>JBBBDQ010001116.1:940000-1537500 GCA_037127315.1 Ascarosepion bandense
GCCTTGTGCCAAACTAAGTTAAAATTAGTAAAGAAGGAAATTACATAATATTCTGCTACCTATCCAAAGTATATATTCTACACTAAGTGTTGAAAAACTTAAAAAGGGAGAGTGTTTTTTTTTTAAATATTGCATATGCAATTTTATCTATTTGATAAATAATTGTTTGTATTACAAGGCACATAAAAGGTGATACAATCAAAAGATCATTTTTATAACAGACTTGAAGGAGAAAAAACGAGAGAGAAAACAAAGCGTTTGCATTAATTGAAAAAGACTGGATATTAATCATTAAAATTCCTCTTGCATACATGTTAGAAAGAGAAAAGTGATTTAAAACCATTTTCATAGATACATTTTCTTTTTTTACAGATGTAGTTCATAAATTAATTTTGATACTTATACAAATGAATTGACATTTTTTTTTTCTTGTAACTAAACTATTTGAGCATTATGGAGACTAAGTTGTAACAAGAGATTTTGCAGAAGAGTTTTCCAGTCAAACAATTAGCTCCCCTTTGCCCTAGTGACACAGATGACTGACCAACAAAAAAAAAAAGGAATTGAAAGAATTATTTGCAATTTTTGGTTTTAATTAACCTTGCAGGTTACTTAAGATTATAGTCATCATTGTACAAGTATTGCAATCAGTCTCACATAACCAATCCAATAATAAAAAATAGAGCCCTTATTGCTAACATCTTTGCAAAACAAAAATGTCTTCTGAAATCTGTATTCCTTAAAGTCCTTTAATATCTTTTCTGTCTTTGACCTTTTGTTTTCTCTCACTGTAACCTCCTGCACACACACACACACACACACACAATATATATCAATTAGTTAGCTATATATAAGTGTCATATGTGATACAGGCTTGGGTAGAAGATTTTACTGCAGTAGTATGCCCTCACTTTCTGCGGTAGGCTAGTTGCCGACCAATGCTATAGAACCCAATCTGCCTGCATAGCCGGAAGGAAGAGACATATTAATACCTTTCCCAAGGATATTTGTGCATAAGTGAATACAACAAATACAAATCTGGCTCTCCGATTTCTCGTTCTGAGCTGATATCCACTGCACAACAAGGCATATATAAGCAAAGGCAATAAAGCCACTAAAATGCAGGATGTTAATAATTGTGAAAGAAATATATATATATTCTTTATTTCGCATGTAAATTCAATATTTTACTTTTGGGGAATCGCTATTTCTACAGGTTCTAAGAACCTGCATTATCAACCCCAGCTGGACGTAAATCTTCTGGGTTTATTAAACATTATTAAGGCAAGAACAATAAAAAAAAAAATGAATTAAGACAACAAATTTAAATTTTGGATAGAAACTAAGAAGCTCAAAGAGAAATGAAGAAGCAAAAAATGTGGGAAAAGAAACTGTTAGCATCAAACTTAAGAGGTTACAGTGAGTCATTTCAAATGGAAAATGATGGGACCTTGCTGCCAATCTAGTACTGTGTTTAAATTCATAAAGTCTAGGTAACCATAGAGGAAAGTTCATCAGAACAATTACCATGAAAGTACTTTTATAAAAAGCAGAGGGAAACTATGTTATTGCGTGTGTTGGGAAAATGACTGGAGCCGAGATGCCAGGTCACGACAGAAGATAACATGAAAATGAGAAAACATGACAGTAATCATTTTGTTTAGTTCTGATAAAGACAATTGGGAAATGTCTCCAGCACAAAGTCCTTTTCTAAATCTTTCTTTTATATGCCATATGATTTTTCAGGATGTGGCTGTTCATAGCTCTCCACAACTCTGTCCCTCATAGATAAAAGTAACATTTCTGTCCTTACTACTCCATTCATTTTTTTCCTACAACTGTATACGTTGGGAAAAGTATAAATCCAGCTCTTTTCTCTCCAGCTATGGGCTAATTAATAGAACTTGGATCAGTAAATCATCTCATAAACCTTACAATCTAAAAATGTTTTCTGGCTTTAAAGAAGACAGGTTGATAAACTGTAAAAAAAAAAAAAAAAAAAATCAATCTACATGTGCATAAATTTGAAGGATCATCATTAATTCTATCATTGAATAATTTCAATTCATCAGATCTACTTTTAACATGTATAATGTATGCATAATACATTTGCAAAATCTCAACATTTAATCAGAGGCCCAGTATTCTTTAATCTTTACTGGACAATGAAATAATATATTATTTAATTACTTAGTTTTTGGTCATAATAAAATTAGACCCATGCACATTTGTATTAAAAAGTGTTCAATAAAATTATATTGTAGAACTTCTGAATATTTTCCATTTGTAAACGAGTTATTACACGACCTAGGTTTCTACTATGAAGACACCACTCATGGTAGAAACTTAGGTCGTGTAATAACTTGTTTAGAAATGGAAAATATATATCTATACTGGCCTATGATAGATGATACGCTAAAAGTCTGCCGCCTACTACCGAGTGTCCATAGCTCAGAGGTAGAATCACTGACTGACACCAATTCGGTCGAGTTTCAATCCTATGTTAAAAGCAATCGGATGTCTAACCGTACTGATGAGCTGTGATACAGCAAAACAGATCTGTCTGTGGTGACTATATATATATATATATAAAGAGACAGAGAAAGAGAAATAATACTTGAAAGTGATACATTAGTGTTGAGGTTGTATATATTTGGAAGACAAGTTTATAATTCAAAAACTTTTTAAGGAGAAATAAATCCTGCAACATTCATCTCCAGACATTGAAAGAAAAAAAAGCATCAAAAGGTAAATGAAAACTTCCAAAAGTGTATTGGGGGGGGGGTTGCATTTTTATTAATTATAGTGCCAGAATCATTTAATAAATGGTATCCCCCTCCACAAAATGATAGATTAAGTCAGTGTTCGTCTTTAAAAGAATTGCAAATCAAGTGATAGATTATGTTGGTAGATGACAACGAAAAACGCTTAACTGAAATAATTCTTAGAATTAATCATCTGTATTTTTCAGATTGTATTTTGACAAGAGTAATTTCTTGTGAGCCCAGTCCTCTGAGTTATTAGTGATTTGGTTAATAAACGTGAGAAAGCGAGGACCAATGCACTTAAAGAGCAAATGGACCAAATAGTTACAAAATGCATTTTGATATTTATCCCTAAACATTTAGCAAATTTGACTTTTCTTTGGATAACACCCCCCCCCCCCAATGCAACATGTGTTAGCACATGCGATACTCTGTCTTTATCAGCCACCGACCAGGGGTGATGACACGGTTTTGATGGCTATGGCAGGACTGCCAGCCCTGGAGTCACCAGCAGTGCTTGCCACCAGGCAGGGTATGAAGAAAAACTTGTTGATTGTCTCTCTTGTACATTCTCTTACTGAAGTAAACAAATGATCGTCCCTCTTTGCAGCTCGCATCGGCTATATATATATATATATATATATATATATAAATAAAACAAAATAAAATATTTCCTAACCTTTACCAATTAAAAAAGGTTTGGTAAATATGTACAAAATTAATAATGCGAGCAAATTTCAACAGAGCATCAAGTGAGTCTTTTATTAATTGAAAGCTATTATAGTTTAACTAAACAGAAATTTACATGTTAAAGAATTGGTAAGTGAATTTTCTTTTAAAGTCACTAACTGAAAACAAATATAGAATCAAAGCAACTTAAGGGATAAAAATCAAAAGCCAAGTAATCATAATTTGTAAACTATTGTGAAGAAACTTTCTACTGTTGTGCATAGTATTGAAGTTTTACTTTACGATATATTTGCTAATAAACTATTGGCCTTTCGTCAAACACTTCACATGAAAGAAGGAAAGTTAGAGACAAAATGCAGTCAAGGACAGTTCTTTTTAGATAAAGTCACAGGCGAGAAATTTTACTTTCCCTCTTGTTAGTGAAGGCATGCATATTTGGAAGGGTGGGGTGAGAGAAGTGGAAGCTGACTCTTCTGTGTTCATCACTGCAACTGGCCAAGGGTGGAAGGAAATGCAAAAAGGCAAGGTATCCTAGAAAATTAGCAGGTAGATGACACAAGTAGGTAGACGAGGTATTTTCTAAAGTTGGAAATTATTTTTATTGTGCAGAGCTTGTGTGTCAATAGATATTCTTAGCCTGAACCAAACAGGTAGAAGGGTTAGACATGGAAGGAGAGGCATAACTGAGTAAGTAACTGGGAAACAGGTTTTATTGCTGGTAACTTATACCTTGGACCCCCTTCCCCTGGGGGGCGCGCACACACACACACACACACACATTTGCAATAAGAACAATCAAGTAAGGTAATTTAATGAGCATTAGAAAGCATAAAGGTGACGAGTTCAAATTATTTATTTAGAAATACTTTTTCCTCTTTTATGAACAAACAAAGGACAATGTGGACAATTTATTTCATCTTTAGTACAAATAATCAGTATGACTGGTTTACCTTTTTGAAAAATACAATCAAGCAACACCAGAATCAAATCAGCTATTATTTTGCAATATCTTTGTGGTGTACATGTTAAAAATCTAGTCTAATGTCAGGTAATAAGGAATATTTGTTGTTTTACCTTTCAAGTTACTTAACTTGAAAATAGATATTTAGGAAAAAAAAAAAAGAAGAAATTAACAAATATTTTTGCTAAAAAACATCTCAATTAGACGTTACTCTTTACATTTTAAATATTTGTAATCATTTTTTTTTAATGAACAGCTATACTAAATGCAAAGAAAAATGTGTCTTGTCTTTTCTTAATGCCAAAACCAAAAATAGATTTTAAAAAGTATTATTATTTTTTTGTATAGTTTACATATTGTAATAATAGTAATTTCCCTTGAAGAAGAAGAAGAAAAAAAGAAAAAAAGGCCAATATTTTCAATTTGTAAGAGGTTTCATATCATCAAAGAAATTAAGATAGAACTGTAATCAAAATGAAATGCCAGGAATTTATGAATAAAATTGATAAAACTCGAGTAAATCAATTATAAATATATATTTTTAGAGTAGATAGACCCTACTGCCGCCCAATTCATACTCCTCCTACTTCTTTTGAACAGGAGTACAGGTGCATTCCTGGTTTCTTTCCTCTAATCCTAGTGGTAGTGCTGTTGCAAGTTTTTTGCAATGTTTGTGGATGGTGGCAACATATCTTCATTCTGAGGGTAGCAGGTTGGCAATTTTCTGGTTGCTGCTTCCGACTGGTAGATAGAAATCCGAACTCTTGTGTAATGTCTTGAGAGGCTGCTCTGATCATCAGTTGAATAATATTGGGGTTTCTTGTAGTACCATGTCACACACGAATGAGTGTCCCTGCAAGAGCCTCTGGTAGGCAACCCTGAGGACACATTATGCTGCAGCCAGTTTCCTTCTTACACATGTTGCATTTGATGACCAATGGATACTACTACTGTAGGCCTCTCATTTTATAAAAACCTCTAACCATGACAACATACAATCAAAAAACCAAACCAAACTAGCTAAACAAAAAACACCTAAACCCGTCAACATCTCCTTCTCGAACATACAAGGTATCCGTACCAACTTCTGCAGTGTTGAATCCTCCTAGTAAACTAGTAGATAGACTAAACCATCGCCCGGTTCACACTACACCCACGTCTATTGAACAGGTGAAGAGGCTCATCCCTTGTTCCCTGTTTAGGATGTGGTTTCCGGCTTTTCTCTTTTCCAATCTTCTCACTTTGGTTTCTTTTTTTTTTTTTTTTTCAATTGGAGTAGATTGTTTTTTTTTAGCAATACTAGAAAATGTTGCGTATTCAAATCACATGAAATTATCATAGAATCATCATATAATGCCACAGTAGGAAGAAAACAAGATAGTGAAATGCTAAATACAGAAATTTGGATTCTGTGATAAGTGTACACGGAAAGACTGGCTCATTGGTGCACAGTGAGGAGCCAAGTAAATAAAAACCAACATGTAGTTTAACACCCAAGACAAGTGTTCGCTCAAAAGGAGACATTTAAAAAAATATTCTGATAAACTACTTAACTACCAACAAACAGACAATTCAGACTCTAAAATATATCCAATCACTGATTGACAGTGAGCACCTTCCAGCCATATGCAAACTTAAGTTAAAAGCCCAAAAACAATACCAAAACAGCAATATAATAAATTTCAATGCAGTTTAATTTGCAAACATGAAACTGGAACAAATTAAAGAGCCAAAGTAACAGCAGAAATTCACCAAGAGGGGGTGGGGGGAAAAAAAGAGGGTGACAAGTGAAATTTTTGATTGCATGAAAGAGATATAAATACAAGCAAAAGTGTGTAAAAGTAAGTAAAAAATAAAATAAAATAAAATAATAAAAAAACCGTAGGTACTCTTTAACAGGTGGGACGAAAATCTAACATGTGAGCAACCATAAGAGAAAAATAAAAAGGCATGAAAGAGAGAGAATAAACATATGGGAAAAATTCTGATCCAAAATGAGAAGAAAAATCTTCTTCTATGTGCCCTGTCCCTTCAGGACGTAGGCGATCATGGATCTCCACGTCTCCCTATCCCTTGTGGCTCTTAGTATGTTTGCTCCTGGCAACCCCCGTTCCGTCATCCACCTGATCAGACTCTGCAGATATGTTATCCGCTGCCTTCCTCTGTCTCTCCTTCCTTCTATCTGACCAGTCAGTATCAGGTTCTCCAGGCTCTCCTTCCTCATTGCATGTCCCAGGAACTTCAGTTATCTCTTCCTGATGCTCAGCATGCAAATTTAATTGGAGTATTAGATCTAAAGAGTAAATCTAAAGTTAAGTCAGCTTTGTTGAAAAGAGAGCAGCTGCGGAGACTGGATTTGGGGCCAATAGGGTTACTGAAGTGATACACAAAATGGATAAGAGGAAAAAAAAAGAAAATAGTAACAAAGATCAATCTTTGTAATGTTGGTAAAAAGGAAGTGGATATAAAAGAAAAGACATTCCATTGGTTTGATGACAACTTGATAAGTCAGATAACCAAACTAATAATTAGGATTTTATTGACTTACTTGCAGCAGAATTAGATTGGAAATAGGGCAAGAACAATATGGCTTTGTTCACGACACTGGTACAAGAAATAGAATTTTCATGATCAAAGTGTTAGCAATAGAAACAGAGAGATTTATACCAATGCCTCACGTTACACAAACATGTTCCAGAAAGACTGACTCAAAGAACCTCTTTGAAAGATTAATAGAAGTTTGGTTGACATAGAAAAGATAATAAAATAATCCATAACCTCTACGAGGTACAAACAGCTTTGCATGCGGGTAGAGAATAGGTTAAGTGAACGCATAAAAAGAGAAGAAGGATTATGACAAGCATTGCATTTTCTCACGGGATTTGTATAGCAAGATGATTCTAAGAGGACCTACCCAGAGTAATTACCAGTACACGTAAGCTTAACACAGGCTACAAAATTGACGGGAGATTCCGAACGAAAACTAAAAGAACTATTAAACAAGGTAGTCAATGAAAGCAAGAAGAAAGGACTAACTATTAACGAAATGCAGACTTGTCGGGAAAAGGAGCAACTAAATGGAGACTGAAGTATGCACAAAATTTTAGCCGTTTGGATAATATAACAGCATACGAGAGAAAGAGTGAAATAAAAATCTAACTGGCATAAAAATAGTGAAAGATGCTTTCAGGAACTGAGCAAAGTATTAAAGGATCAGAAAACATCCATAGAAACAAAGACAAGAGATCTAAACAACTATGTAAAGTCTAATCTTCTATATGACAACGAATGCTGGACAATTTCATTACAGATGAAGAAACTTCAAGTGACAAAGATCTAGTTTTACTAATTATTATAGGTGGATTACGAGAAACGTGGGAACAGAAACTACAAAAGAAATTACGGCTTACAATCAGAAAGAGCTGAAATTTTTAGGACATCGTGAGGAAAGTAAGTTTTGGGAATTTAACACCCACAAGGCACATTGGAAGCAAAAGATGAACAAGTGAGTAACCTAGACAATCATTTTGAGTAAGTGAATGGCAGCAAAAAACATTGCAAAGATATAGAAGAGTTTTAAAGGTGTAGCAATTACTTAGAGTAACAAATGGCAAACTGCTGTAAAGAGGCACGATCATCAAAGAGGCATGATCATCAATGCTTGAGAAATAAAGGGAGGACTTTCCTTTTGCCTATGTGGAAAATGCACAGTGGATAGAGACGATGTGTGTTTGCTAAATTGGAAACTTACTTCAAGAGATGTTTTATTACAGGTTGCAAATGAACAATAACAAGTATTAAACCAGGTTAATTAATATTATGTTGATTAGATTTTGCACAAAGCCACAAGTATGAGGACCCTAGTGAGAATCAAGCTTATTAATAACTGATTTGCAAGCCTAGCGCCCTAACCTTTATTCCCATTGATCTATTTACTCAGTTCAGTATTGGCACAAGGTCGCAAGAAAAGATGAACCTCTCTATTAATGATCTAGGAGATCTGCTTGTTAACCTTTACACTATGAGCCAACAGATCAATCATTGTTAGCCTCTGTACTCACCATTGTGGTGCAGTGGATATCGACTCAGAACTACAAATCAGAGAGTCGAGTTTGAATTCAGGTTGAATTCCTTGCATTCACTTACACACAAATACTCTTGGGAAAGGAATTAATCTGTCTCTTACCTTCAGTTATGGGTTAAATAATAGGACAGATTGGGTTCTATAGCCTTGGCCGGCAACCAGTCTACTGCAGAAAGGAATGGCAACCTACTGTGGGATAATCTTCTGCCCAGTCAGTCATGTCATTTTCGGGACATGATCGCCCAAAGTGTGTATCATGTATGGCACTTAACTGACCGACTCAATCAAATTATGAACCAATATTTAAAAAGTCTTCTACCATCAGTCTTCACAAGACTATGATGCTGATGTCTGGATGAGTTTTTCAAGTTCAGCATCAATTTTGGCTTCTGACATTTCCCAACTTGCCAGTACACAGGACCCAGGTAGCAAGGTATGGGAAAGAGACCGTTACCAATGGAGGTGGTCACCCTTGCCTCCATATCGCTGAAAGGAATCAAATAAATAGCTAAGTGCCAACGCACACGGTTATAGTACCCCCTCCCCCTCAGAGGCTGCCAGGACATTGCCAAATGCATGCAACTTCAAACTGCTTTAGAGACTCACTCCAAATTTTTCTTTGGGACTGATTCCTGAAGCCTTTTTCTGATGAGTGAGTATAGCCTTAAAATAGCAGATGTTTTAAATTTAAAGTTGTCTTCCTAGACTGGTTGCCAACCAAAGCCAGAAAACGCAGTCTGTTCTGCTATTTAATCCACAGCTACAATTTACTGGAATCTAATTAGTTATATTTCTTTATTTTAAGATTTTATTTAAGATATGCTTCTCTTTTAAGATATTGTGGCTTGAAAGTTTAAAATAAAAACTGCCAAAAGAAGGAGCATCAATGCTAATAAAGTGGGGGGATTGGTAGCTTGAATTTCCCCTGATTTTCCAAGAATCTCTTTTGGACTTTTTTTTTCTTTCTGATTAACACGTTGCTTCATTGGCTTTGCTGAAACAAAAAAATCTCCAATTCTTATTTTTGGTCACATTTAATTTTATAGTTTTTTTTCTTCTTTTCCTTCCCATAATTGCCCCCCTCCTCTTTGCTGTGATGACTTTCTATAAAAGAAATCACCTTCTTCACCCCTACTATGAGTTAAACGACATTTTATTTTTTCTTCCTTTCAGTTAAACAACAGTTATATATTTTTACAATGTATTTATAGATTTTTTTCTTTCTTTCAAATGGTACAGAATTTATGGTTACCATCTTTCTATTTTGGATTGCATATAGCAATTGTAATAATCATATCACATTATATTTTGTTCCTCTTACTTCAGTAATTGTAGAAACATCAATCTGAGATTTTCTACTCGTCCTTTTTCTTATTTGAATTAAAACTACCAAAAGCACCTGATCAGTCAGCAAAATCATTAGTAGTTGGGTCATTAATCATTAGTAGTTGGGTCAATTCTCACAGAGTACTCTACACTTGCAGCTTTTAGTTCAAACTAAACTATGCTTGGTATGAAGCAGTGCTAAAAAAAAATGTTTCTGGTCTGACCCACTTCCCCATAAAACAGTGACCAAATATCAAAATAGTAAAGTACTGGTTTCAGCAAGTGGGTCAGGACAAAATGTCATCAATAATATTTCGGGATCATGTAATGGTTACATTACAGTGCTTGTTTGGTTAATCATTATTACTTAAAAGTGAGTTCAATCAAGTGCTTTATTCTTGAACCAAACCAACCTTAATAAATAATAGTAACTCCCGAAAAATCCAGTTAATTCTATTTGTATCAAAATTTAGATTGGGTCTTGAATTAATTTGAATGTGCATTGTGGCGTAACAACGATATCGGTTTCTAAAGAGAAAACGGAGAGCCAAGGTCAAACTCCAGTCAGATTCATTACATTCACTTGCACATAAGTACCCTTGGGAAAAGTATGAATCCATCTCTTTTACTCCCAGCTATAAATGCAGTGGGTCTTATAGCCTTGGTTGCAAACCAGTCTACTGCAAAAAGGCACAGCAACTTACTGTGGGAAAATATCTGCCTAGCCAGTCATGAATTGAAAGAGACATGATTGTCCAAGCATGTGTCATGTATGGCACTTAACTGACTGACTTGAAGTAAAGTTGAATTTGCTATAGCCATTAAAAAAAAAAAAGTAAAAAAATATTAATTTTATACAAAGGAATGTTTACATAGATGTTGCCCCTTCTGAATTTTATGAAGTTCACTTTTTTTGGAAACAAGACATTATTGTTAGTGTAGGCACAGATTTGAGAATAAACAGACTGGATTGAAACTGTTTATTTTATGAAGGATGCTTACCAAAATCCTGACATTTTACAAGTTTATACATCTGGATAATAGAAGTCTTGAGTTCTATGCAAGTGGCAACTTTGAAGAAAGGTGGATTAAAGCCTGTTTGAAAGATCTAACCTTAAACATTTCTTGTTGGCCTGAGAGAAAAGTAGATATTTCATGAATGTCATGAAAATGACAATAGACATTTAATGTTTATCTTGAAACATGATGCCACTGTAAAAAAAAGTTTCACGAAAAGTGAAAAATCGAAGAGTTATTTATTGGTTGGGATTCCAACTCAACATTGGAAGTTAAAAGAATCACTATCACCCGGAATAGAATGCCTTATATAATTAATTAAAATGACTAAATATATTCTATATATAACAAGGGAAGGCATAACCATCACAACATTTGTTCTACATTATAAACCAGTTGAAGAAAAATGAAATTTATTCAGTTATATAACAATTTAAAGATCTATCAGTATCAATGATTTTTCTAATAAACTGATCAACACTTAACACTAGCTATTCTATTACTTTAGTATTTATGTTATGGGATAAAAGAATTCCTTTCACTCAAAGTTTCAATGCATAAATATTTGCTTTGAGAGTTTGATATTCTGTTCAGCCATTAATAAGAAAACAGATTATGGATTGTTTCTTAAACACACATACAAAAAAATGTCATTGTATTAAAAGACACTAGAATTTCTGTAAATTACAATTGAGTTAAAAATCTAACTTTGATACAAACATGAGAAATGTCTTTAAAAATTAAAAGAAAAACAAAAAACATTGATACATTAAAATATTCAACTTCCCTGTAGATTTAGAAGGCAAATTATAAGGCCTAAATTGCAAATCCAAAGCAGAAGATTGAATGGGGGTGGGGAAGGGACAGACAACTTAAATGCAAGAAAGTGGAGTAGATAGACTAAACTATTGCCCGGTTCACACTCCACCCACGTCTATTGAACAGGTGAAGAGGCTCATCCCTTGTTCAGGATGTGGTTTCCGGCTTTCTCTTTTCCCATCTTTTTACTCTTACGTAGCCCCCTGTGCATCAGTGGCGTTATCGCCTTGCTCGGTGTGATATGATTAAAAAAATAAATAAATAAATAAAAAAAAGTGAAAATATTATATATATATATAAAATTTGTCAGATGATGTCATATTCAGAACTACGACCCTTAGTAATTGTTCTGTCCACTGTCTAAGTGGAAGTATCAACAATTGGCTGCTCATTTTTGTTATACATTGTGTGTGTGTGTGTGTGTGTGTGTGTGTGTATATATATATATATATATATATATATATATATACACACACACACACAAGGTCATGCCAATATGTGTGTGTGATATTTGAAAGCAATTCCTGTCCTTCCCAGTATGCATCAAGACAATAAATAAATCTATTAATCAGAAATGGCATTGGACATTTGGAGATTGTACAACAGTTAAATGCCGTTAAAAACCTCAATTTTTTTTTTTAAATTTCAAAAACTGACCAAAAAGCTGGCTTTGTGAAAATAAACTTTACACCAAGTCATTATGAAAATGAATCAATTCCAACAAAAAGTCCCAAATTCTTTAAATAATAATAAAAAAAAATTTTTGTTTTTTTTGTTTTTTAAATCCTACCATTTACTATCTATACTTGAGGAAAGGATTCTGAAATCAATGTGAGTGAGGATGTTGTTGAAATGTAGGATAAAATATGACAGGAAAAGAAAAACAGGAATTTTTTTTTCCTCTCTGGCTAATAAGTTCTTATGGTCATCAACCACAAAATGGAGGATAAGAGAAGAAAGAAAGTTGTGCCATGGAGAAGAGTTATTTTTCAATATCACCAAACGCACATTTACAATCATGACTACAATACTACAAATTAGACCAATATTTGATGGAGTTATTTCCCAAGATTGAACAAGATCCAATGAAGAGTTACATCCCATGAAAAAGTTTAAATAACTTCTACCTCTATTCTGTCATGATTATATTTAAGTGTAAAAATGTAAAACTATTTTGGAAGAGAAGTTGGAATAGTTTGCAAATATCTAATGAAATAAAAATAAAAAATAATAAAAAGTCCAAGTATTTTAAATGTTAAAAACAAATTTAATATCAACCAGATGCTAACTAAATGATTAGGAGTTCTACAAAAATATAAAGGGGGGGAAAAAAAAAGAAAAAAAATCAACCAAAGACAAATACATCGAAAGTTAAAAGGAACAAATGCTTTGAAATTTATTAAATAAAATTATTTGATTTTTTCCTTTTTCTTTATATAAAAATTGCATTTTATTTTCATGTTATGATTATATAAAACAGGCCATAAGTGTGTATAAAGAGTAGACTCCCACCACCATCACATAAACACTATGTAATGACAAGAATCCGTGAAAGAGTGATCAGCAAAGATGCATTCAGAAATCCCCGCAAAAATGGCACAGACTATGACTGCACTTTTTAAGCCAGTGGTTCCCAAATGGTGTGGTGTGCCTTATAGGTTCAGCAAAAGAGGATAGCAGGTGAGGCAGAATGATTGAAATATAATCAAAGATTTAGAAACAGATTAAAAAAAAATTCCTATGCCAAAAATAAATGACGTCAAAATTTCAATTATTATGGGTTGTCAGTCCCAGTATAACTAGTTATAAATAATCATCACCTGATTTTATTATTGTGATATTTTTGGTATTATATTAAGTATTAAGAATATAATAAATAGGGTCTGCAAATTGGAGGAGAGAGTTATCATTGATAATTGCAGATTCAAAGTCAGAACATAATATCCCTTTAACCCCATTTAAAAAAAAAAAAAGTACTTTTTATCACACAAAATTTGGTGAGGCATAATCAATTTTTCATTCTGAAAATGCAGCCCAGAGCAAAAAAGTTAGGGAACCACTGCTCTAATCTGAAGACCATATGGAGTACAAGATCAGACTCCTGTGTACACTGACATTTTCTATATTCCTCTATGCATGCAAGACATAGAACAAAAGATATAGGCACTGGAAAGGAGATGCTATTGCACCACCCTAGGCATCACATACCTTGACCATATCACGAACAAGCATGTACGCAGTAAAATCCGGCAGTACATTGCCCCCCCTGCCAAGACCATTGTCCTACAGTGAATAAAAGGAAGCCGAGATGGTATGGCCACATTAAATGATCAAATGACCTTGCAAAGACCGTTCTTCAAGGAACTGTGGTGGGATGTATGAGGAAGGAGAAGACAGAAGAAAAAGTGAAATAAATGACAATAACGAGGAATGGATAGAGAAACCATTCAGGGAGACCAAGGCTTTGGCACACCACTATGTCAGAGGGAGGAGACTGGTAGGCAGCCCAGCACGTCAGTTTCCCAATAAATTCTCCCAGGGTTAAGAGCAAAAGAAGGAACGAACGAACAAAGGAAGATAAATGCTATTTTATTGAAATGGGGTCTCCATTTTAGGGTTGGAACTTTTCTAATAGAGAAAACTAGCTCCATCAGTCAAGAAACAATTATGTGCCACACCCATATCACTTATGTTTGATGATCAGCCCAATATCTTTATAAGAGAAATAGTTTATCTGAACAATGAAGTCCTGCTTTCCAATTCTCTCCCCATTCCTTGGTACCAACAAAGGTTTTGCAAACACATTATTAGCACTAGCTGCTCGAGAGCCTTCCAGAAAGGATGCTAACTTGCAGAAGAGAAGGTTACTCAGTTTTCATATTGGGTAAACAAACTGCAGCAATGTGGAACGCTCCACATTTTAGAATAACACTGACAAGTCTGCCCATCATGTGGATAGACTGTACACAAGACGAACTTCTGAAGAGGTAAGTTCTTCAAAAAGCACTCAGTTGGCCGTGAAACGCCTCAAGAATGCTATTTATTTAGTGTGCAGCGACTGAATGTCAATCCCACAAATCCTGGATTGCAGCTTCATCAATGCAGAAGGACAAAATTAAAACAAAATAATCACAGATGTGTTGCCATAACCCCACCACCATACCTCTAGCCTCTTACAATCATCCTAGCCATGTTGACCTTTGTTATTAATCAATGAAAGCCAAATCAAAAATTTTCCAAGGTTAGGATGCTTAGAACCTATTGTAAGCGGCTAGGAACTAATTCTGATAACATTCTAGTTGAAATGACAATCCCACCATACTCCTGGGATACGTTAACAAATCCACAATGGCTTCCCCAGTCGCACTGTCTGGCTTTCTGAAGCTAACATCAAAGGCCACCAGAAAGTGGTTTCCTTTAATGGAGCCAGAGGCAACCTAGAGATGGTCAGGAATTTATTTTCAGAAATTTTGTGTGTGTGAGAGAGAGAGAATTTCTTCCTTTATATTTTCATAGGATTACTGCTGAATAACTTTATCTGATGTTGATAGCAACAAACATTTCTTAACAGAAAAGTTTGAATTTGAATTCAATATTATTTGATTAAAAATTTAAATTTGGAATATATTTAATGATATTGAAAATTTAAACAGGGAATCCAGCCAGTATCATTGCTAGTGAAAGAATATGTGTGAGACAGAGGGAGGAAAAGACCTTTCACTTTCCTTACAGATTATACACTTGAAGAAGCTAAAACATGAAAATAAAAATTAGCTAAATTTAAATTAGCTAAAACATGAAAATAAAAACTGACAAGTTCAATTTCCCAGGCTACTCTTAATAATGATAACTTCTGAAAATTACAAAGTTATTTATGTTTATAAAATAATAATTGAATCACTTTTGATGAGATTTGGCTAAAACGTAATTGATAGATTAGGAATTTATTTGAAAGCTATACATTCTTCTTGGATGTGCATTGTGGTGTAGTGGATATTCTCTCAGAATGAAAAATCATAGAGCCATGGTCAAATTCCAGTCAAATTCATTTCATTCACTTTCGTGCAAATACCCTAGGAAAAGGTATTAATCCATCTCTTCCTTCCAGCTATGGGTTAAATAACAGGACAGATTAGGTTCTATAGTATTGGTTGATAACTAGTCTACCACAGAAAGTAATGGCAACTTACTGCAGGAAAATCTGCTGCCCACTTTGGCATATTTCTTTCGAGACATGATCACACAAGCATGTTGTCACTTGACTGATATATGTATGTATGTATATATATTTTTAAATACAGATAGTATAATCACAAATCTACATTCAAGTTAGAAAACCTTAAAAACTGTATCAAACTGGTTAAGCACGTGTAGAAATTGAAAAAATTGGCCAAGACTGACATAACATGGAGTATATTGAAAAAAAAAAAAGTCAAACCTTACAACAGTCTGTAGATTGTGTGGTGAAGAAAAGTTAGCCATAATATTGTTTCCAGAACAAAAAAGTTATTAAAGAGAAGATCTGAAGTGATGTCTGGATGTAAACACACCAGGAAACATGTTTTAGAATCATACAAACCCAGATTAAAGTGTTTAAGTTCTTTAAAAAACTTCATCCTAATTTTAAACTTCCAGTCGTGCATTTATAGAAATCCCTGTTGTACGTTTAAAAACAATAATGTTAGAGAATCAGTTGTCATAAAATGCCTTAAGATACTGAAAAGTTGAAACAAAGGTTGCATATATAACCAGCTTCCAAATGAAAAATATTCAAAAGCTCTACATTATAAATATGTATGTATTGTGTACCTTTCAATACAACTGTATACTGGTCTAATTTAATTATGACTAAAAAACTGGTTAATAATTATTTATCTAAATCTATCTAAACTTATTTGTAAATGGAACTTTGTCTGTGCGTGTGTGTGTCTGTCCGTTACCTATAGACTCCGAAACGGCTAAACCGATTTTCTTGAAAATTTACACAATTGTACTATAAGCGTCTGCGAGTGTTCTTAGCTAGCTTTTGTGTCAAGGTACCCCTGATAAATATCGAAAATCAATAATCGAAAAAAATCGGGTTATAGAAGGAGTGGTTTGATTTTAACCAAATTTGATACACTCAAATTCAGAAATTTCAAGGTTGCAGTTCTTACAATAGTGCAGAAAATCGATCATATATATATATATATATATAAAAGGCAAGATATGTGTGTGTGTGTGTGTGTGTGTGTGTGTGTGTGTGTCTGTTTATCTGCCTGTATGTCTGTATTTTTTTTTTCAGCCCTTTTTTTTAGTTTTTGCTTTGGGTTTGGCTCTAAGTAGGTATAATTGTAGTTCTTAGTCTCAGCCATGATACCATTTACTCAGAGGACTTATTTAGCCCTCAAAATTCAGTTTACGACGAAAAAAACTTATTTGATAGCGATACCAGAAAATCAAAATTTGACTTACATCCATTCATTTTTCTTTCAGTCTACGGTTTCGCTTTAACTGGAAACAACAATTGCTTTTTAGTCTTTCGTGCCAACGTCCAAAGAGTCTGAGCTCCAGGACCATGGATTAGTTTTAAAGCTTTCATTACACCTGAGCAACGCTGGGCTATACTGCTAGTATATTATATATGCGGGGAAAATCTTCTGCCTAGTCAGTCATATCTCTTTTGAGACATGACTGCCCAAAGCACTTAACTGACTGATAGATTCTTTGATTTCTTGTTGAGTTCTTTTCTTGGTACAAATGTTTCAAAACAATCATTACTTACCATTATGCGTACACTATTATTGTGAAATTATTACAAATTTAATGGGAATATCAATCAAGAGTCATTAAAAAGTCTTTAGATTATCTTTTGTTCTAATAGCATTTGCATAGAAAGTCATTAACGAGTCCAGAAAAAAGAATAAATCTTCCCATAATGAATATGTTGAATAATATTTGAAGAATATGTTTATGAAAATGTTGAGCAGGATTTGGGGAAACATCACAATAGAAACTAATCAGATGACTTCAAAAATTCTTCCGTGACGACTTCAGAAGAGAAAAATCAATTTGAAACTAAATACTCACAAATTAAGAACTTCTGCAGAAATACAGAATAAAAAAAAAAGAACCCTTAGAAGTAATTTTTAATAGAGACCATACAGGGTGCAATGGATGAAATGTTGCCTAAATTACGCACAAATGAAAATAACACTAACATTTCTTTTTAACAGATATTTACTACATATCTTGAAATAGTAAAGAGTAATTTTATTCAAAAAAAAAAAAAAAAAAAAATTGCCATTGGCTTCAACCACAGCCTCTAGATGACTTTGGAATCTCCTGCAATTCTTCTGGATGGTCTCCTTGTTTAAGTTGGTGAATGCTGCTATAATACTTGCCTTCAGTTCAACTTTGATAGGCCAGGGAGTTTTGTTGGTCTCTTGCTCAACTGTACACTTAATAATCAAGGAAATTGCAGTCTGAGGAGTTAGGTGGCCAGATGTAAGGGGGTCATGTAGTTGCAGAAATTGTCTTGCAGCCATAACTGGGTTCTCCTGCTTGTGTGGCATGGTGCAGAATCCTGTTGCCAGACATAGGGTCTTCCAGCAGCCACTCTCTTGACCTAGGGCATCACTACCTACTCAAGGCACTTGATGTAGGCCACCATGTTGAGTTTGAGGCCCTGTTGGAAGATGAATGGAGGTATAACATGGCCATCACTAGTGATCACTCTAAACACCATGATGTTGACTGGATATATCATTCAGCTCTTACCGAATCCTCTGCCCTGTCCTCAGATTAACACCCAAACATTCTGAAATGTTCGTATTGCTTTTGGCATGAATGCTAAGCAGTACACCATGCCATTTCCAAATTTCTGGCAGTGTGATTTGTCATTGTGATATCTTTCTCACAGATGGTGTCCAACTGACCCTACTATACTGTGCAGTCAACAAAAAAACAAACAGGCATGAAATGAAAATATGAAATGTTGACAATTTACCTATCATACCTTATATATCTTTCTAGATTTATGGTAGAATGCAATTTTCAATTAAATGAAATGTATGAAAGATTAATACTGTACTCTTTTTTTTAAAGAGAAAGAGTTGGTAAATATGTAGCCAGTGTAATCAGTGTTGTCAAGAAATTTCTCTACTATTAAAAAACAATAAAAAAAATACACAAATAAGCCCCCTAACCAAGAAAGAAAAAAAATACGTTAAATTATTTAATGGTGGCGGAAGGGGGGGGGAAGAGGGGGAAATTATGGGGAAGGGTTAGGGGTTAGTATTTTATTTCTACACAAAAGATGCCGGTCATGCATATTGAGACCATGATAAATTTAACAGCTCATATCAATAAAATTATGCGAATATATATGAACACTATTCCCCAACTCCATGTCAGATACATGTATACAGCAGACATCAATCAATACTGCTACTACTTTTCATTCTTTCATATTGACCAATGCAGTTGTAGCTCCTAATGAATATGTAATACAAGTAACTACCAAGCAGCTAGTAGTTTGCTGCATTAAAACACTACATTTGACTAAAGGTGAAGCTGTCACAGAAACTGCAACTATCTAAAAACTTCAAATGAGGTTTCCAGAAATTTTTAATAACAGGCTATTTTTCTTAATATTTTAAATGGAAATAAATTTGTTTCTCAAATAATGTTACTGAACACTTATTGTTTCTATATGAGTTTGTGTCAGAAAATTATCCTATCAGAATTTACAGGAATTAAAAATATCAAGTGCAGAGAAATACATTCACCTAAGCTGAAATAATATCAGAATTAGTCAAATACTATGAAAAGTTCAATTAAAATGATCAGCCGAAAATAAAAATCTTCCAACAAATAACAGTCTGATGAGCCCATTTGCTCAAATGTTGGGTCAAATGCAGAGAATTTTTCAGCATCAACCTTGTAGATATTAAGCTATTAAAAAAAAAAAAGAAAAATTGTTTCATAAATAATGTCATTAAATTATAAAATGAAACGTACACCAGGCAAAATTGGTAAAGTATCATGGTAACTGTAGAAAAAGATTAACTCCATCTTAGCTGAAGTCAAGACGATTTTATAGATCAATATCTAACCTGTAGATCCCAATCCTTTCTAAGAAGTCTATCACAGGCAATAAAGAAAAAAATAAACTATGATCACTTGTATGAAAAAACACATCAGTGTTACTAAAAGAACATTCTCAAATGTGGCTAAATTTCAATATCCTGGAGAAAGCTATCTAAAAACATTGAAGACCATAACAAGTAAAATTAAGAGTATCTAAGAAAAGAAAGGCAAATCAAGGCCTTATTTTATTAACTCTTCACTAGTTGTGACTATTTCTTATGGATACACCACTACTATGGCCTGGAGTCAAACCAAACAGCATTCACTAGATGACTATCTCCCTTTTTTTTTTTTTTAAAAACCAGACAAACCAATTTTCTGATAATGGAAACAAAAAAAGTCACTTTTCATATCCCTAACTACGAGAGGATTGTTTTTTTTTACCCTTACAAGTTAACATAACCATCAAATTAAGTTCTAATCAGACTCAATGGAATGAATAAATTTTCAGTGCATTGGATTATACTACAATATCTCAACATTTCTTTAAAAATTTTTTTGATGAATCTAAACTTTTGGAGCTAAACAAAAAACTATTTGCACAGAAGCATAAAATTGTCATGACTTCTGCTAAGACAGGGTTAACCTTTTTACACGGCTAGTGATACTTTACCAATACCAATTTTGCCTTGGTGTATGTTCCATTTTACAATCTATTTAATAATTATTATTGAAAAGAAAAAGAAACCCTTGGTAAATGACAAGGATATATGAATTTGCATGCAGTAAGAGAACAACATCTGACATTCTTGAATTCTTGAGGAGGGAGAATATAAAATAAATAATCATTTATTGAAAATTGTAAATTAGATACAAAAACGGGCAACTGAAAATTCAATCAATGATTTATTTATGTGGCTATTTTTGGTGACGTATTCTCAAAAGGTGCAGTGGAAATCGATGCAATAACAAGATTTTATTTTTGAAAATCAATTGATAGAAAGTATGATTTGAGAAGAAATCTGGGAAAATACCATTACCAGAAGACAAGTTAGGCACCAATATAAATATAAAATTACGAAAATGTTTGAGTAGAGAGAGTTGCAGAAGCGGGAAGGTTATCTTAAAATCTTTTGATACAAGAATTTCATAATTCAATTAATTTTATCTGAAGAGATTTTAACTATTCTTTTGATATTATATCGTCAGACACACCACAAGAAGTTAATTAGCACAAGAATGTGAAAATCTGCACATTTCATCACAGAATGATTAACCGACCGGGGAGGTGGGGGCTTCAGTCATTACATACTTCGACAAGGAAAATACGATTTTTTTTATACTCAAACACAGAGAATATAATTCTACACAGTCTATAAAAATGAACAGTAGCTTTTTTTGTTTGTTTTTTTCTTTTTGCAATTTGAAAAAGAGAACTAAAGGGACATAAGAGACAACAGTTCACTTTTTATTAACAGTTGCCGGTTACATTGGTCAACAATAGACTTTATATCAATCATCTTCCCCGATTTCTTGTGCCACCTTTTCAGCTGAAATGCTCTTTATACCACAAAAAAGAAAAAAAAATCTTGTTTTGGTAAAATTCTTCAAAGTTTTTCAAGTGTAACTTTTTGAAAAATAACTGACCAGTAAGACGACATAAAAAGAAACAAACCTGTATTTTTTGCATTTCACATGTGATACCGTTCGAAAAAAAAAAAAAAGATTTCATGACAGCTAGAAACAGCAAATCCTTACAATAGAAGAGTGTCAAAAATAAAAACATATTAGGCAACATTTTTTAATCCTTTAATATACCACATCTGTAACAAAGAAACAAAAAGGTGGGAAGGGGTAGCAGCGACAATATTTTAAAACTCATAAAAGCTTCAACACAAATGAGTTGAGGTAAATAAAAGTTCCATCTTTAGGTAAAAAAAATTAATTTTATGATAAAATTTTATCATCTCGAACTAACATTAGGAACAATAAAACGTTCCAGGATGATCAAATATTACAGGTATATAGGAGGGGGCTTAAATTAAAAGCCAACCTAAGTAACCTACATTAAAAGACCTGTCACCTAACCAAAAATGCTTATAATTGGGAAGTATTGTATAAAAACTAGAAATACATATGACCATTAAAGTATTTTCATTTTTGAATGAAGCCTGTTAGCAACCAAACATTCAAACAGCATTTTGAAAAAAAAATATTGTTTGTTTTCTGTGCCTGCCCGTGTCAATCACAGAAGCACAGGTACATAATGAAACTCATTTACCATTGAGTGATGTCCACCAAAAAAGATTTTTTAAAAGATTTCTGAAAGGTTCAATTAAAACTTAACTGAACCTTTCAGAAATATTTAATTTTAATTAAAAAAAAAAAAAAAACGAAAAAGAACTGTTTCGGACATGCAGGGCAGTAAATCTGAGCAGAACCAAAGACATTCTTTAGCACAAGATGCAATAAAATAAAAAAAGAAATGATAAAGCACTTACACTCATAATATTCAGCACCGGCAAATTCTGCAAAGCCGTCCTCTAAGCAACCGTCTAACTGTCCGTGTAAATGTCTGTATAACTCCTTGCGTAAATATTCATCTAAATCTTCATCTAAATCGCTTAAGGCTTAGAAAAAAAGAATCATTTCTTTTATATTGAAAAATGGAGTACCTGCTACTTTATAAACTTAAACAATTTAAAACAAAACAAATTAAAAAAAAAATTGGGAATGGGGAACAAAGATGATAGCGATAGAAAAAAAAAGGGGGGGAGAAATATAAGAAGGGGGTAGAAAGAAAGAAAGAAAGAAATCCCCACTGGTCGGCTTGATAGGAAGCAGAAAGGACTGCTAATACCAACAAGTTTGAGTTCTATGAAAAATGACAAAAGAAACTAGAGATTGAATGAGAAATAAAGAACTTTGAACATTAAAATGTTTGAAGAATATAAACTAAAATTTCTGCACCAATTCCATAGATGTTACATTTACATTTTAAATAAGAAATTCTTTGAATAAGAAAAAAAGAAGAAAACCTGATGTAAAAGTTTTTTCTTTTCGAAACCATTGTAAAAAGGGAGACAATTCTTATAGGACAATATTTTTTTTTCAAGACTTGGAGAAAAATTCTATTTGAAAAGAGGACAAAATATTAATGAAGATTTAATATTCATAAATTAGTATATCACCTACATATATATATATATAGAGAGAGAGAGAGAGAAAAGGTGGGAACAAGTTTGACAAAATGGAAAAGTTTTATGACATGTTAGGACTTTATTGAAATAAATTTATATTAATGTTGCTGCTACTCACACAAAGGAAAAGGGGGACACTGAGAATTGATTTTTTTTTTTAAATTTAATATTTATAATCGAGTTGATTTCATTTAGATTCTTTTTATTTCCATCATCTGTGTTTTTAAATATCGCACATTGTGATTAATAGAAGATCTGCCAAGAAAGGTGAAATATAAGAACCTGAATGCAAATTTACTGTGGATGATCTAGCAATTAAAGCACTTTCTATATATTTTCATCTTAGTCAATTGCTTTCTCTTAATTAGAGTAACAATTTTTTTTAAAGAGATGTTAATAAATGTTACAAGCCATTACTTACTATCCAAAACATGTCATGAAAAAAACCGACAGTTGGAATTATAGCTTTTATAGCACGTTGGTAATAGATTCCCTTTTGATTATTATAGTTAAACATTAAACAATATTATGCTCCGTCAAAAGCAGATAATATCTACCAGTTAACATTGTCATGATATTACTGGTGACTCTTTGGGATTTATTTAAGTAATAACTTCAAATAGAATCAAATGAAAGCTACTCTAGGCACCAAGATGAAAATTCTAGACAAAAAAGACACAAAAGGAAGCACAAGCTACAGAAGGTTACACAAGATAAAATTCAATAAAAACAAGAGACAGACAGAGACAGACAAGGGGTGGAGGAAAACTATGAAATAATAAAGCCGAACCATGAATAGCAACAAAATTAAGTTTGAAAGGTGAGCAGAAAAAAGAAAATGAGGTGAGGGGGATGAGGCGGGAGAGGGATGCAAATGAAAAATAGTGAAATGGCTAAAATCAATAACTAGTGAGGAACTGAATAGAAGGGACTGTACACTTGAAAGGAACAAATTTATAAAATGGAAAAATTTTGACCTAAAAATGGCAAAGTTCAATTCAAGCCATCTTTAAAGACTACAGTAGTAAAAA
The DNA here is from genome assembly GCA_037127315.1 of Ascarosepion bandense. Taxonomy (NCBI): domain Eukaryota; kingdom Metazoa; phylum Mollusca; class Cephalopoda; order Sepiida; family Sepiidae; genus Ascarosepion; species Ascarosepion bandense. The sequence goes on from JBBBDQ010001116.1 coordinate 963,964, forward strand.
TCGAAATATTTTTGATGGAAGTGAATAAATTGAAAAAAATAGTTGTTATAAAGTAGGTTTTTATTTTTTTCTAGTCACCTAAAATAGGAAAGTTAACAGCTCAAAATTGGAAAGCAATTCTAGAACTCCAGATTTCATAAATTTGATGAAGGACAAAAAACATTTTGTCAACAAAAGGTTTAATTGAATCTTTTTAAAATTTCAAAGTTCTTACAGATTCTTTCATTTATAAAGAACATTTACTATAGAAAATAATTCAGACAATTGTTTCACCTGATTTCTTAAAGACATTGGGTTTCTCAGTATGGCTTATTGATAAAAAGCCTCTAAAACACTTATTAAATGCCCTTAACATGACAAATGCATTAAATCAACAATGCAAACTGCAATTTTCACTCTGGTTAATAAGAATATAAAAAAATACGGTTTCTTAAGTCATCATTTTCTGAAATTATAGAAGCACTAACAATTTAATTTTCAAGTAAAAAAAAAAAAAAAAAAAAAAAAAAAGGCTCAAGTAATATTTCTTTAATCTATAAAAAAAGAGCATTTTCATTCACCCTCCCCTTAATTTCACCTGTTTTCTTTATTGCAACTCTTCGACAGTCAGTCATTCCTTTGTTGTTAGTAAGCATTGTGGATGAGAAATAGACAAACCTCTGGAAAGATTTGAACTTCATCCCTTTTTCTGAGAACTGCTTCACTGGTGAGACGTATACCTCAGACATCTCACTATACAGCCTCACTAGTCTTTTGAGACTAGTCAAAAGAGTAAAGGTTTATCCTTAGTTTCTGGTTTAGGATCGGGTTTCCAATTCCTTCTAAAGTCTACTTCAACTTTATATTTCTAATGTTTACACGTGAATTCTGAGATTTTATTTATTTTCCTTCTCAATAGGAAAAGATAGATTCACAGTCCTCCCCGTGTTTTTAGAACATAGTGTAAAGGTTTATCCCTTGTTTCCTGTTTAGGATTCAGTTTTTGGTTCCTTCTGTCTTTTCACCTCCCCTTGCATCTTAGTGACATTATTGTCTTGCTTGGGAGTGAATGGATTAAAAAAAAAACAAAAAAAAAAAAAAAACAGTAAAATAAAAAATAGAATTATTTATTCTCCCACCACCACAACTGAATGTTGTCATCTTTATTTACATAATTCATTAGTAGTTGTATTTTTTTTAATTTTGTTGGTAACATACTAATTTTTCAATTTTATTCAGTATAAAAAAAAATTATCAGGTAGTCAAAATAGTTTCATTGGTAATGCAGCTGTCATGTTAAAAATTTCTGAAGGAAACCTAATACAAGTTCAAGTTTTTGTTGAAGATTTATTCTTTAAATTCAATTCATGTTGCTTTTATTACAACTTTTAAATCTTTAAAGTCAGAGTTGCAATTAAAAAAAAACACACACAAACACAAAGAAAAAACTGAAATTGTGAAAGAAATATAAAATTATTTTTACTGCTGTTTATACCATTATACTAATTTAATCTCAATTTCAAGTGCATGCTAGATAAAACCAACTAAGTTAAGTTTAATTAAAAAGAATAAAAGCAAGCAAGCCTGAATAACTGGGAGGAGAAAAAAAAAGAGGCACTTCCATGTTTTCCAGAAAAGTATGTCATCTCAATGGACAGACAAAACTTGATTTATTAATTTATTGGCTACACATATTTAAAACAAGGCAACAAACATTTTTAAGCTTATATATTTTCATCTTTTTAGAATCAACTTGCACGTAATTATGATTTATACAAATTGCTGGAGAGAGTGCAGCTGATTTCAGTCTTTCTTATCTTCAAAGAATCAAATTAGATACAATCCCTTCTATTTTCCATTTATTCCTCAAATAATTGGCGGAGGAAAAAAAAAATCACATGGAAAAATTTATGAACAAAAGAATAAATCAAATGAAAATCTCTAAAGTTTTCAGTCGAAATAAATAATGAATAAAAATGAAACATGGAAAAATGAGAATAAAAAACACAAATAAAGGATATCAATGTACAACATGACAAATTAGACAGCGTAACTGAGACAACGGCACAGAGTGATAGACATGCTGAGAGACTTGACAGACATTAAAAACAATTATTCTTACAGAGCAACAGACGCAGAATAACAGGAGACGATGCAACAGGACAGCGGAGAGAGAGAGAACAAAGGCAAAAACACATCATCCCTAGGAGGTTCTCCTACAGTGGTCAGTTTTTATCTGAAATTCTTTGAAACAATAAAAATTTAGATGAGAACAATAAAACTGGTCAAAAATAAGTTTTATTCTTTTAACTATAAAATCTGAACGACAATAACAGCTTATCAAAGAATGCAAGAAGGAATTCTAAATATGAAAAAGTTCAAACTTCAGATGACAATTTTTCATAATCTCCATATTTGAGTGATGAAAGATTCCACCCAACAGAAAAATTTCAGGTTTTTATGACAGCATCATTTTTCAAGGAGCCATGAAATATGATGGTAGGAAATCATTTTTATTTTTGGCATGTCAAGTTTAAAGTAAAAGAATCTTTTAATGAAATACTTGCACTTAGACATTGGTCTAAAAAAATAGCCAACATTTTTTTTTTTGTTTCATTTTGGGAGGGTAGGGAAAAATAGCTGGAGTTTTAAAAGACACCCCTTTCCCTGCAAACAGCAGTTGAAGTTTAAAAAAAAAAAAAAAATGTATAAAAAATCATCTAATGGAGAGATAAGAAAAAAATATTCACACTATTGGCAGACTGAGAAAGAGGAACAAAAAAAAAAATATTGAAAAGACTTAAAATTTTGGTATTCCAAACTATCCTAGTTTACAGTGTGAATAATTAATAATTAATTCAAATTAATGAAATGTTTTTTTTTATTCCAATTGCCAATATCTCAATTATTTTGAGGGATATTTTGATAAAGTTAGTATATAAACAAAATTTCATCTTTTTTCTTTCATGTGATGATTAGTTTTTATCCCACATCCCTTATTTCAATGACATTTTTTCATATTTTTAAAGTTGACAATTTCATGGTGGTGTTTTTCAAATTAGTTGCACTCTGAGTTGTGGTTGTGTCCATAGTCCCATCATTAAAAAAGGAAAAAAAAATGCTTGTCAATTCAGTAGACGAATAAGGTTTGAAGCTGTCTTTCATAAAAAATATGAAATACCAGAGAAATTCAATTGTTAAAATTTTTTTTTAAAAATTGTACTTCCGTCAAGCAATGTCTCATCCTTAATCAGTTGGTTTCATATCTCTGTCCTACCTCAGCTCAAGGCACACATGAATCAAAAATGTTATTCATGATCAGGTGAATGAAAATCACCATCTAAACAGCATTCCAACTTGGACTTGTTTCATTGGCAAACATTAATTTAAATCTTTCTTATATTTTCGTTAATGAGGCATTTTAAAACTGTATGAAATATTGTATTTTAATCAAACTGTCACATTCAAATCACTTATCACCTCAGCTTTTTTTTTGTTTTTAGGTAGAGAGAGAACAAAAAAAGAAAATACTTCTGTTTGCCTTTTAAGGGACATTCATAGCTTGCAATATTTTCTCTAATTCTCAGAATTTGGAGATTTAATTGAAAATTTATTTACGTTTACTTTTCAAAAAATGAAACTGAACATATTTTTATAAAAAAATAAAATAAAAAAAAATGAACTGAATATATTTTAGCTTAACTTTGGTGCATTAGTTCATAAAAAATTAAGATGTAATTGAGCCATTTTCAAAAAATATAATTCTTTTTTAAATTATTATTTCTTTACTAGTTCTGAAGATTAGGTAATTATTTTGAAGATTAAAATGAAATTGTTACATTTTTAATAATAAAAAATAAAATGAATAAAAAAAGATACATCTTACAGCTCTTTGTTTTTTGTAAATGTGTCATCTTTATGTAATCCCCACCCACTTAAGACATTATCATAATGGTATTATGGAAAATAATAAGCATAATCTATTTTTCTAAGTGGGTATCTGTTCCCTTTTTCTTCTTTTCATGTGTTAGTGCCTTCCACACCAGAAACCTCTATCCAGGTGATTAATAATATTCACATTTAATCTTCTGTTCTATTGTTGTAATATTAATGACTTGGTCAATATAAAAAGTCTACTACAAACCATTGGCCTTCATTCTTCTACAATGCTCTAAGTAATAGATTTCTTCTAAATGGGAGAAACCTGCTGAAGATCCCGAATTCCTTGCAATGTATGCTGGAAAAAGTTAAAAACTTTCTAAATTGAATTGACATTTCACTGACATAACTTGCAATTGAAATTCATCTCTACTTCTAAAGAACAAAGGAAAGAAGAAAAGCAGTCAGAGAATCCAGCATTTGTTATGTAGAAGAATCAAGGCCAGTGGTTTGTAGTAGACTTTTTATATTGACCAAGTCATTAATATTACATCACTGTTTAGTGCTGTAATCAAAATTTTAATTCCAACTAAAGGCAGAAATGATTATTTTTTATGGTCTTTGTCAGACAATATTGCACAAATGATGTGAACATTTGTCTTTAGATGGGACTTTGATATAATACCACTTTCAAGAGATGATAAGATATGGGATGTTCCAGAAATATTGGCTACAGCAGAGGCTTAGAAACAAATCCAAACTGTAAATCATTATTAGAAGAAAGGTAGAAGAACCATTCCAACTGTCCAGAAAGTCCCCCCCCCCCATCAGTTCCAATTTCTACTGTCAAATTGCACATCTGGCTGTCTTTCCAGGGTGTAAAGATGAGTCTTTTTATTGCTGTACAACTGACAAATTTAGCTTCATCTTTTGGGCTATGAATTGTTGCAAAAAGTTAACTGTTGAAAGGAAATTTTGAAGATCAAACAAGCCCTTCTCTATCATGTTTTAACCAATTAGTTTTTGAGAAAACAATTTTTCTCAATGTCTAGGCTGATCTGATCTTATAATTACCGATTCCATTTATTTTATTTTAAGATTATCTATATGACATTACATTCATTATGATTTTTTTAACTAGTCTGAAGCCCACATCTTATACCATTAAAATTGGCTTCTGGCCCAATAGCACACGAGACGGAAAATTGACAAACTCCGAATGGTCATAACTTTGATAAATTTGCAACCATTTTTCATGTTTTGTAAAGTTCTCTTTGTATTAGAGTTCCTTTTAGATTTATTGAAAGTAAAGTTTTAGTTTGAGATTTGTATTAAAATGGATTAACCTTTATAAAGCCTAGCAACTTAAGTGACTAATTGTTATTTTATAATAAATTTTACTCAATGCAGACAAAAATTTGGACAGATGTCAATCATTTTATCACGTACCTTTTGGTGAGGATTGAACCTGTTCCTACTTATTCTGAATTCATCAAATAGGTGTTGGCAGAAAAATTTCAATAAAAAAAAAAAAAAAAAAGACCCACACACGCACACATTCGAAAAATGCACAGCAGAGAAAGCATATTGGCAAAGCTTCATGCAACGTATATAATCAACCTCTAAACCCCAATAACAACAACAACAATTAAGACACAGATGCAAATGCTTGAAACAAAGTTGAATGCTGATTCGCATTTTATGTAGATTAAAAATTACAATTAAGTTTCATTATGAAACAAGCAGTTCTATTGTTTTTTTGGGGTTTTTTTTTAATTCTGAACCAATAAATTCTAAGGATGAATTTCTTGTAATTGCATTGACAAATTGCATTTGACACAGAATAACTTATATTTTAGAAAATATGATTTGCTCTGAAAGACAACTAATATCACAGGGAATTTATTTTATAAGTAGTTCAGTACACATGCAAAAGAAAAAAAAACAAAAAACTTTTTGTAGTCAATAAGATATATATAAATATATATATATATATATATATATATATATATATATAATTTTTTTTTTTTTTTTTTTTTGAGTAGGGACATTTTTTCCAATTTTGTTTCTCATCTTTCAAATAACCCAAAATATGATTTAACATTTATGGAGCTTATAGAAATTCACCCACAAAATAGAACAGAAACAATCTATTTACAGAAGCAGATGATATTTGAGAAAAATTAGGGAGCCATTCAAAATTTAATAAAGTTTTTCCCATTTTAATACTTTGAGACTAACTGGAACTAAAATTTGTGTTTAAATAATAATTATATATATATATATATATATATATATATATATATATATATATATTTATATTAAAAAAAAAAAAAAAAAAAAAAAGAAAAAAAGACGCCCACCCCCTACCCAAATACAGTTGTTGTGCTAGAATCAGATTTGGACATTTCTTAGTTATAACCCACATGGAGGCTTTTTTTTTTTTTAATACTGGGGATTAGAATTTGTTTTTTTATTTTAAAAAATTGCAAAATCAGGCAAACAAAAATAAAAAAAAAAGCAAGAAAGCAAAAATAAATTTTAAAAAAATGTATAAATGATGTAATTGGAGTTTACATAAAAGTCTTGTTCAAAAGTTAAGTCAAAAAAGGAAAAAGTCTTTCCAATGCCAAGAAGCCATGCAAAAATATTGCATAAACAAATTAGTCATCAAGCCTAGAATGATGAAACTATTGAAAATACAGGTTGTTATACATTACAGACATATTTACACACACACACATGCATGTACACACACACACACACACACACATGTGCAATGAATGCTATCAATACAGTTAGTAAAAAATCTGTATTTATGCTTAAAGCAATGCATTCAAATAAGATACACTAAAACATTTTTAGATTAATTATATATATATATATATATATATTCAAATATTTCTCCAAGTTTGATACCATTCAAACTGACAAAGAAATTTAACAAAACATCAAGACTCTTCATTCATTCATTCATTCATTCCTACATTTCATTCAAATTTCAAAAGCCAAATAAGTAGCCATGATAATATCAACCAACTTATTCTTAAAAAAGGCAGGCATTCAGTGAATATTTTTAACCACTTAATTACTTTATTGGATTGTAAAGTTTTTAAATAGAAATACCATCTACAACAATGATGATGATGATGACAATGCAATTTTAAAAAATATTAGAGCGTCCAACACACACACACACAGAGTTTCAATTGGGTTAGTTCAAGGAGGAGGCATTGAGTTGATAGGACATGCATCAACAACTCTTGCCATCGCCACTTACTCGTACTAAAGCCGGGTATGTCCCGTAAAGTGACTTCTGGTTCAGCATCTTCTGAACAGTAGAAAATCAACACCGTGTTATTGTAACAAGTGTGTGTCAATATTTGGCAAGTGGAACACTTTCTTTAAAGACGTTCAATTGATGAAGGATTAAATAAATCAAAAGAAACAGATTGGGTGGAGGGTAACAAAAAAAAAAAAAAAAAAAAAACAGAAACAAAACTAATGTTTGCAACCAAAATGGTTAAATACAAGATAAGACAATAAAACAAGAGACAAATAGAAATAAAATACAATGGCCTTCTGTAAAGCTGTTTTATATATATATATATATATATATATATATATATATATGGGAATGAAAATACATGCATCAATGAAGAAAATGAAAGACATGCATATCAAAAGCATAGAATTTTTCAAGCTATAGACAAAATACTACTACCATTAATTAAGAGGTGATTTAACAAATACAAATGAAATCTTGTGGCTTCAAACTAAAGAACTGAAATTTGACTTCCAAAGAGTTCCAAATTCTGTTCAGACGATTGAACTTTTTGCCCTTAACATTTTGGTCAATCTATTCTTGAGCCTTCATCAGGTGTCAAGTCAAATAAAATAAAAACATCCTTGATATCAATTTTTGTCATTTGACATTTTTTAAAGCCCAAACCTTGAGCGCTTTGTCAATGATAACCAACATGAAATAATTGTAAAAAAAACAAAAAAAAAAAACAATTGTGGTGCCAAACATTACAATAACACAACACTATATATATATATATATATATATATATATATATATATATATTGTTTAAACATTATTTTTAGTGGATACCCATATTTGAATAGAAGCTCTGTTTATTTATTAAACAATATATTTATTTCCATCTTCTAACATGAATAGCAGAATGCAAGTTCAAATCCTGCCAGAGCGCATATTTTTCTAAGATTTCTCAAATATTCAGGCTGATGAATGGAAATAAATACTGTTTAATAAATAAACAGACCATCTGCTCTAATATGCTTATCCACTAAAAATAATGTTTAAGCAATTGAATAAAAATATGTTGGATTAATAAATGAAAAAATCCATTATATATAGCTCTACTTTTGTATTGAGCACTGTAAAATTAAAAAACATTAAGGAACAGTAAATTTACTATTGTCCTTTTTTCACACACGCACACACATTGTGTGTGTGTGTATATATATATATATATATATATACACACACACATACATATATATATATATATATATACTGATGATGGAAAAGAAAACTGAAAGACCTTCAAAGACAAAGCCAGCCCTGATATGAGTAGTAGATATAAAATTTTCAAAATCTTTGGCCATCTTGCCACATAGCAATACTCATATCAATGCTCCATGTGTTTAGATGATAATGCAAATGATAGAAGTTCAGTGCAAGTCAATGTCTTGCTACAAAGATGCACATGTGCACATTTCAGAAAAGCTGAATTGTGAACCTTTGGCTGGCAATTTCAGAGAACTGCTATGCATGTTGGACATTAATGCATTGTGGCACTTCTCCATTAAAAATACAAGGAACATGATGGTATAATAACACTTGTTTGTGCACCCTCAACTCTTGTTGCATTGCATCAAAGTGCAAGAGGCTTAGAATGATATATTCCAGGATGACGCCTGTCATCTCTATGATCGTGTACATGCAAGAGTGCATGCCTTTGTTAATACCCAAAGAGTATATACAGTGTGTATTTAATCTTGAATAAATTTAAATACATTCAGGATGTAGCAATTTTATTTTTCATCAGGGTATAAGGGCAAAGTGGGTATAAGCTTTAGTGAAATACAAGGTTTGTTTAAAAAGTTAGAAGCCACAAGTTCATAAAATTGATATTAAACATAATATTGTTCAAGAGGCAAGTTAGCTAATAAGAATCATAAAAAAGTAAATAAATAAAATAAACTGATCATTGACAAAAAAATTATCTGAAAATAAATTAAAAGCTTTAAAATTAATTTTACAAGCAATAAAAACAAAAACAAAAAAAGTACATTTAGAAAGCACTCAGATAAGGGTTTAGAAAGGGGGAAAAAATGAATATGCACCATGCTGAGATAAAAGAGCTGAGAATCTGCAGGGAGACTTTACTTGCTTGTTTCAGAGATTAATTTCCTGGTGACACTGCCACTCAAGCCAGCCATTATTTTTTGTTCTTCATATTAAAAAAAACAAACACGAGAATTAGAAATAAGATGTTATCCTAATGTCTAAATAGACCTATTCTTTCCATTTTTCTTGTAAGGGTCAATTTCAATGAAATTCCATTTTTAATTTGGAGTTGAAAGCTATTAGGAGATGATATTTTTTTCTTTTCTCTCTCATGAGAAAAAGAGATGTTTTGGAAGAAAACGTGAAAGGTCCGAATATTTCATACCTACAGAAAATATTTTGGGCCAATAACAAGAAAGATTCCTTACTTATAGTTTCAGAAAAAAATCCAATCGGTTTTTCATATATATATATATTTTTTAATAACAATCAGGTTTTAAAAATACGTAGTGTTTCTTGCTCATTCAAAATGATTTCTAAAATGAAATATGCATGGGAGATTTTTTTTTTTTTTTTACATTCTTTTATTGATTAGTTATTAACTCAAAAGTTGAGAATTTCTAATGTACCATTGCAGAGTTTTCTTGGACTAAATTTCAGATTTTTACTGTAGTATATCAATTGATAATTTTGTTAGGCTGCAAGAGAACCTGCTTGAGGTAAGATTCAACAATACATTAAATTCGAGTTTAAATAATTAAGGAAAGTCATCACTTATCAATGGGAACAGTATTAAATATTTGTAAACTATTAAAAAGGAAAGAAAACATTAATTAAAAAGTAATTATTACTACCATTTTAAAACTGATAGATTTAAAAATCATGTTATATATATATATATATATATTATATATATATATATATATATATATATATATAATACCAAACTGCACATAACTACACATGCAGAATGACAAAATAGAATACAAGTATATTATCAACAATGTACACCAGCAACTCTAATGACTTTTCTGGTGAAGAGATCAAGTCTTCATATAAGCACATTCAGAATTGTCTCTAACACCCTTTGAAAGCTATTTCTATTCAAAATGTGTAACCGGAGAACTAAGGGGTTTACTATTTTGGGATCCAAGTAAAAAGAAATAAAGTAAAACGATCTTTTCATCCCCACCATGATGATATTCTTAGGAATTTTGCACATACTTATGATATCACCCTTTTTTGTTTTTCTTCAAATGCTTATGAATGTATTCACATTCATAACTACTTTTTTTTCTTTCCAATATTAAGATTCTTTTTCTGTTTCATTTGATATTTTATTCATAATTCATGTACAATTCATGTCTTAGATTAGAAAGTTGTTCCAACTTTACTCAAATGCAAACAATCCTTTAACACTGTATTAACATCCTCTCCACCATCTAAAGCATTCTCCCTACCTCAAGGTCCCACAATTGCAGTGAGGCCCATTATTGATTTCACTTCCCATGAGCAGACATAACAGCTTCAAAATTCAAACCTGATCATTTGTCAATCAGAAATGGAAAGTTGAACTTTTTGCCCTAAAAATAAAGTCCCCATCAGAATGATAAAGGTTAAATAGATTAAATCTTTTAGTTTAAACCATAGACCCTTTATCTAGTTATCTAAGTAGGCAAACCTTTATCTAGTTATCTAAGTAGGCAAATCATTTCAAATACAATTGAATGGATGTCAGGCATTTAACTAAATATTGAATAAATCTAGCACTAAGTTAATTAAACACACCTAAAAATAGACAAATTGAGATATAAAATGTCCTTAACCTGATATAAAAACTGACCTCTGTCATCTTTCTATCAATGTTTTTTGTTGAACAGAAACATGTTCAAGATTACTAATCAGCATACACACACGCACTTCATAGCACCTGGTAAGAACAGGTTAGCCTCATAAGCCAACCTCAATCCTCAATAGATGCTTCAAGAATAGTCATATGCTAAAGTTTATTACAACAGATCTGTCATGATGAAAGTGATAATCAAGTTTAATATATTCATTAAATAGTTACTATTATTTTATTACCAGTTTTATACAATCTAAGTATATATATATATATATATATATATATATCTGTAACAACTACAAGAGTACACAGCATGAAATCACAAGTAGCAACTTTTAATGAGAAAATCTTATTGTATTAAAAGTTTTAAAAAAATATATTAAATATTCATAATTTTTGTCAGTCTAATCTTTATATTCCTACTAAGTTATCAATCGCAAATTTGTAACACAAGAAATATCTGGCTTCAGTTTTTACAAAATCAAAATGAAAGAAAATCATAGAAACCAATTCAGATTTGTACCATAAAAAAATAATTTTTTGGCTTCAAATTTCCCCTTTAAAATAATTTCATGCAACAAATTCTGAATAACAAACCAAAAATCCATAAAAAGTTAACATTTGTTTATTAGCATCACAACATCAAAATTATGTTCTTTTAAAATTGGGCATAAGAATTCTATTTACAAATATTTTTTCATGCTGAAAATCTGCTATGCACATTTCCAGATGAATTGAAACAAGAAAAACAAATCAATTTTCTCCTAATTTATCCGTAAACAACTATCAGTCAATTTCTATAATTACAGAAAGCAAACCACCCAATAAAGATAATAAAAAATTATTTTATTCGATCTCATTAGAGTTCAAATCTAATAAGTCTTCTTTTTCATAAAACCTCTGGGAGATAGGGCAAGTTTTATTGCCAAGAGACTGTACAGGTAAAGTATATAATGATAATGTCACATCACAAAGCTTCCAATCTAAATCAGAGATAACATGGACATTTTAGCATAATGATCATGTATTTTATCCCTGGAAATGTTGGGTCACAATGATAGTTTTAATAAAAGCCTAAGGATTTTGCTTTTTACATTTTAAAATCATGGAACGACTGGATTAAGGACTAGATTTTTAACCTAGATTAACTGACATTTAATTAAACAAATTTATTGGCAGTAATCATAAAAGAAGTCAATGAAATAACTAATTTTTAAAAAAAGTTAATCTTTTAACAGAAGTAACCATCCATCAATTAGAAATGAGAAAGTATAAAAGTGTTTGAAAAAATTAATAACTTGTTTAGATTATAAGGAGACATCTGGATAAGTGCCAGTGAACAGCAGTTGATCATCAAATTAAACATTTGCAAATCTTTGAAGAAATAGAGACACAATCGGATAAAGAGCTAAAAAAGAAACCCCAACTGGTTACGGTGAAGATTTAATAGAACAGTAAAAATTCTTGTGATATGTAGAGGAGGGTGAAGGGAATCCCCAGGAAAACCTCATGGGCAACACAATAGAACAGCAAAAATGACTTTTGCAATTCAGAAAAGATGAGAGAGAAAGGCAGGAATTATAAAGAAAAAAAAAAAAAAAAAAAAAAAAAAAAAAAAGAGTTGGTGAAGAGAAATTTAGAAATGTTTTAAGGTTGTTCATTAAAAGATAAAATCTCTCAACAGAACAAGCATACATTGTTCAATTTTATAAGCAGAGAATTTTTATCTCTTGTCCCTAATCATCACAAATGTTAGGATGTGTGTTGTGGTGCAGTGGATATCAGCTTTGAATGAAAAATCAAAGAGCCAAGTTCAAATTCCAGTCGAAATTGTTGCATTCACTTATGAGCAAATACTCTTGGGGAAAGTATTAATCCGCCGCTTCTCCCTCCAGCTATGGGTTAAATAGTAAGAGATTGGTTTCTATAGCCTGGGTTGGCAACAAGCCTACTGCAGAAAGTAATGGCAACCTACTACGGGAAAATTTTCTGCCCAGTCAATAACATCTCTTTTGAGACATGACCGGAAAAAAAAAAAAAAAAAAAGTGTATCACGTATGGCACTTAACTGAGTGAATCATCACGTATTTTAATTAAGAAACATTTTTTTTTTTTATTTCTCCATAACTCAGAAGCAATAGAAAATTTTAAAAATCAAAATTTGAATTGTAAGTATACAAATAAGATAGTTAAGAATAGTTTCATGTGGAAACTTCAAAGGCCTTTAATAACTGATGTGAAGAGTCTTGAAAATACAGTGGCAATAAGCGGGGAGATGAAAGACTAGTTTAAGGCGGCAGGCATTCACCTGATCAAAATGAGAATTTTCATCTGTTCCTCCCAACTGAAAAAACATCAATACATTAATATTACCGACAGTGTGATCAGGAACTTACATTTACATTTATGTGAAGAACAGAAGTAACGAAAGACAATAAAAGAGGAATGGATAACAATGTAACAGATAAAATATTTAGAAAAAGGTGAACTATCTTTATCATACTGGTTTCTATTGAAGGCGGCATTTAGTCACCAAGCGAGAAGAGGCATCGGATGCTTACTCTCAGTTTATAGTGTTTTAAAATCTGGATTGATGGTCAAAAAAGAATTTCAAAGAACAATGCCCAAAACAGGAGATACTGCAGCTTGTTAACTCTCCAACTTTGTCAACTCTAGCTGTGGATTTTAGTCCCCTGATGTTACAAATCTTTATAAATGCTTCATGAGTGAATAATAAAAAGGGGAGAGAAAGGAGTCAGTACAGTACTATTTACCAAAATATTTCATTTTAATCATTTAAAGTTTTACACTCTGAGATAAATGAAGAGAATACTGAATATGAAATAAATTCTTTGAAAGCATAGCGCAAAAACAAAATAAAAACTCAATCTGTGTTAACAATGGAGTGTCATTTGATGCCTCTAGTTTACAAGTATGAGAATGTAAGAGTTTTTTTTTTTTTTTTAGAAAGAATAAAAAGGGAAGAAATCCCTTTTAAGAGCTATTTATTGCAGTTCTAAAACTTTCAGACAATAAGAACTAATTTGACAGAAATTCCAAATGCAGCAAGAAAGCTGTTGCCTAAATTAGATGGAACCGTTAGCCTGGCAGAGCCATTCAACTAAGAGAAGGAAAACATTTCAAACTTCTGCTCCCTTGGGAAAGGCTTTAGTAGTAAATCCTGAGAATAAAGTCTGGAGCCAGAGTTCCAAAGACATTACAACATTATATCCACTCTTTTTCTAGCAATTCCTGAGACAACATCAGTGCCAAGCAGTCATGGCCCCTGTACTTTTCTTAAATAACATTCGTAGACTAGAGAAGGGAAATGTGCTAAATGAGAAAATGTTGGTTCCCATTATTATTATAATAATAATAATAAAAAGAACCTCTCCCCATGCACAGATCAAGGGTCTCTCTAAACCACAGATATCATACAAAAATCTAAAAGTCCAAAATTAAATCTCAGACATTCATCAAATCAAGGAACTCAAAAGAAGTTCTTATTGATGCAAATTAAGCATCTAAATGGTATTTAAACATCTGAGTAAATTTTTGACTAACCAGAAAGAATACAAATTTTCAATGATTTGACAGTGAGAATCTCTTAAAAGGGTGGGGGGGTCACTAAAACATTTATCCTATCACTCCTGAAGGGAAGCTAGAGTGGACTATAGAAAATCATGATGTAGAAATGAGAACAAGTTTTCTTCATCGGCAATATTAGCTCATTAAAAAGATGAAGATCATTGTTCAAAGCATATAAATGATCATATGCCATAGAGATTGCCAATATACATGGGCCACTTTTGGGTTTTAGATAAATTAAACCCTGAAGGATTAGAAATAATGTACTTTTCTTAGCTCAAACAGTCTGAACACCAAAACAAGGATAGGAGTGAATATTTATGACCAGAAGACATGATGCTATGTATGGAACTAATTTTTCATATGCTTTAGTTTCTCATAACTTTTAAGAAATCTACAATAATAGAGAAGTCATAAAAAGCTTAGAGATTTGATATATTTACCAACCTATGAAAAATGCATGTCGATAAAATAAGATACATTGATAGGTTTTATAAGTGGTATTTTATTTGAGTTTTAGGATATTTTGTCATTTACTGTATAAATCGAGTATTAGGCTACACGTGTTATACCAGTATTACTTGGCATTATGTTCTATTTATATAGCTTTTTATAGAAGAAAGGGACGGATGCATTTTATAAGTTAATAAATACAGCAGTTTACATCCTCTCACTTACAAGGGAGAGAGAAAAAAAGAAAAAAGGAATGCCATTTTGAGAATAAAAAGTAAAAGAAATAAGATTGAAAATATAAACCGAATTATCAGCAAAAATTCACAATCTTTTCAACAAAAGTTCTGCAGATAAGATAGGAATCAGCAGATATTTTCAGGTACAATTCCTTTAATGCATACATACATATATATATATATATATATATATATATATATATATATATATAATTATATATAAATAAATAATAATAGATTTTTATATAAGAATATACATATACACACACATATTAGATTTTTCAAGTCTGATGAGACAATCGTGTTTTGCCAAAATAAATTCTAGATTTATAACCTTTTAATCATGTGTTGAGTTTCCTTTCTATATACATTGTGTGTGCATGCAAAAATTCTGTCGTATAACACAAGTCAAATTTTTAAGCAGAAGATACATTTGTATATACATTACAAGGATAATAAAACTCAAAAAATTGGTGGTGGGTGAGTGAGTGGGTGTTGTAGGAGAGGAGGGTAAGATAAAAGAGTAGCCCTTACCTTTTTCTCTGACCCATTTTAAATCTATGTAAGAAGGTGTTACTATATGAACTTCGGCTTTAAAGACCTCTGTGGTTTCCAATCCTGAAGAATCCATCCTTGATTGGCAAGAAACTATTCACAACAGTGGAATTGATTGTTATTCTTCAAATGCTTGAAAATAACGCCAATTTGCATTGAACAAAAACTGCCATCAGAAAGAGAAATCAAGACTGTCTAATCCAGGTAAAAAGCATGTGAATAGTCATCTAATCGGTCAATGCAACACTGATTTGATAAAGCGGTATTTGCTTGTTTTAAGCAATATTCACTTTCTCTCCAATGGGCAGCACTGATCTGTGCTTTAGAAGGACAATTTCACAGTAGGCATTAGAATTAATGCTTTGGATATCTATTCCAAAGAATTATAATGCCACCTTGAATATCTAGCGATCACGAAGTGAAAGAAAGCAGGCAGCAATTCATGGTTTGGAGGTAAGTGGTAAGCAGAACAACAGCAAAAGCGTTTACAGTTGTAAGAGCAAGAATCAAAAGAGTGCAATGTAATCATTTTATATTTGGTTGCTGTCATTGGATAGAAGACGAGTAACTTGCTGAGAAGGATCTGATGATATTCGATCCATACAAAGAGAAAAGAAAGATGATATATAACGTCAAGTGTCAGAGAATTTGGCAACAATATATGGATATTTTAGTAATGCAACATTAAGTTACACCACCGTGTTTTTTTTGCTTTTTTATATCATGATGACAACCCTCGAGGGGAAGCAAGGAAGATAAGGGAGTTCCTAATTACTTCCTACAAGGAGTAGATGACAAAAGTTAAAACAGAATTATTTAGGTACTTTATACAATCTCTTTAGAGTTAAACACTGAACCTTTTTTTTTTTAAAATATGTAAATAGAATAAATCAGTGATGAAGTTCTTTAACATTATTTGGAATCTAGAAGATCGCCACATCCATTCAAGGGGCTAAAAACTATTACCTTTATGATGAAAAAATTGATCTTATGATAGAACAGTTGCCATGAAGTATTTCGTGCATTTGGAAAGAATTCTTTCCCTCTGCCTTGACAAATTACACTCCTCCTAAGTGTTCACCTCCCTTTAGAAGATATGAATGAACTTCTAGATTGTGATAACATTTGGGTTAAGATAGTCATTTTAAAATTTGTAATCTCTACAAGTTCACACGAAGACAAGACACCACTACCAAAAGGCATGAAATGTAATAAAACATCTAAATAGACAGTCTTTTATGAGAGCATTAAAATATAAAAGCATTAGTGAAACATTTCTAAAGTACAACTTGAAATTTTGTTTAAATATTTCCATGCTGACAAATAGTAAAGAACTGTTCTATTAGTCATTTGTTTTACAAACTTCTTTAAGAATGTGAACTTGAAAGGACAGATATGGGAATTGGTATAGTAAATGAAAAGAAGGAATTCAGAAATAGGACTTTTGTCCCACTAGACATTTCATAATTCTATAGAATCTAGACAGGGTAAAAAAAAAAAGACAGAGGAAGGTTGAAAAGTTCTTGGCTCAACCAAGATGTCCTGATGTTAGGTTCAATTTTTAGAAAGTGTCCAGCTGAAGATTTTCAGTATCATCACATAATGGTTTTCTATGCTTAAAGTTTTTCAAAATTTAATTGACATTTCCATTAAAATGAACATACTTATGTCTTTATCAAACTTACACCACCTACTGTCAACACACATGAATATTTGAGCACTCTGGAAGAATGGTAAACTTTGAAAAACAGTAGCTACTTTGGCATGTACGCATCGTTCATTCAGTAATGGATTAGAGCACTCTGGCTATTGAGTGGGTATAGTGACAATATACATGCTAAAAAGTCTGCCTTCTTCTACCAAATGCCCATAGCCCAGAGGTAGAATTGCCAACTGATGCCAATTCGGTCGGGTTTCAATCCTGGGTTAAAAGCAATCGGAGTCTAACCGTACTGACAAGCTGTGAGACAGCTAAACAGATCTGTCTGCGGATGACTATATATCTATATATATATATATATATATATATACACACACATTTTGAAGACACTGTGAAACATTAGTCCTTATTTATATAATAAACTCTCACTAAGTGCTATTTCCAAATCAATGTTGACATTTAGTGGTGTATAATAAAATCTGTATTGTGACATTTTTATTAATGTGTGTGTTGGTGGGGTGTCATTTATTTTAGTCTGTTTGGCAGCGTATCTGATCAATGTCAAAATGATGTAAGCCACAAGGAATCGTCATCAGTTTCTTCAGTCATTTTTAGTAAAAAGTAATTTCCTATTTTCTCAAAAAAAAAAAACCCCCAAAAAAAAAACAAGAAGCAATGCAGCAGTGAAAGAAAATTGTTAAAATGTTTCTATATCTAAATTGTAACAGTCAATATCTATCAACAGATGCTTATAAAAAGGCTTCAACGAGAAGAGGCTTGTTTAAGAATAAATTTCAAATGTATATTTATTAAGTTATTATGAATAAAAGTAAAGCCATTGTTAGTAAGTTTAGTTCTTGCCAAGAGTTACACTGTAGCCTCATACTAGATTATTAAATTTAGAAATATCTTAAAGTGAAAGAATTAGTTTTTCTTGCTTATATAGGAGACTCTCTCATAAATTTAAATGTTTTCAATTAAATCTTACACTATTTACATTGGTTGGACTGTGGTTCTCATCTTTATTGTCATATTCATGATGTTTCAGCTCTAGCCTTCTTCAGGGGGATATACATTGGAATTTTGAACCAAACCCTTTATTTAAACCAAGGGGATAGATTTTTCTAGTTCCACATGTCATGCCTTTTCTGGATAGGTCAGTTTCAGTTAAATCCCCAAGGATACATGGCCTAGTGGATAAAAATGTTGGTAAAGTAATCCAGTGACTTGACCCAAAGAGGTAAGAGTTCAATACCTGGTCACAGCAGAGGTGAACAACAAACTTGGAGAGTTGAGATACTAAAGGGAAATAACTGAAACTGAAAAGGCATGACACATGGAACTAGAACAATCTATCCCCGTGGATTAAATAAAGGGTTCAGTTTTAAATTCTAATGTATATCACCTGAAGAAAGGTGGAGCATACAACTGCTAAAATTTTGTGTATAGATGAAAAAAATGAGGAAAATAGTCCAAACAATGTAAATAGTTATAATATATCATTTAAGAAATATAGACATAAATTAAATTTTAATTTTAAATCTACATTAAGTGACACCATTATAAAGTACACAAGTTATTGAAACCAGTTATTCTCAATGGTTAGTTTACCTTTTTTAATTTTTGGTTCTTATGCAGACAGACATCTTTTAATATTTTTGGTTCAGCTTAAAAATATAATTATGACAAAAAAAATCCTCAGTTTCATCAAAAGTTTTGATAAAAAGAAATTCCAACATTTGTATTTACCTTAATTTGAAAGTATCATAAATATGAAGAGCTTACTACTTTACATGTTCAAAGGAAGCAATTTTTTTGTTAAAATTTCCTTTCAGTCTTTTTTTAAATATATATGATAAACAAAGGCCAAACATTATGTTTATACCTAAAAAAACAAATTCATTTTTATTATCAGTTCAGAAACTTGCTAAAATGTTAAGCTGACAGTTATTAATATTATTTTTAACACATGAGAATGCCTGGTAGATAGTTTGCCATAAGTGAATCAACAGAAGGTGTATACTTTTTATTTTTATAGAAGGTGTAACATTACCTGTCAATATACATAAGTGATAACGACATCAACGGTTAGTTACTTGATACCTATCCATGAAGTAGGAGTGTTACTTGTTTAAGATTAAAATTGTATGGTTAATAGTTTGAGGCTGACCTGAAAACTGATAAAAATATTAGAATAAATTAAAAGGGCGTGTGTGTGTGTGGGGGGGGGGGGTCTTTACTCCTTAAATGCAAATGTAATTAACAAGAAATATCTGATGTTAATTAAACAAATTTGGTTAATATTTCCTCCTAAATTAATTTTTTTTTATTTGAGAGAGAAAGAGAGATAAAAAAAAAAAAAAAATCTTCAACACAAAAACCCATTATTCTCTGAGAAAGATTGTCATTAAATTATAAAATGTATTAGAGAGAAATGAATCTGACTTTTTAATAATCAAGAGAATTTTTTTTTAAAAATAGTTACACAATTGGGGTTCCATAGAACAGCAAAGACAATCTGATGTCTTCAGAGAAGCCAAAGAACCAATAGGAAATGTATGCGCAATTTCTATGCAATGAATTCATTATAGAGGATGCTATCCAAGTGATCCAATTGATTTGAAAGACAAATAGAAAGTGAAATTCCAGAACAGAAGAAATGAACTTAGAAATAAACCTCAAAACAAAGGTTTATTTTAATAGGGAAGAGAAAATATTTTGAGGGAGTGAAAGAGATGAAATGCAAATATCAAGTAAAATTAGAGACAGATTATTAAGACAAGAAAAAAGAAAACCTATCAGAGAAATAGCAATAAGAGAGAAAGAGAGAGAAAACCAAAGTTGTGCACCCTAACATCACCATCTTTCCTGACCTACTTGGCTAGAGAACAGCAGCGATAGTTGTGGTAGCAGCAGCAAAGTTGCCATGGTCACTGATAACTGTTCTTGCCAACGTACCACTAGTGATGCTATCTTTCCTAACCATTTTCTATGGCTGCACCATTAGACAGCTGGAATATTCAACAGAAGCAGCAGCAGCGGCGGCGGTGGCAGTGGCAGCCGCCCTCATCAAAAGCAGCAGCAGTGATAAGATTCAAAGCCAAATACACCCCCAACCCATGTACCTTCAGATATTGACTCTTTTCACACAATTGAAATTATTCTAACAAGATGGAGGTTTTTGACACTTGTCGCATCTACAGTCAAATTTATCAGAGATAATCTTAATAACTAAAATAAAAATATCAAATTTGATTTTTTATTTTATTTTCTTTGTTGAAAAAGTAAATAGTATTTGTGAAAAGAACAAGAATTTTTTTTTTTTTTTAAAGATAAACAATTATGATGAATTTGAGACTTAAAACTGCTTCTAAAAAGGATGAAGAGGCTAAGAATTATTTTTAATAAAATATTGTGCAAGACCGTATAGCGTACATTAGAAAAGACACCAAATCTGTCAATCACAATCTAATGCTGGCCGACATTGGGTCGAGTACAATAGCGTATTGAATAGACTAAATATATAGATACGGTTTTGACAGAGAGGCGTTTATCTATTTTGAACAGGATGACATTTTGTGTAAATGCTTGTCAACTTGCCTGCAGCAAAAGACAGACAGAAAAATGAATGGAAGAGGACAAGGAAATAAGAAAAAGGAAAGAGTGGTTGTATGAGAAGATGCTTTGATGGCTTTTTTTTTTTTTTTTTATTCAGCTGATCAGTGGATGGGATTACATCATCTAAGATTAGGTAGTCAAGGGGTGAGCACAGTTAAAATAAAGGTAATAAAAAGAGGTGGGGGTCATTTGTAAATGTTATGTTTCAATACAATTTTCTTGAAGGCAGACTAGCTTTATCATCATCATTATGATGCAAAAATAGGCTACAAGGCCAAGAAAAGAGAGAGAAATATACAGAATATCAACGACAGTAGCAGTTGCGACAGCTGCAAACAAATCCCTTTAACATGATAAAGAAATAATATCCTACAGCTAAATATTTTATTTGGAATCAAAACAATCAATTTTAACCCGATACTGCAATAAGCTTGAGATACACTTTAAACCGGGCTATAAATTGCATAATAATTCAAGACACCATTTAAGATTTTTTTTTCTTTTCGAAAATAGTTCTCTTTTTGCAATATTATAAAGTTCTAGAAACGTGTATGTAGATGAATGAAAAAGATATATCGTATAGAAGGCTACTGTCTCAAGTAGTAACAAAGAAAGCCATTGTGGAACTGTACAGGTTCAACAAATGAAGGCAAATGAACAGAATAATAATGTTACTGGTGATGGTGCCACTGATTTTCTGTCTGGTTAAACCACAGCTAAATAACAGAATTAGCTTTTCTTGCCAAGTTAGTTTTTCTCTAACTCAATGCAAAATATTTTGAGCCCCCTTCCCACTACAATCATTGTATCTTTTGACTTGGGTAATATTTAAAAACATCAGTAGAAGTAGCAGAATTCAAAATGGAGGAAGATTTGTTTGCCAAAATAAACATGTTAATTATTTTGACTGCATTTTTTTTTTAAAGGTAAATGTTCTAGAATTTATTGAATACCGATAATAGCCGAAATTAATAAGCAGTGTTGAATTTCTAGAATAATGTAAAGAATCCTCACTCGTGTCAGATCAAAGAGAAAAACTGTAGTAAGCAATGTAAATTCCAAGACATCACTACCAAAGTGATAAGAACAAAGCAGTTTAAGTTTTGTTGTCTTCCTGTTTTTTCAGGTGGTGGGTAGATGATTCAGAATTTCCACCAATAATATATATATATATATATATATATATATATATATATATATCTCAGCATTTCTTTCTTTCTTTCTTTTTTCTCTGAAATTTCATATACATTCTTTTTAAAACTGTTTCTGATCAGAACAGACATTTCAGTTTTCTTCCATATTGTATAGAGTTAAAAACAGGCTCTTCTGATAACTAAACCATATTCATTATAAAAATTAAAATCCTGAATTATTAGACTAGGAAATCTACCAAAGACTGTTAATGAAGCCTTTGTAGATTTGTTATCTATTTGTATCTCCACTTCAGATTAATCAAACATTCTTTAAAACACCATAGAAGTTACGATGTGTAGCTATGCACTTGATATCATTTTAAATTAATGAATATTTTAAAACAATATCAGAATCATAAAAAAAGCAAAATATTTTATGAAAAAATATCAGCACACTGCAATCTTTAACAATGAATATAAATTAACATTAATAAAAAATTAAAACATAATTAGTTTCTAATTTTGTTCCAAAAAGTTAAGATTTATTTAGAATTGGCAAGAGTGAAAGTCTGGTGACTGAATCCAGTTTCAATCATTCTTTGTTAAGAATTATTGAAACGGAATAAATTTGTCTATACCCACCCCATGGTAATCGTTAATGGAAAGACACTGTATCACTGACCACAAATAATCAATGCAAACCAAGAGAGGAAAAAACCCTAAATTAGCTTCTACATTGGACAAACTCCAGGATTGCATGTACAAGATATCAATTAACATAATTCAATAGACAGCAAAGTAGTGAGGAGAACAACAAATAAAAAATGAAAGCCCATGTATACAAGTGAATGAGGGTGAGAGGAAAGAAAAAAGAAAAGGCATACATTAAAAATCACCCCCCCCCCCACCACCACCACAAAGAAAACGGAAGATTTATTCCTGAGGCAATGAAACAATGAATCATGTTCATAATTTGAAGAGCACACTCAATAGTGATAAATGTCAAGATGAACTTAAGGCAATTAATTTTAACTTGAGCAGGGGGGTATAGTTTAGCAGACAGACTCACACCAGGTGTTATCTAACTTGAAAAGATCTTACAACACGGATGACTTATAGCAGTAGCTATTAATTTCAAAACATCTCTCAATGTGAATGAAATATTCAGGCTAAGTGAATAATAGTGTAGCAATTTACAAACTGTTGAAGCTATCAGGTCAGATCAAGTAAAGTTTTGAAACAAATTATCTGAAAAAGATCCTAAAACAAGACTGGTAACAAAATAACAATTTTGAAACCTTTCGGCCTGACCACCAAACACTGTCATGGCAATTCATTAGCATGTAGCATTTACAATTTTTTGTTCTCAGCTCAGACTAAGATTAAAGTTGTGTCATTGCATTTCCTTCCACGAAAATTTAAGATCATTGAAGGAACTACAATGTTATGCCAGAATTTTAGGTACTCTGATCATATAAAGAGAAAGTTTTTTGTTTTTTTTTAATCATTCCACCCCAAGCAAGACATTCCACTGCCACTATTGCGCATGGGGCTACATAGGGGAAGGTAGAGAGAAGGAGTGGTTAGATGTAGGAAATGTCAGAAGGAAGGTGATATAGATGGGTACGGATACCGAGGATGAGGGTTGGGCAGAAGGGAAGAGTGTTTGAAAGAATGGATGAGTTAGTGTGTTAAGAGGTGTCTATTGACCTTACATTTAAACTCCTGGGGATTGTAGCCGCTGGGGAAGCAATCATGTGGAAGGGAAGTGAGCTTAAGGATATTTTGCTTAGAAAAACAAAAAAGTTATCATAGTCTAAAGTAGGCAAGAGAACTAAGGCCAGCTAACATTGGGAAAGGTACAAATCTACCTCTTCTTCCTCCAGCTATGGGTTAAATCGCAGGACATACTAGGTTCTATAGCCTTGGTTGGCAACCAATCTATTGCTGAAAGTAATGGCAACCTACTGTGGGAAGATCTTCTTGCCAGTCAGTCATGTCTCTCTCAAGACATGATCACCCAAGCATTGTATCACTTATGGCACTTGACTGACTGACCATATAAATAGAAAGTGAAAGTTTAAGTATATTTTGCTTGACAAAAAGAAAAAAAAAAATTATCTTTGGCTAAAGTAAGAAAGAGAAGTAAAAGCATTGAATTTACCTTCTATTTAAAGACAATGAAAAAAGTCCCAGATATCCTTTAAGGTGTGTCCAAAATAAAATCTGCTAAGAAAGTCAGCTGTAAATAAAGCACCTGTTACAATTGAAAGAGAAAAAATTTCTATTTTTGGGAAAACGGGGCAAGAGCCGAGATTTGAGATCGTTTAACCAATTGCTTCAGCTCAACAGCTGGAGAAGTATAACTCAGCTTTTATGTTACCCTCTTCTGTACTATATTAATTAGAGCAAGCAAATCTATAAATTGCATTCAATGCGTTTAAGTATCAGTGTTACAATTCAGAATAGATCACAAGATAGGAAGAGTGAAAAAAGAATGAATACAGTCTTAAAAACTGGATCAGAGGAACTTTAAAAATCCTTGCTTCAAATTTTTCAATCCAGTCTTAGAGATTTAGGGTTGTATCGATTAATTGGCTGCTAATTAGTAAAGAGTCATGTCAGCATTTGCCAATTAATCATTTTTCAGTCATCCTGTTTATCACAGAAATCTCATCCCCAGTTGAAAAATAATCAGTTATTTTAGACAATATAGAATGAATTTAAATAAGATTCCGATAGTTTTTCATTTGTTTATTTTCCCTAAGGTTTAAATTAACTGATTATGAACACACTAATGAGTGAAATGCATTTAGTTTACAGACTCTTCAGTTTTCCTGAGCAAAACAGAAAACAAAAGTTAAAAAAAATATAGCAAGATTTCTCGAGTAATGTGATTTATATAGAATTTTAGTATTTTCAAGCAAAATTTTTAAGGCATCTTTCAAATTGTGGGTAAATAAAATTTTTTTATAGTATTTTGTAACCCGTCTACTCAAGGAAATATTAGATTTTAAATATAGCTTAAGTTTTTTCTTACCTCAGCTGTATATTTGAGGAGGGGTTATCATAGGTTATGTGATGAGAGATGTATGAATAAAGAAACTTCCAGGAAATAAATATATATGTCACAATTTCTAATTTTTCTTCTTGGCACAGTCTACATATTTGTCCACCGTTGTAAGGCTTGGCTGTTTTTACAATGATCCATGTTATGTGTGGATCTTTTTTATATTTTGATTTCAATTTCCAGACATGGTTAGCCAATTTTGTATTGTTTTTTAATTTTTCAATTTTAAATGTAGATCTGTGGTTGAACCATATATATATATATATATATATATATATATATACACACACACACACACACATACATACATACATACATACATACATACATGCATGCATGCATGCATTTAGCAGTGTCTATGAATATTAGCAATTGGTTGTTAATTTCAAATTAGAATGAGTTTATCTGTAAGAGAAACATGAATAAACATCTGCTGGTTGCAAAAGCAAGGAATTACCATATGAAGAGAAATAATATATTCTGTTAAAATCCAGGCCCTACTTGGCAAGCATACCCATACAATTCTTCTTAGGTACTTTTATTCTACAGGTTGTCTGCATATGCATGTAGAAAATGCATTTCCAGTCCAGTAACTGCAACTCTATGGAAGAATATTTCCAGAGAAACTCAGCAGAATGATAAAGGAAAATAGTGAAATCAATTTACAGACAATGTAGATAAAGATCCACATACCAAATGTAAAATTGATTTTCTTATTAATTTGTAATTTTTATAAATTTATTTCAGGAGTAATATATTTAAGAAATAAAATCTATTCATGTATCTTTACAACTCAGGGCTAAGATTCAAATACCCACCCCCATACCAACCAGCTTTTTTCCCCCCCTTTTTAAACCAGGGATGAGCAGTAACCCATCTGAGTAAGAAATATGAGAGAAGGGTAAATGCAAAGGGACAAAGAAAAGCTTTGTAATTCTATAGAAAATGGCAAAGGTCAAAATAATTAGAATCTTCATTCATTTTTACTTGTCCTTTAAACTTTCATTCTAGAAATCAAAGCCAAATGTTCGCATGAGAGGTAAGACTTGTTTTGTTTTTTAATCAGTATTAATGATACACTAATCTAATCTTTGTGCATGTACTGGGAAAAAAAAAAAAGAAAGTTAATTCTAATCCTTCAACATGAGGTAGACGTGTATATTGAATCAATATCTTATGTATACAAATAGGTTTTCATACATAGCTGGGTCTAATCTATAAATTTATTGTTACAACTATTGTAAGGCTGAAACTCCCAATAAACAAACAGCATTGCCCACAAAAATTATGTTAACTTAAAATCTATATAACCATAGTTTCATTTTTATAGTAGAAAACTATATTGAGACTAATTTCAAAATTTTCTGTCATACCTCAGGTCTTTTCTATAAATATATGTTCATGGTAGTGGGTCTCATAAGGTTTTCTCTATGGTATCTTGACCACATGAGCAACTAGGCCACATCATTTTACTAGTGAAATCTTCAAATATTTAAATGCAATATGAAACAAAAAAAAAATCCACCCTACGTGTTAACACAGGCCTGCATACAATACATTATTTCATGTCCTGATGACAATGCAGCACAAATTGTAGGTGAGGCTAACTGAAGATGTCTGATGCTGTCCATCATGTCCTATGCACGAAGAACAGATCTGGCAATTGTGATGGCTAGATTACAGAGATAACACGTGCAGGCATTATCCTACTGCAACAGCACATTGCCTTCTGGCTGCAGAAAAGGTCATGGAATGAACTGAACAAGGTTCTGGGCATACATTATCTGCCTTTAGTCTTGGTTGATGGTAGTGTTTAACGTTTCTATATCGTTTTCTCACTGATATAATGTGGCTTCCTATGTCTTTTCTACAAATACTTTCATGACTTCAGCTCCGATGAGCTTAGCTCCCTGGTGCCCCCTCTGCATGAATTTACTCGAGCTGCTAGACTAGCAACTAGGTCCCACCCTTTTTCAGTGAAACTAATCAAATGTAACATCTTCTACTCTAGTAGCTTCTTTTCTCGCACTTCACACCTGTGAATTCCCTTCTGTATACTAACTTCCCTGACAACTACAATCTCGAAGAATTTAAATGCAATGTCAATCGCCATCTCTTATCTCCTTAGCTCTCGTCCTTTCCCTGACAACCCTTGTATCATGTTCTTCTCCCTTTCCACTACTCTCACGCAGCTCTCTTCACACCAGTGTTCTCATCCTTCTCTTATACGTTCTCTGACAACCCTTGTAACCTGTTTCTCTTTCTCATCACTCCCATCTCATGTAAACCCCTGCACAACAGTGGCATTACTGCCTTGCTTGGGGTGAAATGATTATTTAAAAAATAAATAAATAAATCCTAACCAAACAAAAGAAACGTACATCCTCCTGACCTGACACCCATTTGCACTAGACTCACCAAACTGAACAATATCATAGCATGTATCATTAAGTAAAGCTCACATATAACTTCTATTTGAATATTTAATTAGATTTTTTCAACTGGAACAGGCATAATCCACTTTCCCAAATCTGACCGCACATCCATCAGAATCGGACAGAGAGAGGAATTTCAGTCCCTTCTTGTAATGATCCTAAATGAGAGAGAAAAAATTTCACTGGCTATACTTCCTTATGTCAACTATTTTTGTTAAGTCAAGGAGTGTATTTTTTTTATGGAAAAAAAAAAACAAAAAACAAAAAAAAAGTGGTTCAGATTTGACATTTCACTCATTTAAACACATTTTATAGATTCATGCATAAATCCTGTACAGACAGAAAAGAACAAAATTAATTTGCAAAGTTGTTGTACAGAACTTAAAAAATGACTTAGTTTTTATACATTGCCTTTTTAAGATTGATTTTCCTGAAATCAATTTTTATTTTTAAATTACTACTTGTAATAAACCTTGATTTGATAACGTCTTCCATTAATTAGAATCATTTATTGTTTATCATGAATATTTCCATAATGGTCTTCCATTAATATCTCATTACATTTTTTTCTTTCCTTGAAAAAATTGCTTAATATTTGAGACCAAATTTTCCAGGACTGAATATTTTGTAACCCGATTTTCCTAGGATTAATTTTCTTATTCTTAGACCTATTTTTTTAAAAAATAGGTCACATTAACATTTGTGATTAGAGAACTGTACAAAATGAAGTTTCCTTAAATAAGAATAATAATAATAATAATGATGATGATGATGCCACCACAACAACAACCATAATGACCATTACCAAAACTGTAGTTTGGCTACTTTACTTAGAGAATAAAAGTCTGATTGAATAACCAGCCAATCAACTTCAGTCAAATTACAATTAACATTGTGTACTTTGATTCAGCCATTAAGGTATGTACATTAATGAAAAGTGTAAAAGAAAATGTCATTGACTGAAATTTTTGAAGGAAAACTGATACTGCCCAATAAGAAAAAAATAAACACAGGCTAGTATAAGATAGCAAAGGAACTGTCATTATGACATTTCATTTACTTGATTTAAGCACTACTTGGTAGAGAACTACTAAGCCAACACATATACTGATGCCTCTTCTATAGTCATGAAACTTGATCTCCATTTTATTCCCAATAAAAAAAAAAGTTCTGATGTTAAAAGACAGCATAAAAACAAAAGTTCCAGGTGACCTTTTTTGACAACAATATACTGAATACACTGTTGGAAATAGTTTGTTTTTTTGCTGGAAACATTTCCACACCTGATATTTATAACACGAGAAGTTTAAATAATGCCATCATAAAGAGACATTGACAAATTAGAATTAAAAATATAGATTATGTTTTTTTTTTTACAATGACAACATTACAGTTTGTCCTATTGTGCAATTTTACATTACATATCTTGCAGTTTATATGTTTTATTCTGTAAATAAATCTGCCTTTGTTAGACTGGAGCCTGTGTAAACTTTAAAAAATGTCTATTTTTGAAAGATGTTTCTATTATGTAGAACTCTAATCAAGTATTGAGTCACAGATGTCGTAGATTGACGCATCCTATAACAGTAATCATTTATTTATTCATAGTAGAATACTAACAGTGTAAGCATAAAATTGAACTTGAAGAGTGACATCAACAAACGGCTCTGGAATCTTATTTGACGTATGAGCAAGCTCCTTAGACAAAATGAGAAATATATATATATATATATAAGGGTTTATCACTTATATATATATATATATATATAAGTGATAAACTCTTTGAATTACTTCCCAATTACAGATATAGAATATTTCATTCCAAATGTTATATTTTATTTTTTTTCATTTCACTCCAAGCAAGGCAATAAAGCCATTAAAACACAAGGTTTTACAGACAGTGATAGAGACTAAGAAAATGTTATTGAGGAGAAAGAACAATAAAAGAACTGAATTCAATGGTGATTCATTATGTTTAAATTGTTGAACATAATGATTAACAGCAAATCAAGAAGCCGAAAAAGACTTTTACAAGCAAAAAAATGAAAAGATAGATAGATATTAAAACAAAATTTATGGTTACATCTCACAATTTCAACAATAAAATAATGAGACCTAGATGCTAATACAGTACTAAACTTAAATTCATAAAGTCAAGGTATCAAAAAGGAAAACTCTTCAAAATAATTGCCATGAAAAAATTTATAGAAAAGACCACAGAGAAGCTATGTTACAGCAGTGGGAAAGTGATTGAAGCCAAGATGCCAGGTCACAAATGATAACATTGCAGATTCTTCAGATCTTGTCAAGAATATCTAGACACATAGCAGAATCACCAAACCAGGAGTGGCAAAAATATTCAAGGCACAGGTGAATGTAACTGATTTCACTTAATAAATTTGCATATCTTTATGGATTTAATGTGATAACAGTCAACTTATGTTTGATTGCAATGCAACAAAAATGAAATGTTCATTGTGTTCCAAGATAATTACTTTGTAGTATATGTGCATGTATTTACTTTCTCTTGTTTGATCTTTGAAAATCAAACAACCAACATTAATGTTACACTGTGAACTAAGTAGTTGTATCCAACATTTCTCAATTTCCCGGATGAGTTGTCATTTACACCAATTACATACAGACTATAGTCATCTTTGTTGTTATCACAAGGTTTCAGCCGTTGTTGTCCTCCAGCCTTTATTAGGTCTATATCAAACCGGGTAACCTACAGAGAATTCCAAACAACCCTTTATTTAATTGACTGCTCTCCAGACATGGCCAGTGAAACAAGGACAGAATACCCCTGTATTATAGATTAAACAAAGAATTTCCTGTAGCTTATCTGGATCAATATATGCCTGATGAAGTTCAAAGGATTCAACAAAAGAAACATTGATAACAACAAATATGAAAATTGTCTTATTGCTAAATGGAATCTCCCGCTTTCTTTTCCACATCAAATTAGTTGGTGAGCATATCCTCAACTCATCACAAGCGACAGGACAGGTGAGGGTGAAATGTTGAATTACAGTGCAAATATAACCCTCCCCCATACATTTTGCATTAGCAAAAGACAATGCTAAAGGAGCGTGTGGTGATCTAGACACAATGACAAAAGCTCTTGTCCAACAAACCCAAATTCATTTCACTTGCAACTCAATAACAGTTTCAGTTCCTACCATCAAAACGTGTTTTCAAACTTGGACACATCTAAAGTTTGCCTAATATCATAATAGGAGAAACATTAAAAAGGCAAAAGGTTTATAATATCTATAGATTCATAACCATCATCTTGCCAGCTCAGATAAAAAGCTTAATGCTTTTAGACTGAAAATAGATGCACAAAAATATATACTTTTACAAATCCTAGATCGATATATTGTAAACTTTTTCCAAGGTTAACATGTACTAATTTTGTGCCAAGACTACATCCAATAAGTTTATATCCACCTACCAATGTACAACTTTATAAAGTAGATTATATCTAGAGAAGCCTAACAGAACTGCATTAGGAGTTTTCTTTTTAAGACTCAATATTCCTTTCAATTTAATTTACTGTATAATTTATACAAGTTTACAGAGGTTTGTCAATAGATAAACTTCAGAACTTAATCCTACACCCGAAAGAGTCAAAAATCAGGATGTGTATTCCTTACAGAGTATGAAATAAAAGATGGGGGAAAGTGATAATAAATGCTTGCCAAGGCCAATTCTAAAATACACATTTATTGTGATCAAAATCCAAGTGACCTAACTGAAGCTTCCTCACCTATTTGAAACAGAATCAGATGACGCTTCAAAGGGCGTTAACCTTTAATATAGGACTTGTTGAAAGTGTTTCATATATGACAAAAATCAAAACCAAAATGATAACTTTTAGAAAAGTTTGAATAACTACCAACATGGCTTATTTAAATTAATTACTGGTTTCATTTCCACATCCTTATTAGAATAAAATCTTTTTCCACTGTCTTTAAAACCACAAGTTTTTTTCTAAGTCTAAGAGTGCATTACTTAATTTCTATGACCACCATCTATGGAGGCCTGATTTTCAAAACCATTTTTAAAAAATCATTTACACATTGTTCTTTTCGTTACCACACATCATTTGGCTGCACAAGCAAGCACTGCTCCTAAATTCATCCATATAACACCACCAAGATTACTAGATGATAATCAAGATAGGCAGGTAACCAACCAAGAGAATAGAGAAAAGAAAAAAACAAACAAATGATGTCAACTGATATTTGATAGCGTGTGCACATGGTGAATTACTTGAAAATTAGAAGCACTGAACCAGAATAAAAAAAAAGTCTTATTTAAGTAGGCTAAAGACAGACAAGCTTTAAAAGAAAAAAAAAAGTGAGACAATATTGAGGAAAAAAACAAAAACAGGATTGTATTTTTCTATGTAGGCCATTTTTTAAATTTGACTATATAATTATCACCTTGAGATCAGCACAATGATGAAGGCTTAATTTTATTCGAAGCAATGCTACAGTTCTTTAAATAGATATGCAACATTCTCTATGCAATAAGTATAGTCATGAGTCTTTAATGCTTATATTTAAATCAACTAATGTATTAAGGATGTGCATTGTGGTGCATTGGATATTGGCTCGGAACAAGAAATTGGGGAGCCGAGTTCGAATTCCAGCTGAATTCATTGCATTCAGCTATGTGCAAATACCCTTGGGAAAGGTATTAATCCGTCTATTCCTTCCAGTTATGGGTTAAATAACAAGACAGGTTGGGTTCTATAGCCTTGGTTGGCAACCAGTCTACCGCAGAAAGCAATAGCAACCTACTGCGGGATAATTGTCTGCCCAGTCAGTCATGTCTCTTTCGAGACATAATTGCCCAAGCTTGTATCGCATATGGCACTTAACTGACTGAATGTGTTAAGTACAAGTTTATATCATTTTAAAGTAAAGTTCAGATAGTTATACCTTTACATACAGACATCGGATTCACTGTTACAGTTTCTGAGGGAAGAGAGAGAGAGTAAATAATCTGGCATGATCAATAGTCTTTGAACAAAAGGTCACTCAAACCCTTGGTCACAAGGATTTGTGACTTCCTGCTCATGTACATCCATGCACAAAAACACACACCCATACAAATACAGAGCTACAATATGTTGGAAGACATTATTTACATGCAAATTATTGTCCTAGTTTTGTTATTGCAACAGAAGATCATAGTCCACATGTAAATAATAATAACTCCTCATCACAGAAAATCAGAAGACATCCGTAAATTTCTCAAAAACAATTTAGAGGCAAGAATTTAACAAGAACATTTTAATTAAAGACAAAACATTCTAAACAATTCCTTGTTATTCATTGGGAGTCAAGGAAAGATATTCTAGTTTTCAGTCACTTAAAAACAGAGCCTATATGAATTGCAAACGGAGAGCAAACAAACCTGGCAGGAACCCCACACTTAACAATTTTCAGTCACTTTGTGATTAAACTGAAGATTAAATCTTAATCTCAGATTTAATTAAGATTTAATCTTAATTAGAGATTGAAAATGGCTATTTCTGAAATCACTGACAAAAGGACAGACAATTACATTGGCCAAGTAATAAGCTTTGTAACAAACTGTGGCTATAGATCATAAATATATGCATTTTGAAATCTAATTAAAGACTTTTTCTTGCAGAAAAATTACACAGTAAATTTGCTTCAAAATATTAATTGCTCTAATATTTTAAATGAGAATTTCCTTCAAGATAATCTTTGCAAATTATTTATAATTAAAAAAAAAAAAAAAATCTCACTGTGTCCTTTTCTCAAAGCAAAAACATTTTCTAATCATTATCACCATTTAAGAGAATCCAAAAAGTGATGGATACCTATTACGAGAAAAAAACAAAACAAAAAAAACTTATATCAGAAGTGATCCAGAAGAATAAAATGCTATAAGACTAAAGAAAATAACTAGTTAACAAATGTACTAATACTAAATAGAAACAATAACTTCTGAGTTCAGACTAATATAGTATATCAATTTAAATCAATGATGGAAATGACAAGCCTTTTAAACAAAGTGACAAATTCCAAATTGTATTATTCCATAGAAGAGTTTTTAATTATAGCATAAGTACTAAGAAAAAAAAAAAAAATTAGAGTTAGTAAGAAGATCAATCTCCAACAAGCTATAGGGAAAATAGCAGTGTAGACTTTTTAACCATGGTTGGCAGCCAGTCTAAGAGAACAACCATGAAGAAAGCAACAGGAAATCACTCCCCACCCTACCAAGAAAGTCACAAGAATGTACTTTATAGATATTAAAGAAAAAGGAAGTTGTGGAGAGCCGTGATCACGTTTTGATAGAAGAGAGTATTAAGTCAAATAGAAACGTGGAACAATTGGAAGAGAATTGAAAGATGGCATCTCACTATTTTCAGTTGATGGAGAAAAAAAATAGAAAGAAAAGAATTGAAACCAAGAATTTAACTTCACAGCCATGTTTAAAACCTTGCAAGAGATTTTCTAGTCTTTATTGATAAGTCATAAACATGTGGCTGAAGTAGTGACATATTCTTTATTAGCACAAGTGATTGGTGTTTTAAGCAAGGTAAAAAAGACACAATTTAGAATGATTTTTCAAAGCAGACAGCCATGTTCTCCATACTTGGAGGCTTGATGAAACACAATCCTCTTATGACGTTATATTAAACTTAGCAAATATCAAACAAACAGGCATTGTAACAGTTAAATCAGACAATTTGGTGGGAAAAAAAAACAAAAAAAAAAATTAGAGCATATATACTTTCAATAAGAAATAACTATTTTATTCAAATCTAAAAACAATTTTTTGTGTATATTTTCCCTTTTAACTTTATTCTGAAACTAAGACAGTTGTTACGTAGAAACCATTCTGTTAAAGGCAAAAGCAATTCAACATAGCTTCCTCTTCACTAAATGGTATTTGTACATTAAGTGCAGGCTCTATTTTTAGAAAAAATGTGTAAACCTTCAACAGAAATGTTGTAAATATCTTATATATAAATTTAATTTTATTATTCCAATTACTATGAAATATCAATAACACATTTTCTAACATGCAAAAACTTTGTACAATTAAACAAAGGAATGTTTTTTTTCTATAAGATTACAACACAATATTTCAGTTTCATATCTCTTACTCATTACAAACTTTCTCAACAATATTTTTTTATCTAAAGCCAGAATACACTGGAACTAAAAATAATCGAAAGAGATTAATGACAGCAAATAAAAATTATACCACAATAAGTAATGAAAGGGTTAAGTAAAGACTAATGTCCTTAATTAAGGACAATATTCAAATTATAAAACAAAATTAAGTCACATTTACGACTGTCAAAATGTATGCTATATAAATTGATATGGTGATTGTATTCAGGGATATGAAAGGGCATTAATAATTTGAGTCCTAAATTGATTAGGAAATATTTTCACCTGTATCAATAGAACAAGGTAAGCAAATTTTAACAGAATCTGAAGGAGCTTAAGTAAACGTTCAATAAAACAAACTCAAAAGCTAAAAACAAGTAAATGTAAAGGAAAGGCAACATGGTAACACGAGTCAAGCAGATACCTTTCAGTCGAGTTGCTGCAGGTATAAGTTCAACATTTTCCTCATCAACAGGTGCAGAAGAGACTTCCATCATAGGAGGAGGTGGTGCTGGCTCTTTCTCCACAACAGGAGGGACAGAAACTTTTTCATCCTTTATAATAGGAGTAGCAAGAACTTCATCCACAACTTTTGCTTCAATAACTTCAACTGTGACAGGTTTTTTTGCTTCCTCAATTATATGCACTGATTTACCAAGTGGTGCCTCGTCTGTCTTCACATGTTTTGGTGTGGCAGGTAGTGCTTCCACCACTGCAGCAGTGTCCGGCCCTGTGACAAGCATTTCCTTGACAGGCTCCAGTTCTGCAGGTGGGGTTTGCTTCACCGCTACAGGCTCTGGCAGCTCAGAGGGCTGTATCGTCCTGACTGAGCTTACCGTTTCTACCTTCACTGGTCCATTGTCCACGACAGGCTCTGGTCCAGCAGGTTGTCTAAAGTTCATCACTGCAGATTCTTCTATAGGAAATTTACTCTGCAACACTATAGGTTCCGGTGTTACAGGTATCTGAACCTCTACAACGTAAGCCTTAGTATCTTTCTTTTTCTCTTTTTCTTCCCCCTTAATGACACTAATAGGCAATACTCTTCCCTCTTCTGCTTGTTTGGCTTGACGAAGTCTTCCCTTTCTTACACTGTAAGGAATACGACGTCCTTCAGGACCAGCCTTTTCCATTTTTATTCAGCTGGCCACACAAAAAAGCAGATTTAAGAAACTGCAGTTAGTGTGCTGCCGTGTTCTGCCAGAGCCTGACTGGCAAATGGTAGGATTAAAGGGGGGATTGAAATTCTAAAGCAGGTGAGAACATAAACCCAAATGCATTTCACCAAGAGAAGCAGCCACCAATGAGTGCATTGCTTACAGGATGTGATATTTGAGAAGAACCAATAAAAAAGTGTGTTATGTTAGCAACACTAAGTGTGGCAGCATTCCACCAGTACCTTTTGATGGGGTTTCTGCCAAATAGCTAGCCAACCTGTAATATTTATCTTGTTTGACATGAGCGAGGAAGCTTATTATATAGAAATCTATATTTTTAGAATAAAGATATTTAAAAATACTGTTAAAAACAAGCTTGTTGATATCCATAGAAATCATTTTTTCTTTTTATAAAGTAAAGCCAAGGAAGAATTTTCACCATTGGAAATATTAAAAATTATTATTTTGAATTTATCACAATAACTAAATGTAGTCTCATTAATTAAAGTAAGTAAAGAAGTTTCCTCACATTTTAGATTTGATCAATGCCTTTTTGAATGGTTAATTAGATTAGCTCACTAATGCCATAATGTACAATTGATGAAGGTGAGTGAGAGCTGCTGCAGGTAAATATATCCACGGCAAATAGCCAAAAGTACCATCAGAATATTGTATACACATTACACTAATTATAAAAGCTTTTTTTCTTTTATTTGTAGGAAAAATGTTTTTATGCTTTGACAGAGTTAAAAAAAAATTATTTATTTTAGTTTTTAATACCTTAATTTTCTCCCAAAGTTTTTCACTACTTAAAATTGTATGAACAGAATTGATCATAGCTAAAACTAAAGCTTTAAAGTCAAGTATGAGTGTTTGTTTCTGGCCAATTTCCATTAAAGCCTTCACTGACAAATTCAGAATATTTTAAATGCATATATTTCAAGATAAAAACAACTAAACAAAAATATTTACAGTTTAAAGGCAGCATTCCTGTCCCTTTAAGAGAATTAGGAAAAATAATTAGAAGCACAACACAAACGACAATAAAGTAGCAAATTTTCAAGTTGATTAGTAACTATTTTAACAAAGTTACAGTGCTTCCATTTCAATCTTTGATTTTCACTGTTTGTTGAAAACAACAACAACGAAAATTCAAAATAAAAAAAAGAGAACTCAAAAAAATGTCCTTAAGTAGTCTTAGTCATTATTATATACAGAACGGATAAAGTTGGAATTAAAAAAAGCTCTTGATTAACTTTATAGGTTTCAACAAAAACTTCAGCCAGATTAAATTTTGCTAACTTAAATTCAGCTAGACAAAAAAAAAAAAAATTAGACAAAAATCAAATTAGCTATAAGTTTTGGATTTTGAAGCTGGACAATGTTATTTGCAAAATTCTGAAATTCATATACAGACAATATGACTTTCCAAGTAAAAGACACTGATACTTATTAAGAAAGATGTTCAATTTATATAAAACATTTTCCAAAAAGTAAGGTAGAGATATTTACAAATTAAACATCAGTGTGCTTTTTACATAAAGTTGCTATTGTGATTGATGCAATTAGTATAGGAGTGCTTATATTGCACTTTTTAAAAACACAACATGGTCTCAAGCAATTGCAGTCCCCCTTGCACCTATGCAACAAAATCATCTTTATGGAGATGCTTCTCAGACTAATTTTTATGACAGCCTAAACTGATAAGTATTTCAAATTTATTTGTCTTTATTTCTAGTGTAGAATAATGTCAGAAATGTTGACAAGCATCACTGAGGAAAATACGATTTCATTTTTTTTTTTGCTTGTAATAAATATCTTAAAAATCATAGTCAACCACCAAATATCTTCAAGACCTATTTACAAAAATCTGAGGCAAAAAAAAAAAGTCTCTCCATGACAACTAGAAAAATGAATGCCAAGTGAAACACTAATCCCATTATCTACTTTCAACACCAGCATTAATATTTATAAAATTTAATTATCTTTAGATAATCTAGTAAACTGTGCTAGCCTTTAGATTTTTTTTTCTTTCTTTTTTTAAGCGGTAAAAGATTTACGTCAATATATTCAAAAAAGAAAAAAGTAAGTGGGGGACACTTTGACCTTCCCTGTAGTTGCCTGAACTTCAGATCAAATGTAACAGTTTCCAGTTGAAATCGGTAAAAAAAGTATCAGGAAAATTAATTGGCATTTTTGTAATTCTACAGGCAATTCTGTGAGAAAAACCTCACATGTAATGTTTGGAGTCATTCTCAGATTACAATTGAAAATTCCTATTCGACAAACATAACTTGTAGGCTTCAGCTGCTACACAACTAAGTATGAGGAAGCTGTTATGTACCAAAATAAAAAGATAGGAAAGACAAAACTTAAGATCACACCTACTCGCCCAAGGGCAAAAGGAAAGTATTCTTGAATTGAAACTGACAAATGCAGCTTAGCAGTTTTATAACACTTCCAATTCTATTACGGTTATGTATTGAATCCTGACAACAAATTGTTCCATAAATTGTACGTTTGAAAATTTCAGAGACCAACTTTCCAGAAAAATAGATTATGGCTTTCACTTTGGCATTAGTGCCATAATTTCTAAATCTATAAGGAGCTCTTCTAATACTAAAAGTTATTTGATAGAAAACATTTTGCCATTAAGTTAATCAATTTAAAGATTAGCACATGAAAACCTGTATATGATTAGAATATATCTTTAACAGACATATAGTCAATATAACAAATATGTAAAATTAATTAAAATACTAAATGGCTTGTAAAATAGGTGCTATGGCTTATCAAAGTGGCAGGTCATATTTATAGTTTTTTTTTTTTTAATCATTTAACCGCAAGCAAGGCAATAAAGCCACTAAGATGTGGGAGGGGGTTACTGAGTGAGAGAATATAAGAAAACATTAAAGACAGAGAACAAGAACACAGAAAATAACATTGCATTAAAACTTTTGAAGATAAAAGTTGAATGGAAAGCAAGAAGTCAGAAGAGAATTTCACAAGTTGGTTTGAGTATTTCTGAGACAAGGTAATATTTACATTGTTCGGATGGTTGTCTTCATTTTTATTCTCATGTTTATGATGTTTCAGCCCAGCGGATATAGGTGTTGGTTAGTTCCAGTGAGTACCCAAGAGTTGTGAGCCCAATAACATGTTACAGTAGTGGTGAACAAAGGACTTAGAGAGTTAAAGGGAGATAACTACAGGGCTACTGGAAGTGGCATTGCAGATGGAATGAGATTGATATACCCCAGTGATTGAAGTAAAGGGTTTGGTTCGAAATTTCTAGCACTTGAAGGCCAGAGTGTACAATGGCCAAAACGTAGTAAACGTGGCAATAAAGATGAGGAAAACAGTCTGAACAATGTAAATGATATAAGTTGGTTTGAATCTTATAGACAGAACTTGGAGAAGGTATCTTTATTCAATGGCCAAATTGTCAATGTATTGCTCACATAACTCCTATCAAGTACATGATAGCATTTTAATTTTTAACAATTAGCTGTGATGGTAAAATGAACTATTGTCCCAAATTGCTTCTGCTTCATATTTGCCATTAGTTTCCTTTCAAAAGTAAGGATGGCAAGTATGATAAAGCATTTTTAATTCACTAATGAAAGTACAAATCCTTTAAAAGAATCTCCACAAATGTTGGATTATTAATTCAAATTTGTAAATTTACAATAAGCGTGTGTGTGTGTGTGTGTGTGTATTGGGTGCATGGCTGAGTGGTTACAATGTTCAC
The DNA here is from genome assembly GCA_037127315.1 of Ascarosepion bandense. NCBI lineage: Eukaryota > Metazoa > Mollusca > Cephalopoda > Sepiida > Sepiidae > Ascarosepion > Ascarosepion bandense. Next base: position 1,003,813 of record JBBBDQ010001116.1, read on the forward strand.
TTTCTGACCATGAAATCAGGGTTCAAATCTCACCAGGGTTATCAGTTATGAGTCTGTAGCAGGTGATCCCAGTATGCGGCACCTTTGGAAAGTGCCTGCAAACCATACCATGGGTTGACCCAAACTTTGTAAGTGAAATTAGGCAAAAGGCTTCTTTTGAAGAGCTGTTGATAGTGGTGCTAGCTCGAAGTCACAAGTCATTGTGACTGAGGGTTTGAGCATCCTGGCCTTGCTAGATAACACACTCTCTTCTAGAAATTGAAACTGAGGTCTGCTCAGCATAGTTGCAGTATAAATCACAGGTGCGCTTTATGGGTGTTGACTAAACAAGTATGCCCGGGCAGGTGTCTGCAATGGGAATTAGTTAGCCGCTCTGGTAGATGGGTATCCTTGAATACGAATGGCCAGTCATTATTATATATATATATATATATATATATAATTATGGAAAGTTCCAAAGATTTACAAAATGGATCAACAACTGACATAACGCTTGAACAAATTAAATTAAATATACATACGAGTTGAGTATATGGCTCAGATTCTGACAAGATGATAGAATAAAGTAAAGAACAAAGTAGGAAACGTATTTCAATCTAACATGTTTCACTTTTATTAATGCTTCTTTAGAGATCAAGGTAAAAATGAAAAACTTTTTACAAAGTGACAGTATATGGTGGGGGATGTTGTGATTTGGGGTTGATGCTTATTGGTCAGGTGTGTATAACGTGTATTAGATAATTATTTTCAAATGTATGTATGCACATACTTTTGAAAATAATAATCTATTGCTTTAATACATATGACATATTTGACCAATAAGAATTAACCCCAATTCCCAACATATCAGTATATTGTCTCTTTGTTGTTTTTCATTTTTACCTTGATCTCTGAAGAAGCTTTAATAAAAGTGAAACATATTGAATTGAGATGCGTTTCCTACTTTGTCCTTTACTTTATTCTATCATATATCTATATACGGACATACTTGAAATATATTTCATACTAAAGAAAAAAAAAACAAAAACAAAAAAACAAAAACAAAAAAAACAAAAACAAAAAAAACAAAAAAACAACAACCTGTATGGAAACCTCAGACCTGTGAATAAAAAATCTTTGGTAATCCTACCAACAAAATTCAAAAGAATGGACCAGATATCCACAGGTGGACAGTACAGGTAGGAATACCTGTATTGTCAGGGTAGATGTTTAAATTTGCTGGCGCATTCTTGGGGAAGGAGTGATAGGAGAATGAATGCCATAAAAAAAAAAATAAAAAAAACCTGCTTATCGTTGATTATTATAGTTAATGAATTCACCTAATCAAACACGAGACATTCATTTTAAAAAGTTCCAATTTGAATGTTTTGACTATAAAGCTAATTCATTTTCTAAAGTCTACAATATAGAATACTAGTGTTATGGTTAGTCTCCTTTGTTATTCCAATTCTCTTCAGATTATGGAAGGCTGTAAAAAAAAAATGTAATTAAATTCCTGTATAAAAAAAAATAAATAAAAACAGAAAATATTAAAATTATGAAAAGAAAAGGAATTGTACAACTCACCTTTTGGATCGATGTTTTTCAACCATGGTCCTGTAAAAATAAGAGAAAATAGATTATAAATAATGCAAAAACTCTAGCTTCATATTGGAAAAAAATGTTTCCAGAAGTTAATGAGAATTAAAAACAGTTTAGCTTTTTTTTTCATCCCTTCATTTGATTTTAAATTCAAAAATATTTTAAAAAAAAAAAAAGAAAAATGTGAAGAATGGGCTTTAATTTGAAAAACAAAAATTGACTTTATAGATAAGAAAATTAAACAAAATGAAAAAATAACATTTCAACCAACAAGAGTTTAAAATCTTTTCTATTGGTCTAAAATGTTTGGTATTGTTATTTTAATTAATCTCAAAAGAGTCTAAGACAACAAAAATATTGACATCTCATTTCTTTTACAAACTGAAAAAAAAAAAAAAAAAGAATCTTGGTTCTCTTATTTGTCAAATGATTTCATGAGTGTATTTTGAATTCTGTCTGTAAATTAAAAAAAGGAAAAAAAAAATGTTTAGCAATGGAACAATTTCTATGAATAATCTAAGACAATCATAGTAGGGAAGAAGGAGGAGGATGAAAGACAGACAGAATCAGAGTGTCTATTGCTAGTTTCAGGACTACTTACCAACATTGAACACATTAATACGCGACATCTGTTAAAACAACATTAAAAAAAAAACAAAACAAAAACACCTGACAAGTATACAATGTCAATCTGTTGTTTTTACCGACTACATGGACATTTTCCTCTTCATGTATTTAATGGAAACTATAGGTTAAAAAAAAAAAAAATATAATGCACAGTGTGCATTCAAAAGTCGAAGTTAAAGAATTGGGCAACTCCAACAAGATCTCAGAAGCTTAGCTTTTTTTTTTTTTTTTAATGAATAAACCAACCACTTATATGTGTCTATTCTTTAATGATCAAGGAGCAGACCTCACAATTTCAACAGGCTTCGGGTGCCATTCTCCTTCCAGTCATCACTAACAACTGCCTTTTAAGTAAAAATGAGTTTTTAGGAGTTAATGTCAAGCAGACTGCTTAATATTAGCCTTATTATTATTTCTTCAGTAAAATTTGCAAACAATAAGACTGATAAACTAGTTAAACAGGATCAATGAACACGTTCCCGTGCTGTCAGGCGGACATCACCTTTTAGAATAAATTCCTTAATATTTCTGGATTAAAGTCTTACTTCCCCGGACCCCAAAAAACTACCTGGTTTCATTAAAAGGATTTGTTTAGTTTATAAGTAATTTTCTAACTAATACTGGCATTACTACTACTACTACTAATAATAATAATATATAAGCTAATTGAAAAGATTTAACATAATCTTGTTAGGTTTACACCTGACCTTTTTAATTGTCAAACTCAATACCCCCCACCCCCCGTCACTGTATAGTGAAAAGATGAAAGATCCCAAAAGACCAGTATAAAGTAAATAATTCTAAAACAAAGCAGTGATGTAAAACAATGGAATTTTCTAAAATAAACATGCATCAAAATTCCACACATTTCAGAAGACTGACAAACGCCAAGATAGAAATAACAGTTTACAATGAGTAACCAGATATACGCTTGCATTTTGTTTGGGTTTTTTTTTTTCCTGCAGAGGTGTCCATGCCTACTACTTAAATACCACTAACAAATTTTATTTATATCACGAAATGAAATACCAGACACAAGTCACTTGAAAAAGGCCTGCTGAAATATAAATCAAAACATTAAATATATCAGAAGAAATTGACAATAAAAAACCCACAAAGTAGATAGGAACTGTCAGAATGGGAAAGAAAGATTGATTTATAAGCAAATGACTTTTTTATCATTTGTTTATGAGAAACAAAAACCTTCACAGGAACCATCAGTTCTGAACTTTACATTGAGGGGAAAATAAATACAAAAATACATTGAAACTTTTTATATTTATCTGAAATATAAACTAATAAATAATTCTTGAATTCATTATTTTGGCAGTGAAACTTATGTACACTTGAGAGATAAATCTGAAATGCGACAGTGGGAGTATATTCAATGACATTAACAGATATACACTTGCTTTACAATTTAGTGTGTGTGTGTGTGTATATATATATATATAAGATAGACTACATTTATAGGTAAAAGTGATCAATATCATAGGCAGAGCCATGTAAATATACAAGTGAACACAGAATTCAGCACTAAGCGAGGCAACAGTGCTTCATACTTGAACGCAATCTTCAGGAAGACTGCATTCAAGTGTGAACGAGTGTTGCTGCTTAGTGTTTACTTCAATGTCCACTTCAAAAATACCAATGCTAATCAATGAGAATGACAACAACTAAAATACAAACAAAATCTTAGTAAGTTTTCTTTAATTTTGAATCTTATTTGCTTAATTGACAAAATTTTGGCCAATTTCAGAAAATAATTGGCGCCATTAAATCTTGTTAGAAATAATCGTAGCCTTTATAGAAACCGATACGTTTTAAAAAGACTGAAAGGATGTGGGGGGGATGGGGAGAAAATTGATTAAATAGAAGCAACAAGAGCAACGAAACACTATGAAGGGATCAAAAGCAAGTAGAAGAGGAAATTAAAATATCACTAACAATTTATCTAAAGAGTCAAAATTACATGAAGAGAACTAAAGAGAGAGAGAGAGAGAGAGAGAGAAATATCCATGATTAATTATAAAAGTTTCCATTTGAGAAATCTGAGTGAATAGCTTACTATATTTTCTACCACCAATGAATAAAACATTGATGAAAAGGCAAGATTCATTATATAAAAATTAAAATAAGGACTTTAATTATTTGAGGAAAATAAATAAATAAAAGACAAAACTGGAACTAACCAACACCTATATTCACTGGTCCTCTGTCCTTAAAAGGTTTGGTTCAAAATTCCTAGCACCTGAAGAAGACTGGAGCACACAACAGCCGAAACATCATAAACATGGCAATAAAGAGTAGGACAACAGTCTAATCAATGTAAATAATGCAAATACAACCTCATCTCAGAAACATAGACAAATAATGTGGTGCAGCTGGTAAGAGTGAATTGGATTTAATGGTGGCTCACTCTGCCAAGAGGGACACGGGTTTGAATCCTGCCAGTGAGTGTAAATATTTCTTTAAGAAAAAAAAAATTGCTCTGTTTATGTTTAGATGTGAAAGATTTTGGAAGATCCAAGACAAAAGAAGTTTTGCTTAAAGGCATAATTCTGATCTTCTGATCAACTCGTTCTCTATAGCTTAGTTGGTCAGAGTGTATTAAATTTAACAGTAGCTCACTCTACCCAGAGGGACAAAAGTTCGAATCCTACTAGAGAGTGTAAATTTTTCTTTAATAAAATTTCTTGAACAATCAAATCAGCAAATGAAAATAAATAAATATTCTTTTATTGTAGAGTAGTTTTTGCACTGAAGGTTATAATCGTGCTGTCTCGGTTGCTAATCAATTTAATATACCTGAAATGTTAGGAACTTGGTAATCTTCCACTGAAAGCTGACTCCTTAGATTTCGGCTAACTGCCGACTATTATCAACTGCCTAGTAGTTCTACAGAACTCCAATAGAAGTCTAAAGAACTTCTATGAACTTCCTGTTAACTCTTATTAATATAGAGAGGGAGAGCCCATTATCTGAGGAATAGGCGTGTTTCACCATAACAACTTTTTAATAAATAAACAGAATGTCTACTCAAATACATGTAGACACAAAAAAATAACGCTTGAAGTGATAAAAAAAAAATTTTTTTTTTAAATATCATAAAATAGGAATAATTCGGCCATTTGTAAACAATTGTTTGCAAATAAAAAGGAACACAAATGAATGAGTGGCCATGACTATACATCTACTAGGCATATTGACTGATTCGGAATTGAAAGAGGGGTAGAAAAAATTGTCTAAGTGGGTAGAGTTACCCACTTAGACAATTTTTTTTCTACCCCACTTGATCGTGCCAGACTAACTTGAACTATGAATTGGATTTGATTAAAATCCCTCATAATCATCTCAATTGGTTATTAATAATTTTTAATTAAAATCCTTATACAGTTCATTAATTTACAATTATTGTTAAAAAAAAAATGTAATAAAGTTTTATGAAAATAATTTGAACAATGACAATAGGCAAAGAATTTCTTGATGCATGGAGGTGATGAAAAGTTCTGTCCAACTAAAAAAGAATTAAGAAACTCCAAAACAACTCTGGGTGGAAAATAATTTCTCTGACCAACATTTTATTGGTATCCAGTAACTCACATCAAGTTAGTTTAAATGTAATCCTTTTCTGAACAGATTATAAACTTAACAATCAGTTTTGAAAAGATGACAATATAGCAAAAAATGCTACTTCAACATTCTGAACACAGATACTGCAAACAGCATTAAATTGTTCCATACAAATTTCATAAAAGGTATTTTGCCTTGAACCGAAATGGTTGAAAAATATATCCCAAAATATTACAACTCAGCTTGCACCAACAAAATCGGCAGAGTTTGGGATGGGTAAACTAGGATCAAATATCAGTAAAGTTTAATGAAAGAAATGTAGTTGACACTCGCAAAAATGAGGTTTGTAATGTGTGCAAGTGAGATGTCAAACTTGTATTTGATCAATAGTTATTTACAACCTTTGAGTAGCACAGATTTCACACCAACTTGATAATACTCATGAGTATAGAACAACCAGTTGAGAAACCACTAAAATATATCTGCATGTGTTACAGATTGTAATATAAATGAAAAAGTTTGTTTATAGATTTAAATCCACGAAACTGTTTTTAAAATCATGTCTTCTACTAGATAAATATTATTAGTTACAATAAAAAAAGCAATGCAAATTCAAATTTGATGTGAAAAAAATTTTTTTTTCTTTTTCATTTTACTTGTAAGCACAATTTTTTTAACCAATTCAATATTTCATATAAAACTGCAAAATGAAAGTTGCTCTAAACAACCACTCTTCTGGATCTCTTTCCCAAGTGCTCTATTCTTGGACCTACACTGTTCCAAATTTTTATTTCCTGGTGATTTCAGAGCTCAACTTTGTATCTATGGTGATGACAACTATTTATTCCTGTCTTTCATAGCAAGTGATTGGTTCAAAAATGTTTAATAGGCAGCTAACCTCAAAAGTGACCAAAAATCTGTTAACTGGAGCAAGAAATAGCTTGTTAATTTTAATACCTTAAAGAAAAAAAGAAAATAAAAGGCAAACTTTCTATTAATCATCTGAGAGACCTCTTCTGCCTGCATTCAACATGGTTGATGCTAACCTCCAAGAGAGGGACTTCTTGTGCCTTCTCTGGCTAACATTCTCTGCTTACATGAAGTGGCAAGGCTATATTGATACAACTGCTAAGTCTGTTGCTAAGAAAATTGGTTCACCATGTTGTACAAGACAATTTTTCTCACCAGAATCTATCCTGCACATTTATAATTCTACCATTCGTTCATGCCTTGAATCTTGCTGCCACAGATGGTCTGATGCTCCTGTTATACATTCAGAGATTTTTGATAAAAATCAAAAGAATTTGAAGCGTCATTGGTCCTGGTCTGGTACCCCAGCTTCAGTCACTTCCCCACTACCGTAATGTTGCACTCCTGTGCCTTTTCTGTAAATACTTTCATGGTAATTGTTCTGATGAACTTTGCTCTATGGTATCTAGACTTTATGCAGTACTAGATTGGCAGCTAGGTCTCATCATTTTAGAGTTGAATTGCCTAGATATAACTGTAAATTCTTTCCTAACATTTTCTTGTGCTTCGCTTGTGGAACTCTCTTTTGGCTTGTTGCTTTCCAACAAACTTTAATCAGCAAAAGTTTAAATGCGACGATCTTGCCTTGTTCGTTTGTGTTATCAATGATGTTTTATTTACTCCACCCGAGATATTTGATTTCTTAGTATTCACTCCTTTCTCTTTCTGGCAAGAAACTGAACTTTGTATTTCTTTTGTTTTGGGTCACCCACCAATCTCGCCCCCACGTTTCCTTTTTTTAGTACACCTACTTGTACATTCAATAAATTTTGGGTGTTGGTAAGGCAAAGATATACAAAACTTGCATAATTATTTCTTTCTTCAGTAAACCTTTTCTTTATCGGTCTTTTTTTCTTTAACATTCTTTGCCAACCTGCATTTGCAAAAATACCTCAATGATCCAGTTTTGCAAAAATTTTTTTAGCATTTAATTTTGCAAAATTTTTCTCTGGACTTGGTAATAGGTAGTTATGTGATTTTAAATGTTTGGAAACATTCAAAATATTTTGCATACATGTAATACTAAAAAAAAAAAAAAAAAAAAAAATGCTCTTAGTTTTAACCACAGCCTTTATACGACTACAGGGTTGTGGTCTTGGGAGTTAGGTGGCCAGATGTAAGGAGTGATGGGGTTTCAGAAATTGCCTGATAGGCATGACTGGGTTTTCCTGCTTGTGTGGCATGGTGCAGAGTCCTGTTACCAGACATAAGGTCTTCCAGCAGCCACCCTCTTGACCAAAGGATAGCACTACCGCTTCAAGGTACTTGATGTAAGCCTCTGTGTTGAGTCTGAGGCCCTCAGGGAAGATGAATGGAGGCATAATGTTGCCATCATTCCAAACATCTTTGTAATCACTACTGGATCATTGAACTCTTTCCAAATCCTCTGTGTGTCAATCTGAGGACATTGCAAACACTTCGAAATGTTCATATTACAAAGTGGAAAGAACCTAAGAACAAATGCTATGAAAATATTTATAGATACAGGGAAGTCATGTTATGGTAGTTGGAAATTGAAGACAAGATGTCAGATCCAGACTGGCAACATTGCAGTTTGTTTTTTGGATTTCATCAAGAATTTCTACATACATAGCAGAAGCACCAGACCAGATGTGGCAGTAGATGAATAGTTGACTCATGAAAACTAAAGACAGATTTGGGCAAGAAAATTTGTTTATCATGACACAGCAAACCTAAAAAATTTTGAGTTTAAATCACATTTAACAAACATTAGTAATTGACTTCATTCTGAAAATTCACAAGCTTGAGGAGAAAAAAAAAAAAAGTAAAATATATGACAGACCAAATTAAAGATTTTATTTCCAAAATCTTATAATTCATTAAGCTGAAAATGGAAGAAATCAAATTAAATACATATTATTTCAAGTAATGAAATTCTCAGAAATGACTGATTAATGTACTGCTTATTAATATAGAATCATTTTCTTTCAGTTATACTAAGTGTGGGTGTTGCATTTTATGTATGCGTGTTTCCTTCATTCTCACTAAAACTCTTGCATCTTAATGCCTTTATTGCCTTGTTTAGGAGTGAAATGATTAAAAAAAAATTATTTTTTCACTCCAAATTTGAATTGCCTTTTTATTGTAATTAATAACATGATTAAAAGGAAAAGAAAAAAAAGGGGGGGGGTTTATTGGGTTCAAATCTCATCTTTTGCATTTATATTACAATCCATAACACATATTTCAGTGGTCTGTATGTGTGTGTGTGTGTGTGTTACACAAACCTTGCATTTAACAAAATCAAATTCAATGTTCTTTTTATAACATTTCTATATCAGAAATGCATCCAATCGTTCAAGTCACATAAGTAAATAATGAAAGAGTACGAACTTAGCCTTTTTTATGCTCTAGTATTATTATCGTCAGCATAGCTGAACCATATTTCTAACTTGCCAAAAATCTTTGTTATTCTTGACTATAAGCAAATTACTAGGGAAGTGTGTAAACCAAAAAAAGAAACATTAACATTCATTTGACATACTGCCACTATTAACAAAATAGGCTAGTTGTATTCCTTAGGGGTTCCCGCCCCTTTTTTGGGGAGGAGAGGGCCCTTTATTTAAAAAGAAAACCATGAAAAATTTGGAAATAAAAATACATTTAGAATATATTTACTGAATTAGATAACAAATGATTTTTCTTAAGTTAAAAAAAAAAGGAATTTAATCAATTCCGAGAAAAACGTAAAATTAATGGCACAGATTACTTAAGTCTTTTTATAGTCATCAAAGCTGTAATTTGAATGCCTACAGCAATATATTAACTGTAAAAACTATTTCAAATAAGATCTAAGGGACATAACTCCATTTATTTCTAACTTGTCTTTAAAGAAAAGAAAACATCTACATGTGGAACCAATCCAAGATTGTCAGCCAGTTTCAAGGTAATTGCCAAATGTGCAGCAGCCAGTTGTGCCCCATAGATACACGGAGTTTGTCTAATGGCAAAGTTGCTCCCCTTCAACTTGGTATGTTGAGTGAGTGCGGGGGTGTGGGGAGAAAGAGGTAAATAAAACTACAAGCATATATTTGAACTTGTGCATCTGCTCGATACACACTTCTCCCAAAGAGTAGTTCAATGTTAAACATAATCAGATAATATAGTTAGCTTTAGGACAGTGAAGGCAAAATGCTAAACATGGCTATTGCACAATTAAGAAAATGTTAAGATTCTTCTAAGAAATGGCAAGACGAGTCAGGAGCCGTTTAAGGTTTTAAATCAAAAAGACACAGGTAAATTAAAATTGGACAACTTTTGAACATTCTAATAAAATTTCTTACAAAAATGATTAAAGTCAAAAAAGTTAGTAAAAATTTTTATACATTTCGCGAGATGAGAATAAATGCCAGCAGGTAAAATGATCAGCCCTCTGTGCTCGACTCCTTATACTATCTTTTACGTTTATAAGAGCCAGATCAGGATGGAGTAGTGTTGTTATATTTGGGCAGGAGCTACCTAGACATCTCTTTCCAGTCTTGACAGAGTTCAAAAGAATCTCCGAGTCCTTTTTGGAGAAGGATTATTTTCTACCCTCCAACCCCCCTCTCTCACAGGCGGGATGTAGCTGCTCTATCACTACTTCCATAAAAAATGCTCAGACAGACTACATTCCTTGATTCTGTCAGGTCTAATTTTCACCGCTAGGACCCACCATGCCACTTATATAGTAGCAAACCACCCACATTTCCTGTATTCCATTGGCAGGAAGTAAGTTTCACTTCAACAGCTTTTGTGAACTACTGTCCTGTCAAACAGACTCCCATTACAATGTTAACCTGTTCAAGTCTCAAGCTAAATCATTATTTTCCCCATCCTATCAATAGAAACCAACCCCTAATGTAACCCTCTACCTTGAGTGGTCACTGGGCTTTGTACAGTGTGAAGATTTTTTTATTATTTTGTCAGCAATTACTGATCTTTCCTATTTTGCAAAAAAAAAAAAAAAATCAAGTTGAGATTATTTCTGCAGAGATCCCATTTTACAGAAATCTAATACCTGGCATGAATATATTAAGTTGCAAATTTCCTCATTTTTAGATTCCGGTAGGATCCTGATAGTAAAAACAAAAGTGATCTGATTGTCTAAGTGGGAAAACAAAAATAGAAAAATCAAATATATGAAACTCAGAATAAAATCGATTATCTAACAGTTGTGTATTACGTAAAATTAAAAAAATTATTTCCCATTCAAGTTCATAAAAATTGGTTGTTCTTTTAGTCTGTATACACAAATGATTTTATCTGGTAATTACATAAAAGCTTAGTCATATATGAAGTCAGAGAAAAAAAATATTCTAGAAATTACCTAAAAGAAAATTTAAATTTAAATTTTGAGACATTGTTATAAAACTTTGTTCTTTAACTAGTTAAATTTGATTTTGGAATATGCATGTTATGGATATTAACATTAGTTAATATTGTACTTCAATCGATAAAATTTAATATATAAAGAGAGTGTGCTCAATATTAGAAACAGAAATCAACAGTGTGTAGTGACTATCAGTTTCAGGCTTCAAGTGATCTTCAAACCACATTGTAGCTTTTATTTTAGGACATTTGGTTGGATTTGTTTTTTATGGCAGGTTATTTAAAACCAGGGAATATTTTTAGATTGCATAATATTTTCTTTTTTTTTGGTGTGGTAGGTAATTGGAGATAATGATTTACTGATAGAAGTCATGTTATTTAATTCATATCTGGGGGGGAGAAGAGGTAGATTCATCTAATCTAAATCTAAACTTATTTATAAATGGAACTTTGTCTGTGTGTCCCCGTTACCTATAGACTCCGAAACAGCTGAACCTATTTTCTTGAAAATTTACACAGTTGTACTATAAGTGTTTGCGAGTGTTCTTAGCTAGGTTTTGTGTCAAAGTACCCCTGATAAATATCAAAAATCAATAATTGAAAAAATCAGGTTATAGAAGGAGTGGTCCGATTTTAATCAAATTTGATACACTCATAGACAAAGACATATGAAACGATATTCAGAAGTTTCAAGGTTGCAGTTCTTACAATAGTGCAGAAAATCGATAATATATATAAAAGGCAAGATGTTTGTGTGTGTGTCTGTTTATCTGCCTGTATGTCTGTATTTTTTTCAGCCCTTTTATTTTAGTTTTTGCTTTGAGTTTGGCTCTAAGTAGGTATAATTATAGTTTTTAGTCTCAGCCATGATACCATTCACTCAAGAGGACTTATTTAGCCTTCAAAATTCAGTTTATGATGAAAAAAACTTATTTGATATTGATACCAGGAAATCTAAATTTGACTTACATCCATTCATTTTCTTTCAGTCTACAGTTTCGCTTTAACTGGAAACAACTATTGCTTTTTGTCCAAAGGGTCTGAGCTACAAGACCATGGATTAGTTTTAAAGCTTTCATTACACCCGAGCAACGCCTGGCTATACTGCTAGTATTACATACACACACAAGACAGAAATGGATTTATTCATTCAGACTATTTAATGTGGAACTAGATCTATGCACAAATATTTATTTAGGTCAAAACCTTTGATAACACAATGAACAAAGTCCATTGAATGAATGAACCCCTTTTTTAAAGAAATCTTTTCCAAGCGGCATTGACTAAATTCATTCATCTTTTCAGTCTTCTCTTTAAAAAAGATTTTCATTAAGCAAATGCAAATGAAAGTATCCAACAGGCCAAAATTAATATTGCTTGCTAAGAGACAATTATCAAGCATTCAATCATAGATATTTTAGTGGCTTCATTACAAATAACCTGCTATGAATAAAAGAAAACCCTGCCAAAAGAACATAATTAAAAAGTTGCAGTAAATGAGAATTGCTATCAGTAGGAATGATAAATATCTTCAGACAAAAAAAAAAAAAAAAAAAAAAAAAAAGAGCAATGGTCAAGCCTCCCAGTGAAGCAGGAGGAATTGCGGAAAAGTCATAAAGATTTCAGAGCAAACTAAATACCAATTTAATTATTAGGGAACAATTGCAGTATTTTTCTTCTTTTTAATAATAATAAAAATGTGTGTGTGTGTGTGTGTAAACATATATTTATTTATCTGTAAATTCAGATATTTAGAGAAGGAGAATAGCTATTTCAACATGTCAGTTCAAGACATGCATTTGCAACCCCATTTAATCAAAGAATGGAGAAAAATTCTTATGCCTGAAGCAGGGGGTAGTAAAGAAAGGGGTGGAGAACGTTGGTTACTATAGGATTAAGTTAGGAGAATCATAGTAGTAAATTCCCTTTTGGTAGTGGGAGGCATGTGGCTTGACCGTTGGGTTAGAAGTGGTAGGTAAGAGGGAAAAGGTTACAGATTTACCAAATTTTAAAATCTACTTACACACACACACACACACACACAGAATAAATAAAGAATAGGTCTTTAATCTAAATGGTTTCACTTTAACAAGCATCTTCAGATGAATGATTTAAAAGATTTTGTTTTTTTTTAAATCTTTAAAAATCAGAGACACTATGTTGATTGAGGTTTGATTTCATTCGTCAGATACGTGTCACGTGTAATAAAGCAAAGATGAACAATTTTAAATGTAAAAAAAACTTACGCCTATTTATGTGTCTGTGTGCCACATGCTTTACATGACACGTATCTGACCAATGAAATCAAGCTTCAATCTTACTGTCTCTGGATTCTTTAAAAAAGTTTTTAAATTTCTTAAAAATCATTTTTCTTTAAAAAATTTCTGAAGAAGTTTGTTAAAGTGAAACATGTTAGATTTTTGCTATTTTTGGTAACTGTCATTGTTGCTTAGAAAAGTTTTATGTCAACACAAGATAAAATTGTTGCTGAATGATGGATGTTTTTATGTTAACGTCCTTGTAACCTCTCTGAAGATAGCTCATGAGCCGAAAGCTTAGAACAAACTTAAAAAATTATCCAAATGTTGGAGAATTATGTCTTTATTTTCAACTGAAATTAAAGCCAAAATACGATGTTTAGAACAGCTCATGATTAAACATAATAGACATTGTCTCTTATATTTGACAGTATATGTTTAGAAAATTATCTGCTGCCTCGATACACTATATATATATATATATATATATATATATATATATATATATATATATATACACAGCATCTCTTCATTCAAACATGTTTCATCAAATAATATAGACATATTGTGTATTTTTATACTGATCCTTTCCAGTTGTTTAATCAGTTTCTTGATGTTAAGATGAAATTCATCAAAGATGACACTGTAGTTTTTTCTAACCCAAGTGCTTTCTATCTTTTCCAAGATTTAAAATCATTTTTAAATAACAATGTGCATTTGCATGTGTTCTTTAAAATCACTATCACAACAAAATGCAGATTTTTATTGCAGTTACAATAAGTTCATCTTTATAATTTACTTCAGAAGATAACTTTGGGAAAAGATTAAAAGTACTTGGGCTAATTAAAAAAAAAAAAGTCTGATAAATTTCCTTTAAACACCAAGAAAATGATTAAGCAAGTGGAAAGGCACAGTATAAAAATAGACACAATATGTCTATACTATTCAGTGAAATATATATGACAGAGAAAGGCAAAAATTAAACTAAAAAGATTTTAGTAAAGAATCCAGTATTTCCAAGTACTTTTGGTACTATACCATCATTTTTATCAGTGGCAGTTGGCCAGGGTTTCTTCTTCATGTGCTGTGCCCTTTCAGGACATAGGCGATCATGGACTTCCACTTGGCTCTTTCTCTTGTTGCTCTCAATATTTTTTTCTCTTGGTATCTCTCCCAAACTCCACTCCGCCATTCATTTCCTCAGATCTATCAAGTAGGTCTTGCACTGATTTCTCATCTTTTTTCCTTCTATCCATCCTGTGAGTATTAAATTCTCCAGGCCCTCCTTCCTCATTACATGTCCCAGGAACCTAATCTGTCTTTTCCTGAGGTTAAGTATGAGTTTTGCATCCTCTCCAACACCTTATCTTTGCTCATGTGCTCTGTCCATGGTATCCTCAGCATCCTTCTGTAAAGCCACATTTCTGCTGCCTCAAGCCTCTCCTTCGTCCATGATGAGATTGTCCAACATTCACTTCCATATCGAAGGACAGATATCACATAGCAATCCAGCACCCTTTTCTTTGTTTCCAATGAGATTTTCCTGTCTCTCGGTACTCTGGTTAGCTTTTGAAATGCACCCTTGGATTTCCATGTCACACTTTCCATCCGCTGTCAGAAAGAACGCTTCCCAGGTATTTCAATTTCTTTACTTGTTTTATTTCAGTTTCTTCCACTTCTAGTTTACATACTGGGCTCTTTTTTTTACTGATGACCACACATTCAGTTTTCCTTAAGTTTATGCTCAGTCCTTTCTTGTTTTCTTTCACTACCTTCTGTAGGTCCTTCATTTTCCTTTCTGTATCATCCGTGTATCTTATATTGTTGAGCTTGTGGCTGCCAATGATGAATCCAGGCAATGCTTTTATTTCTCTCATAATTGCTTCACAGTGCAGGTTGAATAGATCCGGTGAGCAAAACACATCCTTGTCTTAAGTCCCTTTCTATTTTTGTATACCTGCTGAGTTCGCTTCCTATTTGTACGCAAGCAGTTAGCTCCCAATATAGATTATTGATTATCCTAACGTCTTTTCCGAAAATGTCAAGGTTGTCAAGCATCTCTATCAAGTCTTTGTGGTGTACTTTGTCAAAGGCCTTTGTGTAACCTATGAAGCACAGATAAAGGTCCTTCTGCATTTGTATTGCTCTTTCAGATAGCATTCTGAGCATGAATATTGCACTCCTCATTCTGGTATCATTAACAAAGCCACACTGTTCTTGTCCTATCTTTGGGTTGATTCTGCTGTGCGCACTGTTCATCAGAATCCCAATGATGAGTTTTGTTGTGTGGCTCAGCTGTGGCACAATAATAATAATAATAAACAATGTCTCTTTGTAGTATTATTCCTGTGCTAATAAAGCTACAATTGTGAATTAACATTGCCAGAAATAAGAACTAATTAAGTCTGAATTATAAGTATGTCAACTATTTGATTAAAAATGTAATTGTTTTACCCCCACTCCAAATGCCCAGATATTTGTGCCACTCATTGAGGTCTAAGGGAAATGAATTCAATCTAGGCCAGCAGTGAGCTATTTCACATCCAATAAGCCATATGCTAAATAGAGATAAAAATAATTAAATTTTTACATTGATTTCTTACAAGCTGATAAAGAATTATGTAAGTGATGGGGAGCATTATTTTAATGTAGAAAATTTGAACTGACATTTTTCTTCCCATGATCCACACCTTCCTTACTTGACCAGTGAAATAAATCATTTATGATTGGCTATCTTTGCCAAAGTTAATGGCTGGGGTGGGCGTTACATTTTGTAGACATTTACTAAATTAAGGCTAGTCTGACAAATATATAAATTCCTTACAAGACCAATTTACTGATTACTGCCTGCAGCAGAACAGTTAGTCAAAGTTTTCTAAGTCACATGGCTTTAATAATGATTTCAATATAAAAGTTACAGATATCTGATTAATACAGTCAGCCTGCATTGTCATAAAATTCAGTGCCTACATTTTAGTAAAGAAACATTTAGGGAATAAATAAATAAATAAAGAAATAAAGAAATAAAGAACACTATAACCAGCTTTTATTTCTAGTAAATTTTTTTTCACTCATTCTATTAAAAAAAAAAAAAAAAAGAACAAAAAAAAAAACCAAAACTTAATAACCCTTTAATTAAAAAGTATTTTTCTCACCTCCCTTTAGGATCACTATAACCTTTTAGTTTCTAAATCAGGTTAAAATAAAAAGGAATTAGAGTTAAACCCATGATAGGTTCATTATGAGAAGTGTGATACATTTCATCATTTTAATAAAAATTTACTTGAACAGAAGTGATACATAAATAGAAAATTCTTATTCTAATTTAAAATATTAGGAAAAAACATTCAACATCTGAAGTTATGATTTGTAGTTAAAATTAAGAAAATGTAAAATACATTAAACAAGAGAGAGAGTGGGGGGGTACAGAGTTTATGTTCATGAAAATTCAACTGGTACATTTTAAAACCATCTTGTGATGTGGCAGTCAGAACAAACTAAACATACTTGGAGAGGATTAGAAATATCAACTGAAATAAACCTTACATTAAGTTCTTTGTAGATCATTAAAAGATAAAAAAAACCAGACATTTTCAAACAGAACAGACAGTAAAAGGTTACAATTGTAATATTATAAACAGTGAAGTCAAGTATATAAAATATCTAGCCATTGCTTATAGATCAGCCTCAAACAAAAGATTTGCCAAAATATAGGATCCAACTGAGAGAAAGAGAGAGAGAGACTGACAGACAGACACACTATTTATGATAAGAGTAAATTAAATGAAAAGTTGAAACTTGGCAAATATTTCAACTCGACAATAACCTATTAAATGGTAACATAAAAAGTAGATACATCATGATAGACAAATTTAAAATTGAAAAAAAAAAAATACTGAAAGAATACTCAGATTGCAAAATTAAATAACTTCAATATAATAAGATTAAAAATATAGATCAATACAAGAAATAAACAGATTTCATAAAATTAAAATTATTACCATTCTTTTCTGTAGCCATAATGAGAGTTACCAGTCACGTTTAAAAACAGAAAATGAAAGCCTACTGATGATCTTTGTAGGATTTTATCTGAGCAAAAACAAAAAAAGAAAGAAAAAAGTTATGGAAGGGGTGGTGTGAAATCAGCTGACAATAACAATTTGAAATGGCTCAACAAACTGACAAGAAGTGTCAAAAGAAACAAACATTTTGTTATGGTTTTGATTTATTTCACTTAGCCTTGTACTTACTTCCAAGATCACAAACTTAGAGAAAATGTGTGTGTGTGTGCGCGCGCTATATATGACACCTATCAAAATATATAAAATTACTAGAACTTGATGTATTAAGATCAGCAGAATTTTTGTAAATTGTGTTGAATAGACAATATCTAAATCTAAACTTATTTATAAATGGAAATTTGTGTGTCTGTGTATCCGTTACCTATAGACTCCGAAACGGCAGAACCAATTTTCTTGAAAATTTACAGTTGTACTATAAGCGTCTGCGAATATTCTTAGCTAGGTTTTGTGTCGAGGTACCCCTGATAAATATAAAAAAAAAAAAATCGGGTTATAGAAGGAGTGGTTCGATTTTAATCAAATTTGACACACTCATTGACAAAGACATAAGAAACGATATTCAGAAATTTCAAGGTTGCAGTTCTTACAATAATGCAGAAAATTTGATATCGATACCAGGAAACCAAAATTTTATTTACATCCATTCATTTTTCTTTCCGTCTACGGTTTTGCTTTAACTGGAAAAAACTATTGCTTTTTAGTCATTTGTGCCAACATCCAAAGAGTCTGAGCTCCAGGACCATGGATTAGTTTTAAAGCTTTCATTACACCCGAGCAACATTGGGCTATACTGCTAGTAGTCTATAAATTAAAACATTTTCAAAGAACTTAACAATGCTTATTATAGTCAGATGCTTTGATTATTTGAAACTTTTGAATTGGTCAATGAGAAATCCTTTGGACATTTTCCATTCAAGTTATCTGAAGATCATTTGAAACTCAGGTTACAACGAGAGCCATCCTTTCATAGGATTTAACATTGTTAAGCAATTTTTGCTTGATCTAGGCAGTCTAGGCTTCAAGCACTTTACTGAGCACTTAGCTTTAGACCTTTCTTTTTTCAATTGCCACTTACATTCAAGACTGTATTTGGATAAGATGTTTTAGACTTTGGTCAGTTGTCCATTGGTTCCATCAATAATTTTAGGTTTTCTTTAATATGTGTGTGTTGATTAAAGGAGATCTTACTGCACATGCATAAAAAAGGAAAAAAAAATCACAGAATTTCTCAGTTGATAACAAGAGGGGTTTCATCAAGATCTTTTTTGCATTGTGATTCCACATTCATGATGACCAAGCAAATAGATTCTTCACTATTTGTTAAAAGTACAGGCAGGGGTGATGATGGTAGATTGGGGGGATACAATTTAAAAAAAAAAAAAAATATGCTACTTTGTTCTTCTATGCTCCACAGGCAAGATAACTAAGGAGAGCACAATAAAGTGACCCTGAAAAGAGCTCTTTGCAAACAATTTTTGAAAAATGGGAAGAGATACTGAAATAATCAAAGAGGAATAACATTGTCTTTTTATTAATATTAAATAGCTGCACCTCTTGCAGACATACCTTGCACATATAAGTGTCAGGTGAGGGAATGAAAAAAATATCATTAATAACTGTCTCTTTAATAAGCAAGGTAAGTCAGTCCTTCATGTTTTATCTTACAGTAAACAAAAGAATAATGCAGGTAGTTAATACCTTCAGGTCTGCACGCAAGTAAAAACTAAAACCATCTGATTGCATTTTTTTTGTTTTTGTTTCTTTTAATAAAAGGAATTTTGTTACTCAAAAGTTTTAGCTAATGCTCTAGAGAAAAGCAAGATTTAAAAAAAGGAAACTTATTTCTTGAAAGAAATTTTCACATATTACAACTGTTTCCACTATGTCTAAGTACATTCTGCTTGGCCCAGGAATTGAACTCAGTTACTACCCCTGCAAGTTTTAAATTCCCTGAAGGTTACCTGGATCAATTTCCTGATGAAGGCTGGAAAGCCCAATGAAACATGATTCAACCAAATCATTTAATGTTTCTTACATTTTACATTAAAACTTTATCGGCTTTTTTTCTTACAAATACAAAAAAAGAAAAAACAAAATCTATCATCTGGCAAAATTTAAAAGGGATTATACTATTGTGTGTTTGAAATCAAGATTTTGATCACTGACTGTAGATGAGATTTTTTGTAACTATTTATTAGAGTTTTTAGAAAATAAATGTTCATTTTTAGAATGAACCTTTATTCATGAATTAGTGTAGTTAAACAGTGTTTAAATTATAGGGAACTTGATCATGTTCATTAAATTGGCCTTGTGTCAAACATAACCAATTAGGAGTCAGCTGAAGTGTCTTATTGTAGTTATTGTTGTCGTCTTCTTTGAAGACGAAGAAAAAGAGAAAGGGAAATAGCACGCAAGAAAGAAAAGGAGAGGAAATGTATGTCATTGAGGCATGTCCGGTTCAGCGGCTTAAAATTTCTCCCTTACATTGTGGCGGTGATCTGATCTCTGCTTCCATCTAGCTGATTCTACTTTCTTTCTCTCTCTCTCTCTATATATATATATATATATATATATATATATATATTAGCAAAAGACTTTTTCACACAGACTTGTTAACTTCTCTCAGTTTCGTAAATTGATCCCTTTTACTCACTAGAAAATAACACCGAATCAGATCGTGAAATTTGGTTAATCCTTTCTCCTATTGGTCAAAATTAGATTTCACACTAGACTGCAAAATTTGTAAACAGTGGAGAGAAGAATTCCATATTCACTACAAAATCAGTCAAAAGAGGAACCTCGAATATCTATGCATTTCTATTCTACCATTAAGTTTGGATGCTGAGAAATCTTTGAATGCAGTTTCTGCATCTTCTTTGCAATGGAATGTCTCTTGGCTTAAAAAATTGTTAAAAATTCTTTCAAAAGTGGTAGTCAGTAGGCGAGAGATCATACGAATATGGTGAATGTGGCAAAATCTGGCATCCCAAGTAGGTAAGCTTCTGCAATGCTCTCTTGGCAACATATGCTTGAGCATTGTCATGAAGCAAAATTGGACCTTGTTGATTAACCAGTACCAGTCACATTTTGCTTAACTGAATGTGTATTTCATCAAATTGCTGGCAGTAAACTTTGGCATTGATGCTCTAGTTAGATTCCAGAAAGCTATAATGGATAATGCCATTAGTGGACTACCAAACAGTTATCATTCTGTTGCTATATTTGGGTCCTGGATGTGCGTTGTGATGCAGTGAATATCGACTTGGAACGAGATATCAAAGAGCCAAGTTCAAGTTTCAGTTGAACTTGTTGCATTCACTTGGGAAAAGTAATAATCCATCTATTCTTTCAGCTATAAGATAAATAGCAGGACAGATTGGGTTCTATAGCTTTGGTTGGCAACCAGTCTACTGCAGAAAATAATAGCAAATTATTGTGGGAAAATCTCAGTCAGTCAGGCCTCTTTCAAGACATGATTGCCCAAGTGCATATCATGTATGGCACTTAACTGACTGATTTGGGTCTTACATCATGATAAAACCATTAAGTTGATCATTTGAATTTTGCAAATACAACATCTTTCACTTTCACAGAATTCATGTGGAAACCATTTATCAAAGTTCTTCACTTGCCGATCTTCTTGAGATCAGTCTGATATTGTCAAAATTTTGGCAAGGGTTTTGTTTCACTAGTGCTTTCAGATGTTGCTTGTTAACTGCACATAGACATCCTCTTTCACATTCAACTTTCGTATCCCTACTGGGGAACTTCAGAACTTCTGTACTGTCTGATCACAAGTGGATCCTTTACCCTCCGGTGCTTTATTAATGTTAGCACCAGTTCAAGAAGCATTATAACCAAGCTTGAACTCATTTAAAAAAAAAAAATAAAAATGCCTCTTTTTTTCATGTTCAAGATGATGGGAAATAAGTTTAAGTTCAATTCTGAGAGAGATCGATAGAAAAATTAACAAGAAGGATACTTTATTCATTAGTAAGGAATAATATATTTTTATCCTTAAATATATATTAAAACACTAATCAGACATTATTTTCTGAACAACCTAATAACTTAATTCTTCAATGATATCTTGGCAAAACAGACTCAACAACCATTATGAAAGACTAATAATTTGACCGCAGCTGATAATACAGTGATAACTAATCTCTAACAAAAATGTCACAGATAAAAATATATGGTGACACAGTCAATTAAAATGTAGAAATATCAAGACACATCTAAAATGCTTGTTAACAAAATCAGTTATACTTTACAGAATATACTTTTTAAAAAATCCTGCATAACTATGTTTTTTGATATAATGGACAGACATATTAGAATTTACATTATTAACAAGCAGACTAGAGTCCCTATTTTCGTTACCACCACTCACAATGTTTCAGCCATTGTACTCTCCAGTCTTCATCAGGTAATTGATCTACATAACCTTCAGGGAATTTCAAACTCACAGGGATAGTAACTGCAAGTTCAATCCCTGGGCTGAGCAGCCTTTTCTTAGACACAGTCAAAACAGAGTGAGCAATAACTGAACAGTACTAAAGAAGAACTAGACAAGATATCTGTGGATATTGTCAGCAGAATAAAAAAAATTGTGTTGATTAAATAAAGAGTTCAATTTGAAATCCCCTGAAGGTTACCCAGATTGATCAAATGATGAAGACCAGCACGTGCAATGGCCGAAACATTGTGATAAAGATGGCGATTATAGGCCCTGTGTAAATAATGACAACTCATCCAATTAGAATTTACATTAATATTTTGTCACATTAATGACAGCCATCAAAATAGTCAACAAGACCATTTTAAACAATTTATACTAAGAAATGTTTGAAAACTATATTCAGACAAAAACAGAAACAATACTAAAATTTATTTTATTAAAATTCATCAAATTTGACAGCATTGAAATAACAAATAATAGCAATCGACAATAGTTATAAAATATTTAATCCTACGCAGAAACTTATATTAAAACATTCCACGGAGCATAAAAGTAAAACAACAGGTTAAGATCATATGTTCTGTAAAAAAATACTTAAAAAGGAGAATTTTAGTCACAGTTAAATTAACAGAATCATTCAGTTTCACTAGTAATTTGCTTTCATTTTAAGTTTATTAAATGAATTTGTTTTCTAGTTCCAATTTGTGCTGTTTGCTTACTGCCATTGGCTGACAGTCTGGATGAAAAGCAACAAAATAAAGACAAAAGAAAATAAAAAGACAGAATTAATAATGGCTGACAATATTTCATCTAGGAGTGATATAAAAAAAAATGTCATCTTTGTACTAATACTACTAGTGTAAAATAAATGATAACACAAAGAATAACTGAGAAAGAAAAGTGAAAAGGTTAATTTTGAACTTCTGTTAATTGTAACTCAGATGGTAAGAGAAGCTGGCATGGTTAACATGGCTTCCACAAGGCAAAGAGGAGCCAAGTTCAAGCTTCACTGGTTTATTATTTGGCTATGATTGCTGACCTACGTCATTTGTTCATTAGTATAGACGATGACTTCTTCATGTGCCGCGTCCTTTCAAGACATAGGCAATAATGGGCTTTCACTTGCCCCCGTCCCTTGTTGCTTTTAAAATTTTTCCTCATGGTATCTCTTCCAAACCCTGCTCCACCATCTATTTGCTCAATCACATCAAATGTCTTGCACTGCTTTCCCTTGTCTCTCTTTCCCTCTATCCATCCTGTGAGTATCAGATTCTCCAAACCTCCCTTCCTTATTACATACCCCAGGAACCTCAGCTGTTTCTTCCTAATGTTATATATAAGTTTTTTTCTCATCTGCATGTTCTCCAACATCTTGTGTTATGTGCTCGGTCTATGGCATCCTCAGTATCCTTTTATAGAAACATTTCTGCTGCCTCAAACCTCTCATTCATTCTTAAAGAGATTGTCCAACATTTGCTGCCATATAGAAGGACATATCACGTAACAGTCTAGCACACTTTTTTTCGTTTTCAATGAGATTTTCTTATCTCTCGATATTCTAGTTGGCTTTTGAAATGTGTCCTTGGCCATGCCGATGCGTCTTTAGATCCCAGTGTTGCATTTTCCATCCTCTGTCAGAACGTTTCTCAGGTATTTAAATTTCTTTACTTGTTTTATTTCAGTTTCTCCAACCTGTAGTTGTGATTTTGGGGTCTGCTTTTTGCTGATGACGCTACATTCAGTTTTCTTGAAGTTTATGCTTAGTCCTTTCTTCTCACTTTCTCTTGCTACCTTCTGTAGGTTCTGCATTTTCTTTTCCATGTCTGTTATCAGCACTGTGTCATCTGCGTAATAGCCCCAAATAAATGTGTAATAAAAAGCAACTCAGTTATAATGAAAAAAAAAAAAACTCAACATTAAACACTGTATATTGTTAAGAATTTGTCATCTAAAAAAAGCTAATACTGTTGCTCTTCTGACAGCCAAAATGATAAATAGCAGTAAAGGCCTTGAAAGTCACAAGTTTACTAATCAGGTGTGATATTAACTGTGCAAGGTTTAGGTTTTTTATTGTTCTGTTTAAAGTCATATTTGAATAACAGAATCATTAATTAGAAAGTAGTGGCTTATCAGGTAAAAAGTTGGCCCATCAAAAATTGTGATTTTATGTTATGTGCTAAGAATAGCAATCAAGCCTTTTCAGGTGACCTTCAAGTCTCATGATTAACAATCCTTTGCTACAGAACCATAATTATTAGCATCATTACACCAGGAGAGCAAGAGGGAATCAAATTTTAGAATACAACTCTAATATATGAAATGTTCAAAAACGAATTTGCAGATAAATGAAGCATCGTGTTAGCAAGGTATTAAGACTGTCCAGAAAATGAAGAAATCTTTAAACAAAGCAAAAATAAATAGTAATTGAGAAAGCCCCAAGAGAAAAGGAACATAAAACAAGACAATATTAGCTACAACCAACAAGAAAAGTAACCAAATGAAATCTGCTATAATTTTATGAACCCCCCCCCCCAGTCATAATCCACCAAATTTGTATTCTATGTTAGTTACATTTTTTTTAACAGAGTGCAATGTGTAAATTATTGCTATTTTATAGTTTTAATTTCCAACATGTGCATTATTTGTTTTTGTCAATAGCACAGTATAGTGGGGTCAGTTGAGCACCATCTGTGAGAAAGAGCATCTTGACACAATTCACTCTGCTAGAAATTTGGAAATTGTACACTGTAATGCTTGGCATTCACACCAGAAGCTCCAATGTGAATATTTCAGTGTTTGATTGAGAATTTGGAAAAAGTGGGAGGAGTCCGATGGTGATTACAAAAGTATGGCAGCTAGGAAAACTCACTGACTGTTCTTATTAAAAAAGAAACCAGAATTTGTTGGTAAGGACCTCAGACTCAACACTGAAGTTTACATCAAGAAGAGGTATTGCTGCCCTGGGTCAAAAGGGTTGCTGCTGGAAGACCCTATGCCTGGCAACAGGACTTTGTACAATGCCACACATGCAGGAGAACCCAGTCATGACTGTCAGACAGCTCCTGTAACCACATCACCCCTTACATTTGGCTGTCTAACTCTCCAGACTGCAACTCTCTTGATTATTATATGTGGGGTGCAGTTGAGTGAGAAACCAAAAAAACTCCTTGTGACACCAAAGATGAACTGAAGGCAAGGATTATGGCAGCATTCGTCAACAAGGAGACCAATCAGAAGTGTTGGAGATTCCAAAGTCATCTGGAGGCCATAGTTGAAACCAATGGTGATTTTTATTGAATAAATTTGCTCTTTAGTATTTCAAGATATTTTTATGTAATTTTGGTTAATATATTTGTTAAAATGAGATGTCAGTGTTATTTTCATTTCTGCATAATTTAGACAATTCATCCATTGCACCCTGTATATCTTCAAATAAGTTTTATTTTTAATATTAAAATAAAAAACTAGAATTTACAATAAATTACTAAGTGCTTGTCTTTGAAACACTAGTCCACTTATATTAAATTCTTGTGCAAAAAGGCAAAAAATATTCATCACAGATCACACAAATCAACCCCTCGACCACTGCTGGCACAGCTTAGATTTTCAACAAATGCATTATAGCTCTTGATGCCAGGAAACTGTCTCCAAAACAAAGAAATTAGAATAGAATTTCAAAGCATAGAACCCAAACAAGAAGACTAAAAGCTTCTAAAATCTGCTATGTTGATAGCCTCAAAAATATTTCTGGATACTTTGCTATAAAATAAATATAAAGACTGTGTCTTTGCATACATCTTGCAAAATCCTCAGTATCTATGCGGAAAGACAGCTGCCTTCTTTCACATATATTGAACTCTCTAGTTAGAACAAAAACAGGTGGTGGACCAATCTTTTGGAAATAACCCAACATGGTCTATAGTCACCAATGATAGACAATTTTGCCAAACACTAAAAACTGAATAGTTTAGCAGATATTGGCACAGAAAGTGAAATTGCTGTGCAGATTTCAAATTCTGATCAAAGCAATATTTACTTCCATACAAATGCTCATGTGGGAGGGGGCATGAAGCTATCAGTCCTTCCTTTAGTTATTGGTTAAACAGCAGGACAAACTGAGCTCACCAGTCTAGGAGAAGGAAAACTGAATTCAAAACCAGTATGAAGAGTAATGTCCTACATCAGGATACTTTGCCAGAGAAATACCCAGATATGGTACCCCAACAACTCTATGAGAGTAATATGAGATTTTGAGAACTTACAAAACAATGATAAAACTGAGTGATACTCCTTTTTTTGTTATGAGAGAAAAAAAAAAAAAAAAAGCCTTGAACTGGGCCATGTATCCTCAAAGACACATGACTATGGATAAAAACATTAGCTACAGCAGTGGTTAACAAATAACTTAGTTGAGTTAAAAGGAGATAACTACATGAAATCCAGAAGTGGCATACCCCAGTAATTGAAATAAAGTATTCAGTTTGAAATTCCAAGCACCTGAAGAAGGCCAGATTGTACAACAGCTGAAAGGTTGTAAATATGGCAATAAGGATTATGACAACAGTCTGAACAAAATGTTAAATACTACCGCATTTCAGAAGTACAAATAAATAAGAAAATAAAGGTTGTTTAAAAGAGAACTAAAATAAAAATGAATGAATGTCAGTCTTGTTTCTTAAGTATTCCCCTGCAGCTACTATGGTGAGACATGCTTATTCCATAGTGATTTTATTAGCAGGAGTCAGATATAACAGATTTTTGTTTCATAAGTTAAATATTTGCTGAAAAGCATATTTCATGCCTTCCTCAGCAAGTGATGCATGAACCATAAAAAAACTATCATCCAGTTCATACCACTCACAAATTCTTTTGGAACAAAAGGTGAGGTTTAACCCTTGTTTCCTGTTTAGGACTGCATTTTCAGTTCCTTCAACTTTATACTGATGACATGTTTTTAGATTGTAAGAATTATTCAAGATAATGATTTACTGATACATGTCTTACTAATTAACCCATAGCTGGGGGAGGGTTTAGAAGAAGTGAATACATACCTTTCCCAATGAAATTTGCATGTAAGTGAATATAACAAACCCAACCGAGACATGACACTTCAATTTTGTATGATTTAAGAGAGCTCATATTGCAGGCCTTGTGCCTTAAAATGTTTTAGTTTAATTATTATCACTATTTGTCATATAACAAATTCATATTGGTGACATCTTTCTTTAGAAAAAATATTTCTTTTTATCTTCATATAGAAAATGATAATTTTATTTCAGTTAGAAGTTTTTTTCAACTGTTACTTTTAAATGTTATTAGGGTCTAGCAAATAACACCAACCAATAGATTCAAGTTAATCAACATTACACTGCTTCAGACTGAGTTGTTTTCTACGACTTATCAACCCTTTGCAGGTTATTTAAAGCCAGAAAATATCTTTAGATTGGAAGAATTTTGTTTATTTTAAAATAATTTAGTGATACAACTCTTACTAATTTACCCATAGTTGAGGGGAAAGAAGAGGTAGATTCATGCAGAGTATTTGCATGTATGTGAATATAATGAACCCAACTGGAATATGGCCCCCGATTTCCAATTTCAAGCTGTTATTACACCAGCCACATATCCAAGCTTATGGCACCTGGTATTTACAATCATTCACTCATCTAGGTAGTGACCAGGATTGATATTGCTTAACTTGAGTAATCATGTGAGAACTGGTGTTCTAAACGTAACCTCCTCTTTTTACAACCCAAACAAAGATTTCAGTCTTTTACTCATGGGCCACTACTTATTGCAGAAAGCAATCGGAAGATATGAATGAATATTTATTACTTGACTTGCAAAAGCAGATGTGATAAAAAGAACACTGTCAATGTTTTATGGCCACTAACAACATAACCCCAATGTTACAACCTGTAGAGAATAATGGTCAGCTGTCATTGTAAGATGCCTAGGCGGACCTGAAGGAGACTGCCACCACCTTTAAATTTGTTCTTTTACATTTTTTTTTTACTTTTTCAGCGCAGTCTTATCAGTTATGACAAAGTTTCTGATTATCAAATAAAAATTATAAAAATTTCAATATTTAAACAATTTTAGGAAGGGGGTTCACTTTCTCATACAATGTTATAGTAAATCAATCCTCCATTTTGGAACCACTCATGTTGGGGGTCGCTTTGTTTTGTTTTTTTGGGGGACAAGTTGTCGTTCTTGTTTTTGTCAAGATTTCTTTAGTTCTTACGATGACATTTTCCTCGGAAACTCCAAGAATGGCTTTATTCAAAAATTTCGCAAAGGATTCAGTTGTTGAATATGCGCAAGCAAAAAAGTTAATTGCACAGATCGATTTACTATAGGGTTGTATGAAAAACTGAGCCCCAATGAAAATTGTTGAAATATTTTCAAATTTATTTTGCCAATCGGAAAATTTAGGGTGTAATCAATAAGATTGCACTGAAAAAAGTAAAAAGTATGAATTTATAGGTGCTGGTAGTCTCCTTCAGGTCCGCTGATGCTTATTTCCATAATAGCTCACATAGATCTGTTTGCATTGATTATTAGTGGCCCAGTGGATAAAGATGTTAGTTGAGGTAATCCAAAAAGTGACTTCATCCGAAGACTTGCGAGTTCAATACCTGGTCACAGCAGAGGAAACAAAAACTTAGACAGTTGAGTTACTAAAGGAAATTACTTAAAACTGAGATATCCAGAAGAGGCATGGTATGTGAAAATAGAACAATCTAGCCATGTGGACTAAATAAAAGGCTCAGTTCAGAATTTCAACATATATCACACGAAACATTAGCAATAGAGAACAACAACCTAAATGATGTAAATAGCTACAATCTCAGAAATATGGACGGATATTATTATTACTTAGTTTATACCAAAATCCTGCAGAATCTCTCAATGTATATAGCTCATTACAAATAGGTGATAAGTTCAAACATAACTGCTAATTCAAATTAATTATTTTGTTTCTTATAAAATTTCTATTTTTTATTTTCATAAATAATCTATCAAGAAATTTCATAGTTCTAAAAAAGGGGGGAAAAAAATTTTTTTTTGCATTCTTCAGAATTTATAAAATTAATTTATTTTTAGATTCTGATTTTTAGGATAATATTTTTCGATTTGAAAAAAAAAAAAAATAATCATAAATCTTTCCTCACGATATCAAAATTGTTTATAAATCTTTTTTTTCTTTAATCTAAAAGAAACTCAATCGAGAAAAGCATTAGATAAACTGGTGACAAGTCAAGTTCAAGTTACTGATGCATACTGACTAATCTGATGACCACCACAGAATAAATCAACATTCTGTTATTTGTTCTATTTACTCAAATCATAGAAAATATCAATAAAACACAGATGATTGATTATTACAGTTGGATGCAGACAGTATTAGTCAAGTAAAAACTGCTGTTTATATGCTGTCTGCCAGAATAAATGCAATCCTATTAAATGATTTCAGGGCAGAGCAGCAAACATTTTCAAGCTTTGTTAATGTAAAAAAAAAAAAAACATTATTCATGGCCTCATTTTTAAACGATCAATCTGTACATTAATTGTGTGTATTTGACATTTGCTAAAAACTAAAATGCCAGTGATGTAAACATTAACTATCATAAATGAAGACGAATTTAAGTTTAATCATTTTTGAATAACCAATTTCTATCAGTAATTATTATAATACCATTTTTTTTTTTTTCATTTTTATCATGAGGTCACTCCCTTGGCTTTTACTGCTGCTTGTACTAGTTACACTTAAAAAGATGTCATGTAGGAAGAAAGTGTCAATACTGACGTGTGTGGTTGGACACTACCTCCAGGCAACAAATGTAACCATTGAATGACTTGTGCTACTGGGATCACATGACCATAAATATTTAGTACATAAAGCACTCGGGCAGAAGTCCGAGTATGTTCTGTGTTGCGCATCATTGAGGAGATTGTTTCTGAGTGAATTACCCAAGAGAATTATTCCGAGAGCATTATTGTGTATTATTCGAAGGATTCGTTTGGTACGTTGACTTTATTCAAAGATACCAAAATATTTTAACTCACTAATAGCAAGTTACCAAACGTTCCCTTCAGAATAATGTTACAAGAACTAACATTATAAAAAAAGTCAGCAAATTTGCAGACAGGCCTCATCTAACATGCAATTTGCTATAACAAACAAAGCCAGGGTACACTTTCACTGCAATGGTCTCAATTCTTTACATGATTTTTGATTTGATATATTTAGTATTGATAATACCCTAGACTTTAAGATTCATTTAACACAGCTAATAAAAGAAGAAAGGCTTCAAAGAGCCACGTTTTTGTTTGCAACAACTGAACAATAGCACACGGAATTTAGAGATACTAGTAATCCAATCAATATAATTAATGACCACTAAATCCACTTGTTTAAGTTTGGTGAAAACGTGTTTAGAGGCACTCAAAATCCAAGACAGTCATGTACAGTATTAAACGCTCTGTGAAAGTATAACAAAGTATTTTTTTCTCTAGTTATATGTGAGATATCACAAAATCAAACCTCATAGTTACTTTCATCTAACAAGCTTGTCATATGGAATTATTTATCTTAGTAGAAGAATTTTTTTTTTTGGGGGGGGGGGGGTTCTCATCTTGCAAGCCCTAAAATGTTTTAGTTTAATTATTATCACTATTTGTCATATAACAAATTCGCATATTCATATTGGTGACATCTTTCATAAGAACAAATAAACTTTTTTTTATCTTCATATAGAAAATAATTTTATTTCAGTTAAAAGTTCTTTCAACTGTTACTTCTAAATGTTATTAGGGTCTAGCAAATAATACCAACCAATAAACTTGAGTTAATCACCATTACACACTGCCTCAGATTGACTGATTCATGTTCTACAGCTTAACCCTTTGCAGGTTATTTAAAGTCAGAAAATATTTAGATTGAAAGAATATTTTTTTAAGGTAATGATTTAGTAAAACAAGTCTTATTAACCTATAAAAAACAGGTGGATTCAAAGCTTTCCTCAATGTATTTATATATATATATATATATATATATATAAGTGAATATAATGACACCAACAGGAATTGGAACTCTCCTCTCCTCTCCGAATAACAATTTGAAGTCATTATCCATTAAAACATCCCCACACATCCAAGCTAACAGCACCTGGTATTCCCAAGAGGTCACCCATCTAGGTACTGACCAAATTCAACATTGCTCAACTTTGATGATTGTAAATTTGCCCCAGAAAAATCTGCCATAATTCTACAACAATAACTTTCATCATCATAGGTCACTATTATCAAAAATCAATATTGATATGGATATGGCGGGAATGGGGGAGGAGGAATAAAAGAGAGAAAAGAAAAAGGTCTGGATGGGAATCAAAAAGTTATTTTTATGCAAAGTTATAAGCCAATAATAAAACTGAACAACGTCCAACAATTGCAGATCCTTTTACAATGAGTATTAACACTTTAGCCACAAATTTGAATTAAGCCTCCCCACCATCCCATTTTTTCACACTTCATAAACAGTTTTAATAAAGCCCATGCTTAAAGCATATCAATATTTAAATATCTTCTGAACTAACTTAATAAAAAAAAAAGCTACAGTGAATAATTCATATACTAATAAAATCATCTGTTGAAACTACAAGTAATTGCATAGGTGTTAAGTTCTTGTGATAAAAAAAAACAAAACAAATAAATGCACTAATATTAGTTTAAGGTTTTCTAACAAAATTCATTAGAATATATAAAAGAATCTTTGTCCTAAAGTGAGAGAAGGACTACTAATCATAGATGATATGAAGTAAGAGAAATTTTTAACACAAGTCATCTTAAATCTGGAAAAAGATGTTTGGCAAGTAATTTTCTTTTGTGAAAAAATCTGAAATAGAAAAGAATTGGAAGCACCATTTTTTCTCTGGTAAAGCAAAAATACATGTATTTCCATTATTTGGTAATAATAAGTCAATCAATGCCAGATATTAATAGACTAGCATTAATATTTGTCTTTAAGGATTCCTTTGTAGAGTAGAAAGAAAAAGTGTTCTTCTCATTATCAGAGAATATGGGAATAATAACAATTTCATTAGAAGTTAAATGTTAAACTTAAAGTCAAAGTTAATATTAAAATTATATTTATATAATACAAAATGATATTCATACTTAATGCTTAATATTAAAAAGCAATGTCCTAATGACATGAGGATGAAAAAGTTGGAATGCTGAAAAAAAAAAAAAAAAAAAAAAAAAATTATATATATATATATATATATATATATATATATATAATTTTTAGTTACAAAAATATTAAAAGTCAAAAGGGAACATAAGAATAAGAAAAAAAATCTTTAAAAAAAAAAAAAAGAAAAAAGTCACACCCCAAGAAAAGCTAATAGTGATGCCATTCTTAAATGCCAAGAATAGGAGTTAAAAAATTAAAACAATCAATGGGTAAAGCATTATAAAAAAAATTTTGTGCAAAAAATCCTGAAATGGATGACAAAATAACACAAAAAGTAACTTTATAACCTCATTTAACCCTTTACTCAAGAATAGTTACTGGATCATTTAATAACATTCACTCAGTCAGTTAAGTGCATACTTGATACACGCTTTGGATGATCATGTCTCGAAAGAGACATGACTGGCTGGGCAGAAGATTATCCTGCAGTAGATTACCATTGCTTTCTGCGATAGACTGGTTGCTATAGAACCCAATCTGTTCTATTATTCAACCCATAAGTGGAGGGAAGAGACAGATTAATACCTTTCCCAAGGATATTCATGCGTACGTAAATGCAATGAATTCAACTGGAATTCAAACACGGCACCCCAATCTCTCGTTCCGAGTCGATATCCACTGCACTACAACGCACATCCCTATACCTAACATTAGCCTGCTTATTTTTGAGTAATACTTACTAATGTTTTGATCATTTGCTAAGATTAAAACAAATCTCGTAAGCCACTGCTAGTGACCCCCCCTCCCCAAAACCTCAATCTCATCCACAATAATATATATTAGTGGAGGTACAGTAGAGTAATGGATAGTGGCTTGGATTGAGAATCGAGAGGTGTTCGAATTCCAGTCAAGTTCATTACATTCACTTACATGCAAATACCGTTGGCAAAGGTATGAATTCCTCTCCTTTCCCTCCCTAGAACCTTTGGTGGCTACCAATCTAAGAGAAAAGCAACTCAAACCTCATGCGTGCACCAGCTGTTCTGAAAAAGTGTGACTGGTTATGCAGAAGCTTCCACAACTATAATTAAATCATATGCGCAAGTAGCCTAGCTGTGTTTGGGGTTAAGAACTGACTTACTGTACCCTCATACATTAAAAACTATGGGAGAGTTTGATATATATATATATATATATATATATATATATATATATATAAATTAACACAAGTAAAAAGTTTGAAATTTATAGCTGATTGAAGTTACCTTCAGCATCCTTACTATAGAGTTTCATAGACAGTCCCACTTGTCCACTCATCAGTGGGTATCAGATATATACACTTATCATTGGTGCAAGTTATTTGATTTTTTTTAATGAGTAAATTGCTGATCCCTCCTGACAAGTGGACACTACGAAACTGGAGTCTGGATGGTAACAGTGGCATCAATTGACTAAGTGACAAACATTTTACTTAAATTGATTTTTCTCCCCCACCCCTATTTGTGCAACAACAATTACAGGACTATGTTAAGAAGTTTCATGGACTGAAACACACACACAAAAAGTGAATGGTCATTAATTTCAAAAACACAAACTTTATGATTTTTCTCTTGTTAGTTTTGACAGATGAGATATTCAAAGAAAAGCTACAGCTCGGGCCAATAATTCATGTCCCATGGATCAGTTGAAAGCAATGAAGAAACCAAAGTATTAAAGGCTAAAACACAACTGAATGCAGAACTGTTTAGATTACACATTTTGTGTAGCATTCTACACACTTTGGCATTCTATTACACTTGGACATTTTGAATAGCACTTTATTCCTACACATTTCAGCTATCGAGATGACTCATGATTTGTGAAGAGCACAAAAATTCTTGACTGCTGCACATTTCCTGTGAAAGAAAGTACAACGGTTTCAATGAACAGAACTACAAATAGAAATTTTCACCAAGACTACACATTTTAGCTACCCCTACTAATCATGGCTTTCATCGTACATGGCAAAGAACACAATGATGTTGATTTTTCAGTTCATCTAGTTTAGCATTCAGCTCCTCTTCCAATTTTGATATCTCCATGGATTTGTCCTTTGCAGATCTTCACACAGTATTGGACTTCGCGATAAGTGTGAAGTTCTGAGTCCACTCAACTTTCTCTGCATTGCTGTCACCTGACTTGAGTAAATCTCGTATGCAACTTTCAAGGTGGTGTTTTTTACTCTTTAATTTCCAAAAGCATGGATTTTCATTTTTGTCCAGCTGCTTCTTCTTGCCTTTTCTCTTCTCAACCTCAAGGTACTGGTCATATGCAGTTTTGACATTGGAAGCACTGCAGAGAAGAGCTTTAGTCATGGAACATTTCCAGCACTTCCAACTCTAGCCAAATAGTCCATGATAATGCACTGTGAGACCAAAGTCTGCTATTTTATATTGTTAATGGAAATTTTCCTTATTGACTGAGAAACCTCTTTCCACTGAGGTTTGTCCATGAAAGAGTACCAATAATCTGTGAACAACTTACCACTTTTTGATATTCTTTGTTGCTAGACAAAGAAAAGTAAAATAAAGTGCCCAGATGGTCTTTATGCTTGCTGAAATTCTTGAAAGCAACATTTCCAGCAGCCTTCTCCTCTAACTCTTTGTACTGACTGATGGTGTCATCACAGTCAGACTTGCTGACTTATTTTCTGTCCATCATGTGGGAAAGACATTTTTTTAGACTGTCTTCTGTGGGAAATTTTTTTTCACATTCAGCCATACAAGAAGGTATCTAAGGAGGAGTTTCTCAATAATGGTGATAAACATTGCATGCAGAATTGCAACAAAGACAAACAGATCTTTTCCTTTTTTGGATAAATTTCGCATATTCCTATCTGCCAGAAATCCACATTCAATCATGGCAGTAAACTATAGTTTTAATTAGTAGATTAGAATTGGAAAAGATTTTGTTTAGATCAATCCCAGATTAGCCTCAATTCTATGACGAATAAACTAAAGCTTCCTTATTTATGCATATACATTTATCCATCGGCTCGGAATATAAAGTCATCTTATTTGAATACAAAACAATTCAATACCTCAAATGTCATTAATATTGATGTTATCTTTATTTCAATTCAATTAAAGTTTATATTAAGTCACATAGCCTAAAAGAATCCAGAGTTCCCTATCACTCTTTAAAAAAAAAAACTAATAAATAACCAGATAACTTGAGGGTTTATTTACCTGAACTAAACCATAAACACTTTTCCAAATACTCATTTCATTCAAACATTCATACCATTTCCCAGGACTGCATGTAGTTTTATTAAAGCCTCAGTTACATCTTGAGTCATGTTCTTGGTCAGCGTACAATTTAGTGGCACCAAATTAAGTTTTTACAAGCAACAAATTGAAATTTCTATTTTGATTACATTACACACACACACACACACACACACACACTGTAATCACTAAGAAGCATCCAATTTTTATTCCACTTTTAATTTCATGATAATACTCAACATATTTTTATCACTATAAAAGTTTAAAAAGGTAATATACCAATATAAGTGTGTGTAGGTCCAAATAAATTATACAATCCCCTACCATCCACCTACCATTTTTGCAGGTTCAAAACATTATTTTAGTAAGAACATCCTTAATACAAGCTGACAACTCACCTTTATTTGGTAAAGTTAAATGAATAGTGAAAGCAATTTCACAAGCATAAAAATATATAAAGGGAAAGAAATCTGAATAAAATCATCCCTTTTAAAATCAACTCAAAAATTAAAGCTTTCAAAACACACGCACAAAACAGAAATTCTTATGAATTTTAGGCCACAATTTTGTTTGTGAAGTTACAAATTAAACATTTGCTTTATATAATAAAACTGCAATGAACACTAGCAAACAACCTTAAGAGGAGGGGAGGCTTAATGAGTTAAGGGTTAAATAGTTTGTATTGCAACAAATCAATCCATGTAAAGAACAGTAGAAAGTTTACAAGTGAAAATTATTAAACATTAGTAAAGTTTCAATAAAATATTACCTGACTGTGTTTTGGAAAAAAACAAGACTAAAAAGATAAACTGATACCTTTAATAGCGGAGAAAAACAACAAAAATGATTTTTGTCAAGTAGTAAAAATAAATTCCGATCAATTGGTCTTTATAAATTTCTATAATAAACAAATAAAAGCAAAATAATTCGACACCGAATGACTCCTTGCATCTTGTGTAGAGTTTGAATCATTTTACTTATTTAACAAATCTATGTACGATTCTATTAATGTCATCGAATAAAACGAACATTTCAATTTACATTTCAAATATAAGCATATGCAAATACAAAAATAGAGGCATTTACATTTAAGCACATATCCATGAGTTAAGGTTTGCAAAGTTGAAGCCATCTTCTCTCATGGGTGGCCTGTATCAATGAAGAAACAATGAAATATTATAGGATAACTCGGTTACTATCAAACGTAGAGAAAAGCAAGACAAGAGGAAAAATATGGCATGCATCATCTCAAAC
The DNA here is from genome assembly GCA_037127315.1 of Ascarosepion bandense. Classification (NCBI taxonomy): domain Eukaryota; kingdom Metazoa; phylum Mollusca; class Cephalopoda; order Sepiida; family Sepiidae; genus Ascarosepion; species Ascarosepion bandense. Next base: position 1,040,475 of record JBBBDQ010001116.1, read on the forward strand.
TAAAACAATAGCACATGCAATCAATATATGCAGCCCTGCATCACCAGCTTACAAAAACTGATAAAGGAAAAAATAAATAAATACATTCAATACTGAAATAAGAAAGATTAAAATATATTTTTAATAACATTGGTCATTGGCAAACAGTGACATGCCAACTGTGTCAGCTGTCATTTTTAAGTGGATCTGGGGCATTTTTTTTTTTTTTTTTTTAAATAATCATAGAGATGTCAAATCAATTTTCCAGAAGACAATTTGAAGGGAATGACACATTTTTACTATTTCGCTTTGTACTGTCTAATACTAATAAAAAAAATATCATACTGAGAAGGGGGGGGGATAAAATGGGAGATAAGGTGTACATAGTTGAATAGACCACACACTATTGAAGAGAATTTATTGAATATTTTAAAAACTATTCTGTTCATCCTAAAAGAGGTGCATACCTTAAGTAGGTTTTTATTTACCCTCACAACATAAGCTTGCCTCACCCACCCCCTCCCCTGCAACAATAATTCACAATCTTATTAACAAAATTTATTACTTACCTTTATGGGGGGAAGAAAAAAATGATTGGGGCAGGGGTGGATCTAAAGTCTATAACAATAAAAAAAATATCAACTAGAGTGGAGTATTTACTACAGGGTTTTGTACGGAAAAAAAAATTAACTTACCTTTATTTTTGTTTTTTAATAGGGGATGAGCTAGACATTCATAACAGGAGACAACTACAAGTAATATACGTGCTTACTTACTTAATATACAGTTCCTGATGTTAAAAATGGCAATCTAAAAAAAAAAACTGGGTCCTAAAATGCTAGGTCCCAAATGTCTGAAACGTAAAGGACATTCACCCTATTTCCAAAATAAAAACCCAACAAGAAAAAAAATAAATAAATAAAATAAAAAAAAATATGCAGATCCACTACAACGACCAATGTTAACAAGGCTTCAAAACAAGCAATAGACAAAAGCAATTTATGATTGTATTTGCCAGAAGGTAATTATGTACAACCAGATGATATTTTGGGATTTTTTTTTTTTTATAATTTTTTTTTCTTTAGTTTTTACATCAAGGATAGAGAAAATTAAATATGAAATTTCAAGGCTTAATTCTATCAGCAAATAATGAAAAATAAAATAAATTTATAAATCAAATTTTTGTATTTTGTTTTTATATAAAATTCTAAATAAAGTTGGAAATGGAAATTATCTTGCAGATTTTCCATCTTAATTTCACCATCATCCATTTTTTTTTTTTTTCACTTAAAAAAAAAAACAAACTACATAATCTGTTCTGAGATCTTCAAATCCAGCTCCATTGATGCCACCAACATCATTCGTCAGGAGGGGACCAGATTCTTTGGAGAAGAACATAAAAGTACACATTTATAATGAAGTTGTGGAGAGAAGAAGAAAAAAAAAAAAGTAAAAAAAAAAGCCATCATCACCACCACTGCCACCATGAGCATCAACACATCATCTCTGAGATGATATGAATACATAGCAATATGAAGTGCAAAGTAGAGAAGTACGAGATAAAAGGGAGGAGGAGGAGGAGGCAGAGTTGCAGCTGTTTCAGCCCAACTTACATACCAAAAGGTGGAAGCAGAGAACTGGCTGAAGAAAAGGTCTGAAAAAAGCAGCACATCATAAGTGAAACAAATAGGTACAAGCAACAATGGCTGTTGTCAAATTATGGGATGAAGAACAGGACATGGCACCAGGAGATTGGGACAGATTGGGGAGCCAGAAGATAGATAATCATCAAAAGAAAAATATGGGGGATTTTAATCAGTTTGGAAAGATGGGTATTTGTTTGTGTATGGTCATAGGTGCAGACATGTTGGAGAGATGAATGTGTATATTTGAAAAAGGGATAATATTTGTGTTTTTTTTTTTTTTGTAGTTTAAGTAGTTAATGGGAACAAGTGACAATACAAGCAGGTTTTAGAGATGCAATAATCAAATTAAAACATTTACAAACAGAAAGGGAGAGATTGATAAAACAGTTGTTTGTCCTTTTACCAATATATTAAAATTAAACAAAATTTTTTTTAAGTAAAAAAAAAAAATGATTAACCAATTTATAAGCCAAGAAACTATCAAAGTTAGCAAGTGGAAGGTTGAAAAAGAATTTGGCCATGATTCATACAAGTAAATTTCTTTTTTTGGGGGTGGGGGGTATGTAAAAGAGATACTTTAGTTACTGCTTACACCTATCCAAAAGCAATAGTTAATACCATTAAATTACGAGGGAAGGGTATCATAAGTATTTTGAAGCAGAGAACTTGCTCAACACAGCAATTCACTCAAATCCTAAGAAAAAAAAAAAAAAAAAAAAACAAGATTAAAATTTTAAAGTTTCATAACCAAAAAGAGGAGGAAATATCAAACAAAAGAACAAATATTCAGGATTAATTCAATACTTAATAGTTTAATTACATAAATAGATTTTATAGTCAGTGGTGTTGTTTTTAAAGGTTTTCCAGGGAGTAGAGGGTTTGGGGAAAAAAAAAAATGTTTGGTCAGATTTTTGGGAAGTCAGATAGACCAAGAAACATTTTTATCAACAAAAGTTTTGACTTAGAAAATATCCAGCATCTTTAAACAGAACAAATGTGCTTCTTTTGCCCTGTGTGTCACTTTTAAGAGACATTTGAGAAGAAATACAATTCTAATCAAGAGATTTGATGATATCACATTCATTGATGAAAAAGACAATTGATGTTTGTTTAGAAGATCTGTACAGAATATGGAACAAAAATATCAGAACCAAATAATGCTAATAAATTTAAAAGATGATTCATGTTTAGAAACTAAAAAAAAATCCTTGCCTTTAAAATACAGACAATTTACTATAATAAATTAGCATAAATGGAATATTTTTATTGACTACATAAAACTACTTGAAAGGAATGACATTTTTACTAAATATCTTCAGAAGAGTTGAGGGGGGGGGATATTCAATTTCTACCAGGAACTATTAGAAAATACAGTGTATATGCAGACACACAACTAATAAAAACATCCAAGTTATTTTGGGTTCCACAATGGTCTCTACAATTCTATAATTGCCAAGGCTGATTTATAAGATCAGCACACTGACATGATTGTATTTGGTGTCGCCAGTAGATAGAATGAAGAAGCTGCCACTAAAGACCAATTCTATCGAAGCAAGGATAACTAGCAACAACTGTTTGAATTCCAAGGCTTGTAGAAAATTTCCTCTGCTACTACTGCTGTTGTCTCCATTCCTAAACCAGATACCAGTTGAACGGATCTGCTATAAAAGATGAGTCAGTTCACTTTCTATTATCTATTCCGAGATGGGGGAGAGGAAAAGAAAAAAGAGGCAAATCAAACAGTGGTTGTGTACAGCTGCTTTAACAGTCAACAGTTTTTAACAGAAAATATCCACCAATAACACTTCCACCATGATTTGTTATTGTTTCGGTCATGATACTTTCAGAAAAAATAGAAGTAACAATAAAATAAAGGCCATTTGCCATATAAGGCTCTGAACATTTTTCTTTTCCTTACAGCAGCCTTAGTTACAAGGAGGTAAGAAGTCTACAAGAAGAAGGTAAACTTGATGCGAGTATGTTTGGAGATATTGCAAAAGGAATTTGAAATCTGGCCAATCTCTTATTTCCTGGTTATGCTAGTCAGAAAATAAAAGGAGGGGGGAGGGAAAAAAATAACACTACTGGTTACATCAAACAAGATTTCAAAATTAAAATATTAAAAGAATATTGTCGCAAAAAATATTAGGTTTCGATGATAGAAAAACATGTGACGATAATAGATTAAAAAAAAAAAAAAAAAAAAAAAATCAATTATACCAAAAGGGACAAAGTAGCCAATGTAGAGAGCAGAGCAACAAGCAGAATTCAGTTTTGTCTGACAAACTTTCTAGGAAAAAATGTCAAAATAACACAGCAAACAGATTTTACAAAAAAGGAGGGAAAGTTAGTTATTAACAGGAGCCAGGAATTTTTTGCAGAGGCTGTGTATGAAGTTAAAAACAAAAAAAAAAGGAACAATAAATAAGAGAATGTAAGGTGATTGAATTTGACTAGATATAAATAATGTGGTTATAATGAAAGATTGCAATCTTGCAGAAAATCCTCACACTTATTTAACATTTCCATTTTTATTTATTGATCATGTGCGTTGTGGTGCAGTGGATATCGGCTCAGAACGAGAAATTGGGGAGCCGAGTTCGAATTCCAGTTGAATTCATTGCATTCACTTACGCACAAATACCCTTGGGAAAGGTATTAATCCATCTCTTCCTTCCAGTTATGGGTTAAATAACAGGACAGATTGGGTTCTATAGCCTTGGCTGGCAACCAGTCTACCACAGAAAGCAATGGCAACCTACTGCGGGATAATCTTCTGCCCAGTCAGTCATGTCTCTTTCAAGACATGATCGTCCAAAGCACGTTTCACATATGGCATTTAACTAACTGAATTATGATCCTCTATTACTAAGCAACATATTTCAAAGACAATATGCATATCATGCATGTAAACATTGTAATAAATTCTTCATTCTTTTAGGAGAGTTACACAATTCAAATCAGTCCTATATTAAAAATACCAAGTACAAAAGAACTTTCCAAGACATGACTTAAATTGTTAAAAATACATGGATTCTTTCTATGCTTTCACTAGCCATTGTATTCTCCACTCTTTTTCAGAATGAATTTATGAGGGTAGATCGTTTTCATCCCACTTTCCATACTTAAAAGGAAATCTCATCCTCAGTTAATACTTTCCAATCTATTTTGGATTACTTTTTATTTTTCTCCCATTAAATTAGAATATTTGACATTTTTTTGTATTATCAGATTCAGAATTTGAACAACTTAAAACTACTAGAAAACCAGACAAGTTTTAATCTACATGTCCCTTAAACAACTTAACAATGTCATTTTGCAGCCTTAAAGCTAATTTCTGCACTCAGGTGGTGGGATTTTTCTGTCTTTCCTTTCTTAATCAAAGGCTCTCAAATGGTGTTCATTTCTGTGCTATGTATAGTGAGCAGGTTGTGCAAATGATTAGTCATGCCTGTTCTTTCACAAAATATTAGTCTATTTCAATATTTTTTACATTACGCTTGAGTATCAGCAATTTGTACTAATGTTCTTGGAAAGACAACTATTTTCCTCCAGATATGGGTTAAATAACAGTACAGACTCGGCTCTCTTGTATTGGGCCTCAGTCAATCTATAAGGAAAATTGAATCCTATTCTCATAAATTAATAAGGTAGACTGGGCCCATTAACCTTATAAAATCAACTGAATTTAAAATCAGCACATGGAGTGATAGGCTCCATCGGGTTATCTTGTTCTAGACAGTTATAGCTACAATACACATGATGCTCCGTGGTTTATGGAACTTGTCAATTTAAAATGATTATAAAAAGTAATGAAAATCTAATAATAGTTAATTTCCCAGGATGATTCAGTTCTTAAAAGCTTTATTAACAAAAACCATGATACTTATACAGAATGAATACTCACAGATATAAACAAATAGAACTATAGATTTGCTTTGTTATTTTTTTAATCAGATAAAATAATGCTTCTGTTTAGTCCTTGAATTGGCACCTAGTTAGTCAAAGTTTTGCTTTCTACTAGCATATATATATATATATTTTTATTAATTCCCAAAAAACTTTGAAACCAACGTTTGACATTTTCATAAATACTTAATATTGAAAATTCAGTTTTTTCCAACTTATTTAAATCATTCATTCTTTTAGAATAGACAAATCTCAATCCACTTAGTTGGAAATCTAAATATAATCGTTGATGTCTATGTAGAGTGGATTAAACAGCTTGATCCTAGAAGAGATTCTCGTCATATTCTCAAGATTTAATCTATTATTGCAATACTTATCTGCAAACAATGAGACTCCATTAGCCAAGTCATATCCACCCACCTATCCATCCACACAGTAACTTCATTAAGACTTCTATAAATATTTATCAACATGATAGCAACAAGCTAGAGACTAGTGTTGTTTTCAGAGCACCTCAGTGTCCAGTAATGGTTAGTGAACTAGTCTGGTTGAGTCTTACTACTAAATAGAGATTTTGATCCTCACTAGGAGAGCCACATTTGTTCTCCAACAAAAAAGTTTTAGCTAAAGGAGGTAGGAATAAAAAAAAGAAATCATATCATCTTTTCATATATTGAAAAATAATTTTAAAGTTACTAAACAAACCTGTTAAAAAAACAAAAAAACAAAAAAAAAAAAACCAGTCACGCAGTGAAATCCTAACAAAAATTTCTTTCAGATGGAAGAAAAATATTCAAATAAACCCCTTTAACTTTGTCATTAAAAGTTTCTTTCATTTTAAGTATAAAAGCCGTTTAACTTAACAGGTTCTAGTCAAAAATGTAGCATTGTACTAACAAAGACTAAGAGCTTTACAAACCAACTTAAAATAAGTGGGGTTTTTTTTATAATGTATTATCTGCTCCCACTTTCCTCTAAGGAAAAAAAAAAAAAAGGAAGGAATTGGGAACATACACACACACAAAAATATTTGTCATATAGATTGATGTATAACTCTTAGAAATCAATTATGAACAAATGTACTGACAAACCAATTAGAAAACACTATGAAAAATAATAAATCTAAAACAAATTTCACTTTACATGAGACTTATAAAGCTAAGAAAATTTTCCGACATTCAAAGAAAGCCTTATGTTAATGCTAAGATCAGGAGAGATAAAAGAGAAATGTGAGAGATAAAATACATGGCTTTCATTGGCTGGCAAATTCATAAGAGACGTGTGTTATAAATCCACAAAGAAAAAAGAAAATAAACTGCAAAATCACATTTATTTCTACTTCATTTTTATCCTATATTTTCTGGATTAACAACTGAATATATTTTAGAGATAATTGCAGTTAATTATATAAAATCAATTTGACAACATATTTATTCTAAAATTATTTTTTTATTATACATAAATGAAAAAAGAAACTAATAATAATCATAATAATGAGTAATTCTGTCCAAGTTGACAGTCTGACAAATTTGCTATTTATTGGGAAGAGATCAAGTGCACTTTCAGAATTTCAAAGACCAGCCTGCTGACCATGACACAAACAAATATTCTGCATCTTGAACCATCCTAACTGGTAGAGCATCTAGTAAGAAAAGTCATCTTAAGTGACACTTGGTATTTTAAAATCTCTTAAAGAGAAGGATATAAAGAAATTAATAGCAGCTACAGAAAAATATAATCTAATATAGTCAGATTTAACAAACCTTGATAATAACAAAGCAGAAACAAACAAAGCCATTCAAAATTGTACAGAGTATTTTGTCCAGATAGCTTTTCTGAGAAAATGGATTATTTCATTCAAATAGAAGCAAATCTTTTTCAAAGTAAACTTTGTATGAATTTTTCCGAGGTAAAAAATATTTATCTTGGACAAGAAATTCTAATTCTATTTTAATATTGGCTTATCTAAAATTATTTCCACAGGGCAAGACACTTTATGTTGTATTGTAATCTTTCTAATTTAAAAACAGAAATAAAAAAAATATATAAAAAAGTAAAAAACCAACAAAAAAAAAAAAAAAAAAAAAAACAACAACTAATCACATAAGCTTGCCATATTAAAATCTTTTTTCTTACATTCAAATGTTTATTATTATTATTATTTATTCTAAGCTAGAAGAATTAAAAATGAAAGGCACATGAAATATTGAAAAGAATTAATATTGTTAAATATTAAATAAAACCATTTCAAGAGGTAGAAAGAAGGACAAACAATTGTTAGGTGAACAAAATCCATGCATCAATCTTGGGAGATTTTCATGAACCAGGCAAGAATATCTGAAAATAAGAACACGGACAAACGTAGACAGTTAAAATTTTTCAGGTTTGATACTTTCACTTGTTCCCATTCACGGTTTTTAAAGAGATTAAAACAAATGCATAAAAGTTTAACATTGTATCTTTTTTTTGTTTTGTAAGATCGCACCAGAGTCATTTTGAATTGGATAAGTTTTTTTTTTTCTTGTTTTTGTTTTTTGTCCAAGTGTCAAGAAAAAACAGTCCCATGTTCAAGAGGTCATGTCACATCACTTCTCTTTAAGTCAGTCAGAAATTTAACAGAGTTTAAAACTGCCAAGATGGGTCTTTACTTTTGGATCATCCCAATGTCTTTTAAACTCATTATGTATCAGTGTAAATTAATTACCCCTCCCCCACCACCCAGGACAGACATATCTGGAGTGTACTTTATACACATGCCCACAGACACATACATACAGGGTGCAATTAGTAAATTATCACTATTTTATATTTTATCAACTGCACAATATAGTAGGGTCAGTTGGGCACCATTTGTGAAAAAAAATAGCCCCATGATGCAACTTACTCTACCAAGAATTCAGAAACTGTGTGCCATACAGCTTGGCATTTGTGCCAGAAGATCCAATACAAATATTTCAGAGAATTCAGTTGGATGAGTCTAATGGTGATTACGAAAGTATGGCAGCTAGGAAAGCTTACTGATTGTTTTGATAAAAAAAAGAAACTACCAAATTTGTTGGTGAACAGAGGGGCCTACATCAAGTGTTTTAAGGAGGTACTGCTGCTCTGGGTTAAGAGAGTGAGTGCTGGAAGACCCTATGTCTGGCAACAGGACACTGCACCATGCCACACAAGCAGGAGAACCCAGTCATGGCTGTCAGACAATTTCCGCAACCAGATCACCCAACTCCCCAAAGTACAACCCCTTTGATTGTGTGCAGGGGTGCAGGTGAGACAAAGACCAACAAAACTCCTTGGAATACCAAAGATGAACTAAAGACAAGTATTATAGGAGCATTCACCAATTTAAACAAGGAGACTGTCCAAAAGAGTTGCAAGAGATTCTGAAGTCATCTGGAGGCCATGGTTGAATGGCGATTTTATTGAATAAATTTTTTTTGTTGGTATTTCAAGATATTTTTGTGTAATTTTTGTAACTATATCTGTTGAAAGGAGATGTCAATGTTATTCTCATTTTTGCTTAATTTAAACAATTTATTCATTACATCCTATAAATACATATTTAGAGGAAACTTTTCAGTTGCTCATTAATCAAAAGTGTCTTTACTTGAATCACACACGATTACTTAGATATGACAGGTAAAAACAATGCGTATGTATACTATTTTCTGTCTACAGACGACGATTTATGCTCTCACACCCTGATTGAACACTCTGGAAGAATGGTAGACTTTGAAAAAACAGTAGCTACTCTAGCATCTATGCATCATTCATTCAGTAATGAATTAGAGCACTCTGGCTACTGGCATATGATACATCATACACTAAAAGTCTGCCTCCTTCTACCGAGTGCCCATAGCTCAGAGGTAGAATTGCTGACTGATGCCAATTCACTCAGGTTTCAATCCTAGGTTAAAAACAATCGGATGTCTAACTGTACTGATGAGCTGTGATACAGCAAAACATATTTGTCTGCAGACGACTATATATATATATATATATATATATATATATATATATATAATGGCAGTGCCTACCTTGAATAAAATAGATCAATAGCTACAATTTCCTTCTGTGGTATAATATGCACCTAATTCATCAACATTCTGAAGGTTAGTCTGATGTATAAAATGCAAAATATTTTATTTTGTAGATTTACTACATAAAGATCACAAGCAGCCTACCCTGTGTAATTACTGATGGCACGTGCTTGAGAGTGTGTGATATATATATATATATATATATATATATATAGAGAGAGAGAGAGAGAGAGTGTTGTTTTATAAGAATCACTAATAATACAAAGTAAAAGATTCTTAAAATAGGTGGGAAACTATTAAGCAATGAAATGTTTGCAATAAGTGTAAAAAGTAGATGTGTCTAGATTGGTCACACTAAAATACATAGGCTTTACTTATCCCATACTGTAGGTTTTAATTGTTGTAACTATGTATACAAATGAATGGTACATAAAAGGAGGAGAGAAAGGATTGAAGATGAATATCTTCATAGCATCCACAGGTGCCTATAAATGGAATGGATGCAAGTCATTAATTACATAAGAGGAGCATCTGACATCATTCTAGATTAAAGACATCACTTAGTTGAGCTCCTAATGTTGACAACTTCATAAAGAAACCAAGTTAGATTGAAACTTTTTAAAATGTCAGATCAAATATCAAAGCTTCTTAAAAGTAATAACGATTTAAATAGCCAGTTGAATTCACTTATACGCAAACACCCTCGGGAAAGGTATTAATCTGTCTCTTCTCCTTCCAGCTATGGTCAGATTGGGTTTTATAGTCTTAGTTGGCAACCAGTCTACCGCAGAAAGTAATGGCAACCTACTGCAAGAAAATTTTCTGCCCAGTCAGTCATGTCTCTTTCGAGACATGATCGCCCACGCGTTTATCACATAAGGCACTTAACTGATTGAAGAAGCACTAAAAAAAAAAAGTCTAGTCAATTTTCTCCATCTATAAGAGGACGTTTAAAAAAAAAAAAAAAAAAAAAAAAAAAAAATTTTTCCAGGCTGAAAATTGAACCCAAAAGAAAAGCTAACATAATTAATGTGAATAACAGTGTACTTAACACTTAAGTAGTCTTGGCAGTTGTAAACAATTGCATTCACGTCAGTCTCAAATGATTCAATTGATTTTATAGCAAATATTGTTGATCCATGAACCTGTGTTAATTTAAAAATTTATAGATTGCATTTCAATCAAATTTACTTTCAAATTTAATCACTGAAAATTTTAACAGACATGTATTTTAGTCTTTGTTACTTTGAGAAACTTAAATGGAAACAGTGAATAATGTTACAGAGGCAAGGAAATTATTGAGCGAGAATATTCTCTCTTCACATTCCAGCAGATTCAGTCTGAGCACAATAGCTTTAAATATACAAAGCCATGCCAGTAAAAGTGAGAACTAGTAAGGAGACAATCCATGCACTATTCAGTAGAGAGTTTCCGTTTGTTTGGAGTTTGTTTTTTTTTTGCCTTAACAGGTTAAAAAATAAAATAAATATAAATAAAATAAAGATTCTTTTTAAACAATCAAAAATTTAAATTTAATTTTTTTAGAAAAAAAAAAGAAAAAGCGCAATAAATAGGCAACAACTATGAGCAAAGCACGTTGAATTTGTTGTTGCTTGAAACAATCTGAAAAGTGTGCGGAGTTGTCTTACAAAAAGGGGGTGTGGAGGAAGGGTGAATACAAAAATAATAAAAAAAAAAAAAATCTTACAGTAAGTAAACAGAGACCAGAGCTCGCAAAGAATTAAAAAAAAAAAAAGAAAAAAAAAAGGAAAATAAATTAAAAAACAAAACAAAACACTGTTTAAAAGACAAAAACATCCCCACAAAAAATTAGCCATAAAAGTCCATGAATGAATCTGCTAAAATCTATCAAGCAGAGAAAGTTGTTTTTTTTTTCCCTTGCATTCAATCATTTTCTTCAAAAATGAGAAAATTCTAACAGAATGACCCTTTTCAGGAAGGAAAGTTCTACTTTAAAAGTAGGATTTCTTAAACAAAAAAGACCAAAAACCTATCCTAAAAATAAACTTGTTTCCTTTTAATAAGCAAATAACAGATTTTCACTAACATTTTATCAGCACCAAATGATTTTTACAACAAAAATAAATATATTTTTGATTAAGTTTTAAACTTAATTGATTCATCTAAACATCACATCCTTTAATTTTTTGCTTTAAGGTTTGAACATTTTCTACAGTTTTTAATAGAACTGGTGGGGGGGAAGACTTTTTTTTCAATATTTAGCAATTAATGCAAATTATTTAGCATCACAATGGAAGATTATTGAATTTAGTTTGTACTAAACTAATAACTTGTACCCTAATTTTCTAAAAGTTGATAGTAATGATAAAGAAAATAAAAAATATTTTGTTTGTGACCTTTTATGAAAACTTATTCAAATATAAGACTGTTCAATTCAGCTTACTTTTGAAAGCAAATCTGACAAATTAAAAATTGTTAAGTAGTCAAAATAAGAAAATTCCAGTCATTCCGACCAAGATTTTTTTTTTTTTTGACCAATTCTCTTTTCTGTTATTGTTTTGTGACACTTTAGCTTCTGTACATTTTGATCTTCCTCAGAAATCATAATTTCTTCATGTAGCAGTCATCTTTTAAAAATGAAACTGTTTTGTGGGGGCATGTGCATTCTGATGATTTTTTTTTTTTTGTAATTTCAAATCTATCATTTCTAATCAGGGTCTCCCATATATATTGCTATATATACTAGGTTTGTTCATCACATGATGTTTTTGCATAGTATAGTCATAAATAATATATGAGAGAAAATAATCAAATAAGTGCTGATGCTAGATTTGAATTTATAAAAAAATAAAATCAAAAATGATGTTAACAATTATGATTAAAAAAAAAAAAAAAAAAAAAAAAAACCTATATCCAGGGGGGGAAAAAAAAAATCAATGTACAACAGCTAAAGTGTAATGAGAAAGCAGTGAAAAGAGAAATTAGTCTTGGAAGGAGAAACAGCAAAACAATGGCTGTATCATCTTGCTACATTACAACTCTTTCCATTCTTGGCTGACAACTTATAAACATATTCTTAATTAAATACAAATTACAAATGTGTTTTCTAATTTTCAATGCAGTAACATTTAAAAATGTAAATTCATTATACAAAGAAATTAAAAAGATGATATTTAGATTCTATATTCAAAACTCGTTACAATTTTTCTCTTTTTAATTCTATCTTTTAGTTCTTTCAATAATGCTATAGAAAGCAAAATCTTTAACTCAGGCACACAAGAAGAAAAATAAATGTCAATCCTTTCATTAAAGGATTATTATACATTACTGAAACTGCAGATAGAATTTATAAACTTATTTTAAATTAACATTGTTTGCATATTGACAAAGACCATCCTATATTGAATTATACTATATTCAGTTTTTTAAAGCAAAATAGTAAAAATTTTTCATATACAACTTATTTGATTAATAAACTAAAATACATTTTTACAGATAATTTGCATGGTTTTGACGGGAAGAGAATAGTTTATATGAATTATATGTGTACTTTAATATATGAAAAAAAAGAAAGTGAGATTGAGGACATGTAAATAATCAATCGATGTTGTAACTTGATCCCTTCTAATCCTGTTACAATCTTGCCAATTGTATATCATAAGCTCTTAAATAATTTCCACTATGTAAATCTAAAATCAAATTGTTAAAGTAGTCTTCTATCAAGTCTACCATTAAAAATGACTTTTACCCAAATACAAACGCTTCAAAAGAAAGTCTAATCTTTAAATTTCAATATAAAAACCAAATGTTTTGAAAAGGATAAAATAACAAAACTTTGAATTCTTTAGCATCAACCAGTGAACAATTGAAGAAATTGTCTAATGGATTTCAATCCCTTGTCAATAAGTTTTAAAATCCAAGGGAGGTAATTCACATTAACTATAACTCATATTCTAAAACTATTTTGTTTAAATTGTATCCATATAGTTATTCATAAGTGGGGGGGGGGAGCAAAATTTCAACCTATATTAGCTACTCACTAAAGGCAAAAATAACAGCATTTGCCATACCAAAGTCCTAAATTCCGACATCTCTTCTACATGACTCATTCTTCAGGTTATTTGATATTTCCAAGCTTTTGACTCACCAATACCAAAAGCAAAGAATATAAAATGCTAATACCTAAAAAAAACTGGCACCAAGTAATCCAGCCTGAAATGGTATAGAGATGAAAAATTCACTAAGAAAAAGAAAGCTTACAATATTTTACACCTTATAAAAGTAAAGTTAATCAGGTATGAAAGAATTTTGAAGGAAGAGTAATATTTGATTTGAATTCTAAAACAAAAAAAATTCAGAGATAAGACAAACTTAAGAGCTGATCAAATGACCAATCTTTAAATTCAGGCCTGATCATTTAAGATGATGAATCCCAGTAAGTTACACACAAGACAAATAATGGCTGGGAGATAGGGTAGAGGAATCATAAATAAAATAATATAGAAGCTGGTAAAATTGAAATTTTTCATGACTGGATTATAAAATGTCAGGTGAGCATAACTCGCAGTGAGTTGCGTATGTTATAGGAACAGTTCTAGCTGATGGATGGTACACAAGTCGATATCCGATTCAGTATCAGCTGGGTCAACCGTGATGAAGGGATATGATGTTGAAAGAGTCCCCCAACCTCTAATGACCCTTTCCTAAAAAACATCATCGATGATGTGTGTCAAAGCATCGAACTGATGTGTTTCACAAATTAAAGTGTGTGTGTGTGTGTGTATATATATATATATATATATATATATATGAAACCCTATGTCTATAAATTGTTATTTTCTATTTATAATTTCATGCATGCGTGTTTTTGGCTTTGTCAACTGTTCAGTATAGTAGGAAGAGTTGGCCACAGTTTTGTGAGAAAATGAGCACCATGATGCAATTCAACTTGCCAGAAATTTGGAAATGGCATGCTGTTCTGCTTGACATGTGTACCAGAAACTCGAATACAAGCATTTCAGAGTGTTTGGGTGCCAATAAGTCAGTGCAGAGGATTTGGAAAGAGTTGGATGAAGTATCCGGTCACCGTCATGGTGTTTGGAGTGATCGCTAGTGATGGTGATGCTGTACTTCCATCTCTCTTCCCACAGCCTCAGACTCAACACAAAGGTCTACATCAAGTGAGTTGATTAGGTAGTCATACCCCGAGTCAAGAGGGTGGCTGCTAGAAGACCCTATGTCTAGTAACAAAACCCTCCACGATGCCACAGAAGCAGGAGAACCCAGTCATGACAGTCAGAAAATTTTTGCAACCAGATCACCCCTTATATCTGGCCACTTAACTCCCCAGACCGCAACCCACCTAATCATTATGTGTGGGGCTCAGTGGAGCAAGAATCCACCAAAGATGAACTGAAGGCAAGGATTATGGCAGCATTCACCAACAAGGAGACTGTCCATAAAGAGTTGCAGGAGATTCTGAAGACATCTGTAGGCCATGGTGGAAGCCGATGGCACATTTTTCGATTTTATTGAATAAATCTACTCTTTATTATTTCAAGATATTTTTGTGCAATTTTGGTAAATATATCTGTTAAAATGAGACGACAGTATTATTTTAATTTTTGCATAATTTAGACAAAAATTTATCCATTGCACCAATCATAAAACACCTAGGATAGTTAATATTTCAAGATCCTGAAAGGGGCTATGAGATGAATTTCATTAAATCAAAAACATGTTAATTACAAACAAGTTTTTATACCTTTGTCTTATTCCTTACAAGATAAAATTAGAAAGTAACTTTTGCACAGAACTATAAGCATTTGTATTCCAATATCAAATAAAAATACATTCTATCAAAGCTGCAGATAGACTAACTTGGGAAAATGCCTTCATAAAAACTACATAGCTACACCAGACAATTACAAGATCAGGTTGCTAGAGTACCAAGCTAGGAATTCTTAAATAGAGCTTACAAGACAAGAGAAAGAATATTAAGATTTCACTAAAGATTTTTGTTAGAATAATATCCTTGTTATTTATATCTACTGTAAATGAGCACATGGCTGAGTGGTTAGAATGTTCACTTTCTGACCATGAGGCCCAGGATTGATTTGTCAGAAAGGGTCACTTCTTGATGTTATCAGTCTGGAGGCAGCAATCCCAATGTGCAGCACCGTTGGAAAATGCCATGGGTTGACACAAGCCTTGTGAGTCAAATTGGGTAGACAGCTCTCTTTGAGGATGGTTGTGCTAGCTTAAAGTCACAAGTCATTGTGACTGAGGGTTTGAGCTCCTTGGCCTTGTTCAGATAGTTGCTCACGCTGGATAACATGCTCTCACCCAGAAACTGTAACTAAAGCCTGCTCCACATAGTTGCAGCATAACCCACAGGTGGGTTCTGCAGGTGTTTTACAAACACAAGTGTACCTGAACAAGTGTCTGCAATGGAGATTAGCTAGCCGCCCTTGTAGACAGGCATCTTCGGATATGAGTGGCAAGCCATATATACATATGTCAATGTACAATGCAACCTTTTAACCTTAAAATGTCCCCCAAAATAGGATGCCTTCTTATACTCCAGGTATATGTGAATGTTAAATCTGGTGGTAGTTAATTGACAATATCTTGCTTCCTTTTTTTGATAATGTTGAACAAAAACACAACTTGATGTGTGTCTCAACTAACCGCTTAAAAAATCTGATTTGGGAACAGTGAAACAAGTGGATGATTAGTGGGGGAGGGGGAAGAAGTCATTCAGGCTACTGTAATAGCCTACCAAAGACAGCACCCACTCATGAGGTATTGCAGATTGTGGTAATTGACAATATCACCCCACTGTTTTGTTTTTGTTTTTTTGTATTATAATTTAAGTAAAAAAAAAGTATATGCTTACTGAATTTATTTAATCAATTCAATACATTTTAAAATACAATTGAGGGTGTTCTTGTATGGCGAATAAAACCAACATTTTAACTTGCAAATTTGGGCATAGTCTTGTATGCCCATCATTAGTACTTCTACAGATAATGCAATATTTTCTTTACAGCACCAGATCTATATCTCTTTAGCATCCCATTTTCTTATCGATAAAGTAATTGTGGTGCAGTGGATATCGGCTCGGAACAAGAAATCGGGGAGCCGAGTTCAAATTCCAGTTGAATTCATTGTATTCACTTACGCGCAAATACCCTTGGGAAAGGTATTAATCAACCAGTCTACCGCAGAAAGCAATGGCAACCTACTGCAGGATAATCTTCTGCCCAGTCAGTCATGTCTCTTTTGAGACATGATCGCCCAAGCATGTTTCATGTATGGCACTTAACTGACTGAATAATATTTACCTGTGCACAAGTTTAACTTGGGTTCTTGAATGAAGCTGATAACATAACCATATCATTTAAAAAATGGTCACACACACTATTCAGGTATTGTTGATTCCTTACAAGCCAACAAAGAAAAGAGGCACTCAACCACAGTTATTGTTAAGTGGGTTAGAAATTAGGTGATGACTTTTTAATCAGTTAATACACGACAAAAATAAACCTAAAAGAAAAAAATACCAAAACATAAATTACTGACTAGATGTAGAGTGCAAACCTTAAATATGAAGACTTTTAGCAAGATAAATAGTTAAGCAAAAGCATGGTGGAAATGATAAAGTTATCGAGAATGGCTCTCAAAATTAAAGATAGGAAAAAGAAAGAGAAACATTTCATTACAAACAAAGGAAGAGGAAAAAGTGATAACTCAATATCCTTGAGGTATTTTCCTCTTACAAACTTTTTTTTTTTTACTGAAGAAACAGAACTGAGTTCTTGAGAAGTTCTAAGAATCCCTGAACAGGAAAAAGAAAACAATCCAATCTTAATGTGCCATTTTAGGAAGAATTTAAGAATTCAAAAAGTAAATGAAGAAAAGAGCATCAGTTTGAAAAAGAGTGATGAGGAACTGATTGAGGTGAAAAGTAAGCAAAATGCTGGATAATGAGTGATACATGGAAATAAAAAGCACGAAGATGGGGGGGGGGGGAATCGATAAAAATTATGCGTGTATGTTGCAAGCAAAATATGCTTCAGTTCAAAGAGGATCAAAAGAGCTTGGGAACTGACATAAAATGATCGCAGCTGCTGAGCAGAAATTGATGCAGCTTGGAGAAGAAAGAAAAAGTGATAGAAGATAAATAACAGTACAAACGAATAGGGGTGTGGGTGTGTACACACACGCACATTAAAGAAAAAGAAACCACTCACTTGACTTATTAACTCCCACTATTCTTATAAGTAAGAAAGACAGAAAAAAAAAAAAGGTCATGCACAGATAGAAAAGGATCTTTAAAAGATGGTCCCTTTCTATTTGTGTGTTTCTTCACAAATATCCAAGTAAGAACACTCATAGTTAAGACAACAAACTAACAAGATTATAAGGAGGTGCTGAAAAGTTCTTAACTGACCACAAAGAATTATTTTGGGAATTTCTTCTTGGTTAGGCAGAGAATTTTTCATCTGCCACCCTTTTTGTCCTTTAAAATTCACTCTTAAATTTCTCTATTTAGTTTAGAAGCCATATTTGAAGATATTCAAGGAACCAATTAACTTTGTTGTCAAAATTATTTGTCTAATCCCATGAATAAAAATAAAATCAACAATAAATCTCTTGAAATGCCAACAGAAACAATAGCAATAGAGATTCTAATTGCAATTCTTTTTCAAATACAAAATCTTATTAGATTCACTTTATAGTATACCAACACAAGACATTGTGACTCTAAAAAATACCAAAACATTGCAATAATGAAGAAAACTACTACCAGGAAATAGCAAACAACTTACTGATGGCAAATTTGATTTTCACTGGTCACACTATCATTATGACCCTGAACCAGTATTAAATTAAACTAGTAAATATCAATTTAATCATAATAGTCTTACTTCTATGGTAAAAAGAAACCATTTTAAGAAAGAGTGAACTAGCTGAATTCATTGCATTCACTTACATGGGAAAAGTATATGTCACTTCTCCCTCCAGCTATAGGTTAAATAGTGGGACAGATTGGGTTCTATAGCCCTGGTTGACAACCAGTCTACCACAGAAAGTAATGGAAACCTAATGTGGGAAAAATCCTCTGCACTGTCAGTTATGTCTCTTTTGAGACATGATCACCTAAGTGTTTATCACATATGACTTAACTGACTGAATTGGCGTCAATCAGAAACAATGAAATCGAATTGAAACCAATCTTAAATGGAATTGTTAAGTAATTTAAATTTGGCTAAAATTTAGTCTGTATCATTTCACAGCAGCAACCCAGATAAACCTAATGTGATTTTTTTTTTTATTAAATAGCTGAAATCAGATTGAATATCCAGCCAGTAATCAGACCTTTGAGAAATTATATTCACATAGAAAAGGTACATTGTGGTCTGGGTCAAATCTACCTACAAACACAACAGTTATTGCTCAATAAATTGAAGTTCCCCTGTGAAGTTATTTTTTGTACTAATAAAAAATTAAAAAAAAAAAACTATCAAAAATAAACTTATTGTTCATTAGAGGTATTTTATTCAAATAAATGTGTATACAAGTATTGTTTACTCAATTATGAAGCTGACATCTTGAAATATCTTAGAATTTGATTCAGACAAAAGTATGGATAGATATAAAACTAAGTTAATCACTAAACAATTCTTTTCTCTTTTAGAAAAAGTAAAAATCAAAAAATTAAAAAATAGCCAATTTTTTTTTTTTTTTCCAGAGAAAATAATCTCAAGTCAACTCAAACTGAAATTAACACTTAACATAAATTTAAAATTAAAAAAACAAATAAAAAAAGCTTTGAACTAATGAAAATAAAATGGAGACTAGATAATAGCTTATCAGAAATTACTGGGTCAAAGACACAAAGGCTCTAGAAAGCAAGAACTATGAACTCAACACCTGGTATAGAAAACTCAAGGAACAACAACCTTTGATAAGAGATTTGATTATTTGCTAAATAAAAAAAAATAAACTCTTAACCCCCCCCAATATATATATATATATATATATATATATATATATATATCAACAGATAACTAAACCGTAATAAATTTTTTAAAAATTTTTAAAGGAGTACTGACTTTTGAGAAACAAAAACTAATCATTACAATAGACACAAGGGTGTTCAAATGAACAATGCTGACATTTGAAGAGAAGAGTCATTATATAGTTAATCAAAACTAATTTTTTTTTTTTTTAAATTATCCACTGGTTTATTACACTAGTACATCTATGCAATCAAAATAGATAAAAAAAAAAAATTAAAAAATCTGAATAATCTTTCCAAAATTAAAAAAGAAAACATTATTCCCTCGAATAAAGTAAAACAAGAAAAATGGTAAAAGCAAAATGAAAGTCTCACCGATTTGTATCGGCAAATTAGGAGCATCTGTATTTTCAGTTTCAGTATCTAAATCCATCCTTCAATTGGACAACCTTATTGAAAACGTGAAGAGTGAATGACAAAAAGACCAACTCAATGTAGGATTGTCTTTAACACTGGCAACTACTAAATTGACAGGAGCAGAGACAACCTGATAATCATTGTGTTAAATTTCAGATAAAAATATCTTGTCCTCTTGTTCTTTAAAGACATTACAAATTCAATTATCTCATTAGGTACAGCACTCGACCCTGTAGAGTTTTAGATTTAAAACTAAATAGGTAATAAAGTCTTATTAATACCTGGCAGGAAACATTTTCAGATACTAAAATAATTACCAGATTAGCTATAATGACTAAAAAAAAAAAAAAAAAAAAGATCCCAGCTTTCTTGCCATTTTATTTCCTTTCTACTATTTCTCTTGTCTTTTCTTTCCTAAGAGTCATTTTCTTCTAATTACTTTTATTCTCAGCAACTTGCTTGTTCTTTAATCACAGACAACAATGTGAAATGTCTCCTGTTCGACAACCATCCCTTCACCTACATTCTGCTTTACATGCACCAAACTTCCCCAAAACGAGATGAGATCACAAACTAAATATATCAATTTCATCAAAAAATTCCGAAAACAAGATTCAAGAGTGCTTGAAAGAGTTCCACTTCATGATTCAAATTTGACAAATTTATTATAAATATTATGCAAAAGAAGCCGTATGCAACAAAAATCAAACTAAAGAAAAGAAAAACGAACCCTAACAAAAGAAAGTAAATGGATGTGCCTTGTGATGCAGTGGATATCGGCTCGGAACGAGAAATCGGGGAGCCGAGTTCGAATTCCAGTTGAATTCATTGCATTCACTTACGCGCAAATACCCTTGGGAAAGGTATTAATCCGTCTCTTCCTTCCTGTTATGGGATAAATAACAGTTGGCTGGCAACCAGTCTACCGCAGAAAGCAATGACAACCTACTGCGGGATAATCTTCTGCCCAGTCGGTCATGTCTCTTTTGAGACATAATCGCCCAAACGTGTTTCACGTATGGCACTTAACTGAAATACCAAAATCGATTATTGGGAATGTAAGGAAAGTGTGTGTGTGTGTGTGTGTGTGTGTGTGTGTGTGTGTGTGTGGTAGGGAAAGGGAAGAAAAAGCAGAAAATAAAAAATATCTTAAAGTTAAGACTTTTTATAAAAGCTTACCAATTTTTATTTTTCTAAAATTAAATTTTGTAAAATTGTGAGAACACAAAGTTAAAAAAAATTAATTCCAAGAATGAGGATGTAAATTTAATTTTTTGGCAACAATGGCTACATTTTAAAATTAACTGTTCCTATTTCAATACCTAGTGAGGTTTTGAGAGGGGTTGATTCTTTATTAGCACCAAAGTCTTTTTTTCTTAATAAAAGGAATGCATCATCAACTAATTGTCTAGATCAGCAATTTATATTTAATCATGTGTGCCAACAGATTAGTGACTACCAAAAATTCTGACCAAAATGAACACAAACCACAGTAAGAAGTCATAAAAAGATAAGAGAATTATGGAATCAAAAATTCCTTCAAACTTTCTTCTTTAGAATTCTATTAAAGCAAGTAATTATTCCCATGGGCTAAAATTGAATACTGCACGTCATCAGTTGTGCTATGCACAATACAATCAACATAAAATAATCTATATCTATATATATAAAAGGCAATCTGTGAGTGTGTGTGACTGTTCCCTATGCACGCCTACATTTTTTAAGCTATGCCATTTAAACTTTCTAGGGACACATATCTACAGGGAAGCCAGGTCGGCACATACTTTTTGAGTTTAAGTTCAGCAATTTTAACCTTTCGCCCCTTTTTAGCCAACGGAGTAGATTGTTTGCTCCGTAAAACATCTAAGATCTAAGATGGTTGCTAGATTACGCCACAGAAATCAAATCACACGCGTCAAAAGCGACTAAAATATTTTTTTATTATTGAGCCTTTATATTTAATTTTTATTCCGACGTTTTAAAAATTCATTTGGTCAACAAAAAAATTTGAATATTTTTCCTCGTAATTTTGAAACAAAAGGAATATTAAAAAATGTAGGTATGTATAGGGAACAGTGACACATAGACTCATGGATTGCCTTTTATATATATATATATATATATATATATATATATTATAAGTGTCTGTGACAAATCTAAACGTATTTGTTTCCTCCACCTAAGAAATTAAAATGTTCCGAGTTGCACAGGCAATGCCAGGCTATGATGCTAGTGACTTATAAACTACAGTAGGAAACTGAACATCAACAAGTAGCAGGTATCAAGAGGAAAAAAAAAGTATTTGTTAAATGCATTGAACCAAATTACTTAAATGATTTGAAGAATTAATTAGTGCTATCATTCTAGAAATTGTAAAGTAAGGAGCTCAAGGGAAATGTTTTGATGACCCAAAAATGTATAGATTATCAATTGTTATTTTAACTAAAAATGCTCAGAGATTGAAGAAAACCTAAAGAACGCATTTCAAATTGTAAAAGATCTTATAAAAGCAGACACAATTTACAGCTATTACCATTCAAAACAAAAAGAGGTGAACTACTTTACAGAATCCAACATCATGAGAAAATAGTGAGAATACTGTTGCAAGTTGTACAATCACCATGTCAGAGAAAAGCTGGAAATCCTAGTACAATCACCATGTCAGAGAAAAGCTAAATCCTAGCAATACCATGTCAGAGAAAAGCTGGAAATCCTAGTACAATCACCATGTCAGAGAAAAGCTGGAAATCCTAGTACAATCACCATGTCAGAGAAAAGCTGGAAATCCTAGTACAATCACCATGTCAGAGAAAAGCTGGAAATCCTAGTACAATCACCATGTCAGAGAAAAGCTGGAAATCCTAGTACAATCACCATGTCAGAGAAAAGCTGGAAATCCTAGTACAATCACCATGTCAGAGAAAAGCTGGAAATCCTAGTACAATCACCATGTCAGAGAAAAGCTGGAAATCCTAGTACAATCACCATGTCAGAGAAAAGCTGGAAATCCTAGTACAATCACCATGTCAGAGAAAAGCTGGAAATCCTAGTAATCCCTAAATTATGAGGAGTTCACCATCACACTCCACCCATGTCTATTGAACAGGTGTAGAGGCTCATCCCTTGTTCCTTGTTTAGGATATGGTTTCCGGCTTTCTCTCTTCTAATCTTTTCACTCTTACGTAGCCCCCTGCACATCAGTGGCGTTACCGCCTTGCTAGGGGTGATATAATTAAAAAAAAAAAAAAAAAATTCAAATATCTTAACTCCATTATCTTGGAAAAGAGCTACAGAATGGAGATATTTCAAGAGTAACACAAACAATGGCAAACAGTTGCAAAACTAGAGACCATCTGGAAAGGCAAGAACATGCTTGAAATCAAAGATCTGACTAATGTGCATATTGGCTTTCTCAATATTTTTATATGTTTGTGAATCTTGGACATTAACAGCAAAATTACAGTGTGGAATGTAAACATTAGAAATGAGATACTACCAAACCTCCTTGGCATCTCCTATATAGACTGCATCACAAATGAATCAGTGTAAGACACCATCAGACAAGAAACAGGCTCATTGGAAGTCCCCATATCCACCATGAAGAAGAGGAAGTTAAAATTGTATTGACACATATGAGCCAACAATCTTCTCCACTGACATCCTTCAATGTACCAACTTAGAGGCAGACAGAGTGTAAAAAAAAAAAAAAGAAAAAAGAGAGACTGGAAGATCATTCAGAGAGATATTGGTATGGAACCAGGGCATTTGGGAAGAGCTGGTTAACAACTCTACAACTACAACCACTCATAGGACAGATGATGATGATGCTTAAAAATGTACAGGATTCTGTCAAAAGTAAGGTTTGTTCTTTAATTGCAATGGATTTTATAATATAGGTGCAAAAAGCCTGCTAAAATGAACATGTTTCCACACATCGCCCTTCGTTTTCAGTTGTGGTATTCAACCTTTGAATAAGACAAGCATGTGTTCACTTCATAGAAGCTTCTTGGCAAATTCATTAGTCATGTGTAAACTGTATTTTTCATTTCATTAGGGGAGGAACCATTGTCTTCTGAGTACCTTATTTACATGCCCAAACAAACAAAAACCTCAAGGTACCAGGTCAGGACTGTAAAGTAGAAAAGATAAGGTTGTCCAGCTATGCACAATGATGTCATGCATTATCATGCGGCAAAAACACATCAAGAATCTTTGAATGTGATAGCCTAGCCCAAAGAAGCTTTCTCTGAGTTTTGACATTGTGTTCACATGGAAGTCCAAATTGAGAGTGGTGCCAACTAACAATTCCCCCCACCTCTCTAACACATTAGCCAGGATCTCTTCTTCTGAGCATATTGCCTTGAACCTTTTTCTTTCTAAGTCTTGACATTGTGTTCACATTGAAGTCCAAATTGAGAGTGGTGCCAACTAATAATTTCCCCACCCCTTCAACACAGTAGTCAGAACCTCCTCTTTTGCTGCCTTGAACCTTTTTCTCTCTGACTAAGTCTCGATGACACACACAACTAATCTTTTGCTTATTGAAGTCAATCTAGATCTTATCTTGTGACTATATGTACAAATACCCTAAGGAAATGTATGAATCCATCTGTCTCCACAACTATGAATTGAAGAGCAGGACAAAATTAGCTCTATATCCTTGGTTGGCAATCAGTCTAAGAGAAAGAAAACTGAGTTCAAACCAGCCTTAATGAAGCCCAACTCTCACTTCATTAGGCTATCTTCTCCAAGGCACACTGCTGCTGCTACAGCCTCAGTACATGTGGTGCAGCTCTGTGAGCTCTTGGGTAACCCTCTGCTCACTTATGGAGGTTGTCAGCATTTTGTTTTTCACAGATCTTTAAATAATCAAGAAACTGCCTTAAACTACAAGCACTACTATTGATCAGTTGGAGGCTTTCAGAGTTTTGCAATAGTGATTCCACCAACTTTAATAAAAGCATCAGCCTATTTGACCATACTTTCATTCACAACAGTAGCAGGCCTGTCACTGTGGATCCTGTCACTAAAGAAAGTTTCTTCTTTCCCTCTCTGAGTGTTATTAAGTCTGATTCATCTATTTACTCTGCTTATATCAAGTGCAACCTTCCCAAACTTTCCCTACCTGCCTCTGAATGTTCGCATCATTTTTATCTTCCAAAACTAGAACTTCTTTGACAGCTTTTCACTTTCTGTGCCCAGAGGGTTAACCCATTTTGAAAGGATTATGGGTAGGAAAAGAAAATAATTCTTTTGGACACTATGTCTTACAGCTTTAAAATAAAATTCTTATACTAGAAAATTAAATTAGAACAGACATTACATTTTGGCCAATGTTCCAAACAATTTCAGATGGCCAATTATTGTAGTATATGTACCGAATTTGAACATTTTTTTTTTTAATTCCTTTTAGGAGTAAAGATAACATTTTAAAGCAAGCAAATAAATCTTGGAAGAGTTTATCAGGAAAAGACTGAGACACACATTTCAATCTTATCAAATAAAACTAATCCAAAAAAGCCATCATAGCGCCAAGGAAAGAAACATTGCCAAAGAGTAAGTGTAACAATACAAGCCAAAGTGTAAAATTTTTAATTAAAGTTATAAACTTCATTTGAAATTAAAAGTTATGAATACAAATGCCAAAATCAACCAAAAGTTTATCAAATAATAGTCCCATTATTTAGTTTTAATGACAAAAATGGTTTCTCATATTCAAACATTTTGCTAAGTTGATTTTTCTCTGGAGTAGCTAAAGACAATTTTTGCAAAGACACTTAAGATGAGTAATAAACACTTTCAAGGTTATATGATAAGCAGAGAACCAAAATTAATCTTGAATTTTATTGTAAAGATTATTGAAATATGATTTGCTTGGGAGGAAAGTGGGATATAATTTTTTTTTTCAAGTGTTGTTTGAACTACTGAACTTATTCTATGCTACTATTGAAATGATAATAGCTCAAAGTTAGAGGATTTTTTGAAAGAAATGATCATTGTATGAATACAATAGATATATTAGAATCTCGGTATAACTTGAATATAGATTTAATTCATTTTAGAACAGTAAATTTGTACAAATCCATTTAAGGTTGTCAAAATGATTCTACTTTCTTGAAACTAGATAATTATAATAGTTTTTGTTTATATGAAAAAAAAAAAAATTTAATATAATGAAATTTCTCTATTACTAAAGCAAAGATACAAACCACAATAAGATCCAGTAAAAATTTTAAGACATGAATTGTGTAACAGCAACCAAATCCCAAGATTATGAATGATCGATCAGGATCAGGGATTAGATTACAAGAAAATATTAAGTGCATGAAGGAAGCAAGGGATTCGGTTTTTTTTTTTGTTTTCTTTTTTAGTAAGCAGCCATTATTTAGGAACCTGATTGGCACTATCTCATTTTGGTCAACCATATAAAGTGCATCAATAATTTTAATGAAAATTTCCTTTCTACAAAATCTAAAAACCTATCTACTCAACAACTTCAGTCCTGAAGGGGAATTCATGTCAAAAGCACCTGTCATTTTTAAGTCAAGAAAATAGTTATAAAGTGAACATAAATTGCATTTCTAAATCTTTATCGTTTATAAGAGAAAATGAAAATCCTGGTTTCTAACCGGAAAGGAAGATAAAAACTCCATCTCTTTGCATATGAAACTGTTGCCTCCCTAAAATTTTATAACTTGACAGGTCTTAAATTGTTGCTTACCTGTCTATCAAACAACATGTCATTGCAGCTGTGACCTTTACACTTGTGCTATATTCTTCAGTATTACAGTCAGTCAGTTAAGCACCATACGTGATACACGCTTGGGTGATCATGTCTCGAAAGAGACATGACTGACTGGGCAGAAGATTATCCCGCAGTAGGTCGCCATTGCTTTCTGTGGTAGACTGGTTGCCATCCAAGGCTATAGAACCCAATCTGAAAATCTGTTTAGTGAAAAGCTTCACTAAACAAGAATTCAATTTGTGCTTAAATTGAGGTGGGGGGGGGTTGGCATTCTGAGTTTTATCTACTACTTAATTTAATGCAATGCTATTAGCAATAATTTGGCATTGAGCCAATTGGAAACCTCATCAATCCAATAAAATAAGCAAAAATTTACTTTCTCAGTTGCAACCTTAAAATAAATTTGGAAAATAATCAAATAGAGAAATTATGCTTAGCACCCCCTCCCACACACACACACACACAGTATTACTTATAAAATTATTTTGGGTGGAGAGTTAGAAGTGAAGATATTGACAAATATTTTCTCATTTTTTCTTAAAAAACATGTACATTATATGTCTACAATATGAAAAAAACTTTCTGAACTTGCCAACACTTAACTGCTTCCCTTCTAATTCCGTACAATGATCTTAAAATAGATAAGTTTAAGAAGTTCAAAAGTTAGCTACACAATCAAGTTAAGTCAGTTGAAATAGAAATCAGGTTACAGAAATAGCTGTGCGATTTGAAATCTTGATAAGTTTGATAAATACAAAGGAAATATTTTAAATGACAAGTGAATGTAAATCTATTAAGTAAAATAGGTACAGTTTTTTTTATTGTTAAAATGCCAAACAGTACAAAAACAACCAAAACAATAGAAAAAGTGGGGGTCAGATGTTAGGGTGGTGGTTGATTTGAAAAATAAATCCAATCATCTTGATGCCGTTAAAAGTATCAAATCAATAGTTTGCCATTGAAGAACAACAGCAGGGAAGGTCAGATTGAGATTCTTTGAAAGGATAAGAATTCAATCCAAGAAAGTTTAAATCTTTTTATACGGACAGATGTTATGAAATTTTTTAGGGAGAGAATTATGTGGACGATACTAAATTCAGTGGCCAAATAGGTAGAAGATATTACACTCTTGGATTAAAAACTTGAATTCTAAAATCAGAAACAGAAAATTGTAATGTACGTTTGAGCCAATTAGAATAGCAAAACTGTCAACTTTGGAAACGGTGGTTAAATATCAAAGAGATTTACAATAGGTTAACATGAGAAAAGTTATTCAAAGCATCCAGTTAAAACAAAAAAAAAAAACAAAGCAAAAAACATCCTTAGAAAACTAATAAAATTGGGATAAATTTTATTGGAATAATATCTGAACATTGAATAACTAAAAATATTTGCATATTCCATTTTAAATAGTCTTTGCAATCTTGCTTCGATAAATATATAGAAAGAAAAAAAATTGGTTGCTGTAAACACCCACAAGTTTTAGAATGCAAGACCAATAAAAATTAAAACAAAAGGTAACTTATTTATTGAATTGGCATTCTATAATGCATCTAGAAAATTCATGAATGGGTCAAATACAAGAAACTCAACATGTTTTTGCTAAATATATTTTTCTTATAAATTCATTATAGCAAGATAAAAAAAAAAAAAAGAAAAAACAGAAATATCCACCTTGTGTTGTGACTAAAAGACAGCACAGGGCTTTTTTCTTCCGATTCTTTTGTATATGAGCACCAACAACAGAAACAAAATGCTAGATTTGTACCTGAGAAACCTAATTTTTTTTTTTTTTTTTGGCTATTGTTGTGCCCAAAGCATCACCAAGAGGACCATTCAAAACAAGCACACCTGTGAAGAAATGATGATGAGGATAGCAATAATGACGACGATGACACAACCAACAGCAATACGCCAGACTTTCTGAGACAACATAGAATAAGCACTATATTGAAATTATATAGAACAATAAAGAAAAACAAGCGAGACAACAACAGCATATTTTTGCATGCTGGTGGCCAAGTTGATCACATAGACAATTATTGTGATTAACAAACTTATGTACATGTCACGCCAGGCAACACTTTGTATGAAAATAAATTGCATCTATTAAAAATCATTGACACTTTTAAAAGAAAAAGGAAACTGAAAGTGAAAGATATACTTTTAAGTAAATAAAGAAAAGAAATCTTACTGATGCTATCAACTATGAACATTCAGGAACTAAAGCATAAACGGCTTGGTAAGATTCCAATTGATCAAAAGTATCATGTCATGTCAGGTTTTGTTACAGCTTGTGTCTTACGGGTGTAGAACTAGGGTGTCATTTAAGACAAGATGGAGAGAAAGAGAGAGAAATAAAATTGGCCTTCGTGTTAAAACAACTACAGTCCAAGATAGTGGTTGAGAAAAAAAAAAAAAAAAAAAGAAATAGCAAAAAAAGGTATCAGGTGAGCTAATCCAGTTTCCAGTTACCCAACTATTAAATGAGAAGGCAATTCGCTCTTGACCCAGGATATAATTTTTCTTAAATACTTATGACAGTTTTCAGGTAAGACAATCCAAGACAAAAAAGAAATCAGATATTTGCCATGGAAAATGAAGGGGGAGAAATAAATTACATGCGCAACAAATCAACATCTCCTAAACTAATCAAATAAGCACATTGTGATTTGACTAACAAGTTTGAATCACAAAATTCTACCTGTCTATTATATTAAACACATTTTTTTTTTTTGCATTCCTAAGTTGTACAGTAAACTAGATCTGTGGCTTAATTACCAGTTTGGTTTAATGCAGTTCAATGACAGGAGAGAAGAAAGCAATTCCTAAGCACATAGAAATGACAGCATGAAATTAATGTTATGAAAAAGTAAGCAATGAAATACCCAGCCTCATCTAAGATGGTTACAAACATTGTGAATATATATAAACAAACAGGAGAGAAAAATAAACTTATCTTTTATTGAAATCCAAATAAGTAAATACTTATTGTATTTACTTATTTTGATTAAATAAATTAAT
Organism: Ascarosepion bandense; assembly: GCA_037127315.1. Lineage (NCBI taxonomy): Eukaryota > Metazoa > Mollusca > Cephalopoda > Sepiida > Sepiidae > Ascarosepion > Ascarosepion bandense. The sequence continues at coordinate 1,070,244 of JBBBDQ010001116.1, forward strand.
TAAACAGCTTAAATTATTTGCATACCTCAAATATGCATAAACTTTTTTCTCTCACCTTGTTTTATAAAAGATATTTAATTTTTGTAAATTTAAATAAATTCCACAATTATCTGAAATATTAAAATGTGATCAGAACAATATCACACAGGTGCCATTTTTATTTATTTTTGTCTTCTGAATGAATAAGAGAGAGGTTTGGGAAAAAATATGATTGATATTCGAAATCAATCACTTAAAAAGCAAAACTCACTTTTAAACTAAAAAAATGAAATGGAAAATCAAAATAACAGTTGATTAAAAAAAAAACAAAAAAAAACTGTTCCTTTCCACTGATTATGTTAAGCAATTTAGACAAGAGAATGAGGGAAAAAAATTGGATAGGTTGGTCTTTCTGAAAGTAAAGCCCTATTCCTTGCAAAGATCAACAAAAATCTTTAAGATTTTTACTGTACGAATAAAAACTGACATAAATTAACATAGCTTCCTTTCTACTAACTTGTGAATGAACTATCTCAAGCTAATTTTATAAGCACCTTGTTATATTCAGAATTAATGCAGCTTATTACTGAAAAAATTACTCCTCAGCATACAGATATCTCTCTCTTACTGAGGGAGAGGGTTTATAAAAGGCCAATCTATAATATTAGCAAAGTTTAGTTTACAATGAGGCCAAATAGATGAAGAAAAAGAGAAGATTGTGCATATCAATCACTGAAAGGAAAAGACCTGCTTATCTTGAGTGTCCTCAAAGACTGGTTATATAAAGTCAGATGAGAATCAAACTTTGATAAGTGCAGAAAAGACAATCAGCAAATTGTCAGAATACAAAATCAATGCTCAAAGGAAAATCTATTATGAATAACCAATGAGAACAGAATTTTAAATCTGTAGCATTAAATACTTCCTCTCTTTAACTCAAAACAGGAAATGAGGTTGGAAAAAGAGAAAATTCAATCATCAAAGTCAGTAATCAAAAAGAGAAAAGATCCATGTACAAAACATCTGTTCAAGACATCCTTTCAAAACAGTTTAGAAAAAGAGGTCAAAATATAAATGACTTGACTTTAGGACTGATATTTTTGTTACTGATACATTTACATAGTACATTTAAAATCTCAGCCAATTTCTATTTTGTGGGTCTAGAGTCTAGTGAATAATTAAGACAATAATGATCAGATTTCTGCTTCTGTAAGCATGTTACTGTAAGCCAGAAAAGACCACACATTGTAGAAAGGTTTTTGTTAAGGCAATTCTGATAAAATGCTCTCACTCCAGTCCAACTCACAACATAATGATGTGAGGTCCGGGCTCAAACACAGCAGCTTAATAATGATCAGATTTTTACTTTTTTTTTTTTTATGTATAAAATGATTAACATTTTCATTTATCTTTCATCAGGAAAGCTTTCACTTTAAGAAAAAATCTTTTCAAAATTTTAAAGCAATGGACACCTGCTGATTGTTAATCCCCAAACAGAACTAATGCTAACTTTTAAAATGTAGTTAGAATTTTGGCTAATTACAGAGTAGTAGTTTTTATTTTTAAAGAAAGTGATTTGACATCAAAGTTAAGGACAGACTTTCAAGTATTTTTAATTTTAAAATTTTCCCCCTCTATTAACACTTTTTACAAAAAATATTTCTTTGATAAGAAAGATTTCCAAAAAATGTCTTTGGCAACAGCAAAAATTTAATTAAAAAATAAAGTAACCACTTCTTAAAAATTAAATTATTTGCATACCTCAAGTTAAGTATGAATAAATTTTTTTCTCTCACTTTGTTATAAAAGATATTAAAGTTTTGTAAATTTAAATTCCACAATTATCTGAAATAAATTAATGTGATCACAACAATATCACACAAAAAAAGTGCCATTTTTATTTCTTTAAGTCTTTTGTTTGAATGAATGAGATATAGGTTTGGGAAAAAATATGATATTCGAAATCAATAGCTTAAAAAGCGAAACTCATTTTTAAACTAAAAAAATGAAATGGAAGATCAAAATAACAATTGCTTGAAAAAGGGAAAAAAAACCTGTTCCTTTCCACTGATTATGTTAAGCAATTTAGAGACGAGAGAGTGAAAGAAAAAAAATGGATAGGTTGGTCTTTCTGAAAGTTAAAAAGCCCTATTCCTTGCAAAAATCAACAAAAATCTTTAAAATTTTATTGTACGAATAAAAAAAACTGACTTAAATTAACATAGCTGCCTTTCTAACGCATTTATGTGTTTTTATTATTTATTATTAGCAATGTTATGTTAATGTGTAGACAAGTGTAGCCGCCTTATTGTAGCAGTAGCAGGTTTTACTTTTATGGTTCGTCATTTCTCACCAAGTAAAATAAACAGTAAACAACAGCCAATCAATAATAAATCAATCAATAAGACAAACGGTTACTGCATCACTAAAATAATTATTTTAAAATTATTCGATTGCTACATTTTATTTTCGGCAATACAAAAACTAAAAAAGTAATGAGCATTCCTTTGTTAAACCACACCACCACACTAAGTACTTACATTAAAAATAATTTATGTCTGTTTAAATTGACATCAGATCTTTGTGAGTCATACGAAATAATTCATTATGACTTAAAAAATCTTTTTAAAGATCCTAAGTTACAAGCAATAATTAATTTGAATACAAATTAATTACGTGAAAAAGGTTTCGTTATTATTAATAATATTAATAATAATACCAACAACCAAATAATTACTCCCTCTTTTAGCCAGTCTCTAAAACAATTGAGAAGGGTTGGTACTTAATTGCAGATAAAAATTTTGTCAATTTTGTACTACTTAATTCACATAGTAAGTTATATTAATTACTAACAATATTTAATTACGCCATACCAATCTCAGCATTAAAAATGTGCAGGAAGAAAATATCTTTGCAGATGAATAAAAAGCAGAAGAAAAAAAGACAGATATTGTCAAGCAAGAACGACTATCTTTCTCTGCTTTCCCGGATTTAAATCGAATTTTTAAAACACTATTGTTTTAAACAAGGAAAATGTAACTTGATTGAAAGGAATGGCCTTTCTCCTCCTTTAACATTGAAAATCCCATTCATTTTATAGTGTCCAATGGTTAAGAGGAAGAGGAGGAATTTCTTATTTTAAATTTTATTCTTTGTGCATTTTTTTTGTTTGTTTGTTTGTTTGATAATTGTGCTGTTTGCCTGACACTTGACACGACATTTTTTTTTCTTAATAAAAAAAATAAAGCAAGCACTGACTTAGACGTGACTTTTTTACTCAATAGTCAATATATCGTGAGTCAATTTAATTTGTTTTACTTTTTTCTCTCTTTTTCTAAGAATAAGGACAAAAATAGTTTGGATTTTTTTTTCTGAATTTTACAAAATATCAGGTTTTTAAATTTAATTTCTTACCGACGCAAAAATTAGTTATTGTAAAAATGTGGTTCGCCATGTTTTACAGTTACTTTTTAGTTTTTACATTGTTGACAAATAGGTGATAAAATGCAATTTAAATTTGAATTAAAAAAACAGACTGCTGAAGTATGCAATATGGGTACCCGGTAAAGAAAACCAATGGACAGAAATGTTGGTTAAGAAATGGGTGGACAAACAAAACGTGATTTACGACTAAGATAGCTCGAATTACAAAAGAAAGTTTTAAATTACAGAATTGATAAAAGAACAATTATTAATTAATTAGCAAAAGTTCAAGTCAACACCCCCCCCCCCAAATTAAAAAAAAAATTAATTCTATAAAAAATAGAGATGTGAAACAAGAGGAGACACTCCTAGAAAAAAATAAAAGTTGTCTGTTTTGTTGATAATTGTTGAAATTGACATAAAAAATCCAACCTGTAGGTAGAAAACTTGACTATGCAATAATCCGCAAAAACTTTAAATAGGATTCCGCCTAATACTGGTAGTAATTGCAAAAATTAATCCTTCCAGAGAATTAAGGACATATTTTTAGTCGTTCACTGATCGACTTACTTGATCTTTTTGTAAAAAGAATTAAGCAAGGTTAAAATTACTCATTTATGCACACCAGGTTGAAACTAATTACGCTGAATTAACATTAATTATAATCAACATAGTAACTAACTTTTATTTTTTATTAGAGTTTTTTAAATTACGATGTAAAATTGTCTGAACAATATCGAAATTAAAAAATGAAATATAAATGCCATAGTTATCTTTTCATAATAATTTCCTTAAATATAGAAATGTTTTATTTTTATACAAACTGAATTAAAAAAAAATATCCTTAAAGATTCTTTCATCATTGAACAGCTGAGTAAATTGTCTCCATTTTTAAGGGAAAAACGCGGGAGAAAGACAAAAGAGAAACCTGAACATATTTTTATTTAGACTTATTTTTTTTGAATAGGAAGTTCATAATTATACGCTCTACACTGTGATAAGATAAATTTAATCATGTGTGAAGCAGTAAATTTAGGCTATTTCGAATAAAAACATTACAGGGTCCTAAAAATTATGAAGGAGTAATTTTTTTTTGTGTAAGTTAATAAAAAATTTCAAAACAATTTGATTTTTAATTTCGTTTAACTTCTATTCGACAGTTGGCTTAAACAAAAAAAACCAATGAAGTAAATTTGTTTTTAGAAAACAGTGAATTGATTTTATTTTAAATTCCTCAAAAGAGTCAAGCCTGTCTCAATTATTGTTGAATTCAGAAGACAGGTTTATGATAAAAAATTATTAGTGTTTTTTCCATTGAACAGCGAAATTTAAAGATTAATGACTTTCGCTAGCTACTAAAAAGGGTTTTTTTTTTAGCTTTTATATCATTAAAAAAAAGATAAATGAATTTGAGAATCTGAGCCAAGTTAATAAGAAAAAGGAACAATTAATTAAATGCATGAAAAGGCAAAAAAAAAAAAAAAAAAGAACAAGGGAAATAATTTTATCATATTTTTAAAATTTACAGGCTTTATTCACAATTTAATAATTTTAAACTATTATAATTCAGAAAATAAATATTACTTAGAGATAAACGGTAACAAATGTATTGAAAAAACAAAAATGTTGTCAATGATGATAATTTTTAATTAGGATAATTTAGTTATGAATTAGAGATACATTTGTTGACGTTAATAAATTTTAATCTAAAAATATGACAAAAAAAAAAAAAAAAAGACGTGAAACTTAAAAAATGCCAATTATTTTTTTAGCATTTACACAAAATTAAAAGCAAAGCCTAGTAAAATAAAAAAAAAAAGAAACGATAACTTAAAGGACCTTAAAGCATTTTTGAAAGATTCATTCATTTCGTTGAGGAAAGATTTAAAAAAAATAATAAATAAAACAACCATTGCTGCTGACAGCCGACAACTACAAGACACAAAAAGCCATTGAAAATAAAAAATAGTCAAGATAAAGTTTTTAAAAAGAAACACGAAAAGAAAAAAATGTGTAAAAAATAAGAGAAGGCAAAAAAACAGCAACATGCAAAAAAGAAGCACACTTTTCAGATTGCAACAACAAATTTGAAGTGGGTAGCGCCAAATAATGTCGAATAAAAAAGATTCACAATTAAAGAAGAAGCAATAGAAACAAAAAGGCTGCTGAGAAGAGAGAAAAATTAATAATAGTAAAATGTAAAAATAAATTCATAAACCAAATTCCAATTTATTATTTTTTTTTTAATGTTACTTTTTTCTTTCCTTTTTAAAAATTCTTTTTTGTTTATCACCATCACGTACAAACACATCTATATATCAAATTTAACAGCTATAAGCACAGTCGATGACTGGGTTGTAGCTGTGCCCTTAAACATTTATAGTGAAAAGATAATTATATTTTGAAAAAAAAAAGGGGGATTGCAATCACACAGCTGATTATTCCAATCCAGACACACACTGGATTATTAGATCAACATATATAGCCTATCACCGTACAACACACAACATTACACAGACTGCCCTTCATTACCATACACAAACACAGTCAAAAAAAAAGCGTGTGAAATGTACTTTCACTAAGATGTCTATATAAATATGTATGTACGTATGTAAAATCGATTTTTTTCTCTCAAATCGATAGGTACAGATATTTAGAGATAGATATGTACTTAGTAAGGAGTGAGTCGTCATGTCCTACCTTCTAATGTCGGCTCATGTTGTAGTACTTCATTGGGTTGATCTGTAAATTTGGGGCTTGTTTGTACAACGTTGGGTTCTGCTGTGAAGGACTCGGGTTCTGAGGAAATACGGTTCTCTCTGGTGCTGTGAGAGTTGTACAGGGTGGACGAAGCTTGTTGTGGTGTGCTACTAGTGACTATTGGGGAGTGAAAGTGGTCTGCCTCAACAGGTTGAGGTGGGGCCGAAGGTTGGGGAGCCAGGGGTGGGGAACTAGAAAGAGAGGTAGAACTAAGAAGTGGAGGACTGGACATTGGGAGATGGTCATCAGTGTCGTAGTTATCCATTGTTTTCATCATCTCCGTGGCGGCAGCGGCTGGCGAAACCCGACCACCACTGACTGCACTAGCAAAACCAGAAGCAGCATCATCATCACCCATTAATTGAGAGATGACAGCAGAGGTGGCATCATCAGAAGGTGAAGAGGAGAAGGTGGCTGCTGCAGGAGGGGCGGATGGTGAGGGTGGTGCATAGTTGGTGGCGGTAGTGGACAAGGCCGGACTTGGGTCCTCTGCTAAATCAAATGCCGATGATGCTTCTTCCGCTTCTGCTGCTACATCAGCGCCCATCTGAACTGCTGACGACGAAAACGGAGATGGAATCTCAGACGACAAAAGGGAAGAAGGTTGTGTAGAGGACTCGGTTTCGAAAGATTTGGAAGGGGTTTCAAGAATTTCAGAGGTTTCGGTGGCAGGGATGGCAGAGGTAGTGGCAGCAGCAGCACTAGCCGAATACACAAACTGATCATCATGATGATCACCCTCTTCATCATCATCATCAAGGACGACAACGTTATCTTCAGTAAGAGATTCTATGTCGTCTTCCTCCTCGTTGGCCTGATGATGATCTAGAAGATGAGGATGTTCGTATTCTTCTTCAAACAGCCTGGCATCTTCTTTTATTTCTTCTTCCACATCTTCATCATACATATGTTCATCGCTATCATAACCTCCAATTTTGTCATTTGCATTCGATTGAACGGGGGAGCCGAATACGGCGAAGGCTCCCTAACTGCTTCAGGATGATGATGGTGAAATTCAGACGTAGAATCTGAATCACTAAATGCAGGGTTGTCCTGATAAGGGGCCCCATTCTTTTGATAATTAATTTCCTCTAGTTCTTCGCGATCATCATAGCCGTCATCATCGTCATCATCTGGGTGATACGTGTTGTTACCTTCTTCATGATGATGCTGATGATTCTCTTTGTAATCATCATCATCATCATCATCGCTTATAAGGGTAGGATTATTAGAAGTAAGCTCACCCGGGGTAAAGGATGATGAGGAGTTGGGAGCCGCCGAGTTGTTGGTGGGATTCGCGGGGTTGCTGCTGGCAGAAGTGGTAGTGATATGAGGATCAAAATCGTCTACCAAAGACTTCGATGCGTTCGGGGGTGAAGACATTGGCTGAGGTGCCGATGGTTGGGGCTGCAGTGGTTCGGCTTGGAAAGGATTTGAAGAATAATGATGATCCATACTTCCAATGTCGTCTCCGAGCAAATTTCCAATAGAGTCCGGTTGAGTAGAAGTAATCACTTCATCGGCCATAGTTCTTTAATTTTTATTTTTATCTTTTGATTTTTATACTTTTTTTTGTGATCTTTTTTTTTTTTAAAAAACAATTCCTTACTTTGTCAACTTGTTCCGTTTTTCTTTTTTCTTTTTTTTTGTTAAAAATATCAGAATGCTGCCAGAGCTCTGGTGACAACAAATTCTTTTTAATTTTGTTTCTTTTTCAATATATCAACAATAGAAAAGGGACAGCAAAATATACGGGAATTATCGACAAAACGGACAAATAGAAGGATTGAAAAGACAAGAGACTTACTGTTGTCTTCAATCTTTCTTAAATTATAATTATATATATTTATATGCGTAATTATATAAAATATATATTATAAAGTAATGTGTATGTGTGTGCTACGTTAAAACGTCACACACATACACACTAATACAAGGGAGAACTACAAGAGAGAAAAATCCCTGTCTTGGTAAGTTTCCTTCCCTATTTTCACAGCATGCGGTAAAAAAAACCGTCCGTCGCCCGACTGTACGATCCCGATGTCTGACTGGTAAGGAATGAATGATTGACTGACTGACGATAAAGAAGAAGCTATCTGCTGTGTACGTCCACTGCAGCAGTCAATGTGAGGAGAAGGATGAGTACTTAGCATAAACAGAGGAAGAAGAAAAAGCAAATAGAATAAGGAAGGGAAGAAGAACTAATCTCGATGAATGGCCACCAAAGGTGGTAGGAGGAGAGCCGCGGTCGTCGTCATTGACGTAAAAGTAATTTGATTGGTTGCAACCAAGTCATGAACAGGATGAGCAGCAGAAACTACGGAAGCTCAATAGAAATATAATTTTGTGTTCACTTTTTTTTTTTCTTGTCGCTCTCTATATTTTGCTTTTATATTTTGTTCAAATTTTCAAAATAATGTTAGACACTTTTTTAAATTCAAAGCATCATAAAACAATTATTCCTGACAGAAACGATGAAAAGACAGACATTTAATCTCTGGATTTCTACTCTCAGTGTTTCTACGAATAAATTGAAAATCTCGTGACGCAATTTTTTAACAAAAACAAATAGATGCGAAAAATTCAATATATTGTTATTATTTACGTATATTTTTTTACTTTTATTTTAAGAAAAATAGGTATTTACTGTATTATGCAAATTTTATATTTTTCTATAGCGCATTCTAAAAAGAAACCAAAAGCTATTCTTTTTTACATAAAATACTGGAATTGGATATAGAATGATCTTCTTTAGGCTAGGAAATATTAATTTCAACTTCAAGCCTTTTTTATTTCTCGTTAACAACACTCCGCCTGTTCATCCAGAAAAATAAAGTCAGTCAGTCAAGCAAAAAAAAAAAAAAAAAATGTTATACTGTTATTTTCAAATAAACCAAATAATGATTAGATGTGTTTGTACGTACACACTACACAGTGTGGGAATTTGAATAACATTTTTTAATAACGCATTATTTTTCCCTTGACAGTTCTTCGTTTATTTTGAACTGGAGACGCCTTTACGCAACAAAAACGTCTGTACAGGAAATTTTCAAATAATATTTTTAAAACTTGAATTGGAATATAAAATAAATTATTTTTGCAACAAGCGTCATTCTGACAAAAAAAAAAAGTATGGCAATGGCTCATTTATGGTAGGCATTCGACTCAATTGGCAAATAACTGAACCAGGTTCTTGTCTCAGTGGAGCAGGCATAGAAAAAAATCATAGCAAGTTTTGTACTTGTAGTAAAATAAACCATACAAACAAACAAAAAAGAAAAATAATCTCCGATTGGTTCTAGTTCGACGGCTCAAAAAACTAAAGCGGTTTTTACTTGATACTCCGCATAAAGGTCAACCATACACTTACACATTAACCTGATATTTATACTTCAGAGATAAAGCAAAAAGTTATTTGTATTCTATTCAGTTGCTTAGGTAAAGTAAAAATAAAATGGTGTTGGGGTGTACAACTTAAATTAAGCAGTCTGCTACTTGTAGAATTCGTGAGGGGGAAATTAAATATTAGATCAAGTTTGATTTTCTCTTAGTCTTGACAGTGGCAATCGAGGTTTATTTATTTATTTTTCTCGTGTTAGCTGTTGGTTCAAAATATAAAGATTTATTACTTATCTTCAATAGAAAAGTGCACACGCAACATGGAGATGAATGAAATGTTAATTTTTAATTCTGACTTTAAACGTTTGCTCATGTCATAACCCATTTGCATTCTGCCCCCCCAAAATCCTGTTTTTGTCGTATTTCCAACACAATCATAATATTTTTCTCTGAAACGCATTTTCAAAATTTCAACAAGGGACCATCACTTTTTTTGCGATAATTCGCGATACATAAGTTTTAAAATTAATTTTAAAAATTAAAAAAAAAACTTTCTAGAAGCTTTCATTTTTTAACTTTAATTGAAAAAGCCAAATGATTAAATTTACTATTTCGATTTAGCAAAAATAAAATCGTGTATTTCACACAGAAATTATATTGAATGGAATCGATTCACTTGTTGTGGGGCTAAAAACAGCTGATTAGCGCCCCTTTTTAGTTGTCTTTTATCAGAATATAATTTTCTTTCTTCCTAAAAATTTTTTAAAAATTACTTTTCTGAAACTTTATTCGGGGAATATTAGCCGATTTAAAATATAATTAATTTGATTTGGATCAAATATTTACTTGAAAATACATTTAAGTTGAAAATAATAGAAAAATGGAATTAGAAATAAAATAAACAAACATGAGCAGTGATTTATGTAGCTTTCAACATTCGTCAATCAATTAACAAGCACTGATCAAAGGTGTCAACAGTTTTATGTTGTTCTACGGAGACATTATCTGTTAAAACATAATTTAAGAAAATGACGGGTAAACGCTTTTTAATATAATGATTAATGTTAAATTACTCAGTAATCTTAAAAATGTTGGAATTGGAGTAGATAGATCTCTATCTATCGCCCGGTTCACACTCCACCCACGTCTATTGAACAGGTTAAGAGGCTCATCCGTTGTTCCCTGTTTAGGATGTGGTTTCCGGCTTTCTCTTTTCCAATCTTTTCACTATTACGTAGCCCCCTGCACATCAGTGGCGTTACCGCCTTGCTCTGGGTGATACGATTAATATATATATATATATATATATATATATATATATATATATATATATATATATATAGTCTCCGTAATCTAATTAATGTCGTATAATCACCGATAATTTCAAAATGGACACGTTTTATACACACACAAAAAGTTGATCACAAGTTGATGGTCCGCATTATTGGTTGGATCAATTCCGACTGTTTTCTCGAGCAGGTTACCCACTCCAAAAAATAAATAAAAATAAGAGGCTACCTGTTTACCGAACCTGTGTCTATATTTTTAACTCCAACTACAAACTAGACCTTTGTCTACCTATATTTTTTTTTATCAAAATGACAGAATTCGGCATTAAATAACAAATACTGTTGAAATATATTCCATATCACCACTTGCAAAGAAATGAATAGTGAAGATTGATGAATAATGTTGGCTTAGGATATTTGTTCTGGCTTGTTCAGAATGTACGCGTCCATTTAATAATCCGAAAACTGAGAATAAGTTTTAGTATCTCTTACACACAATTTCTTCTAAGAAGATGCTTAGAAAAGGAGTCCCTGTGCATAGAAAATTATTTTTGGATATTCATTTGTGATTGAGAATCGAATTATCACTTTTTGATGTTTAGGTTGACTGTTTCGATAACTCTTCTTAAAGAAAATCGTCGTTTGCCAGCGATTTAAACTCATACCTGGACAATTTTGAACAAGTTTTGTCCCTAGCTTGAAAACAGCTGCCTTTTGTAATTTCAATCTCTATGAAGACGAGGAACCAGACTAAGTCCAACCAACCCCAAAGACCCCAACGGTGTAACAAGTGGATGACGATTACAACAGATCTCAACGGTTCTGGAAAGCAGCTTTATCAATTACTAGCAGCATAGCCCGGCGTTTCTCGGGTGTAATGAAAGCTTTAAAACTAATCCATGGTCCTGGAGCTCAGACTCTTTGGATGTTGGCACGAAAGACTAAAAAGCAATAGTTGTTTCCAGTTAAAGCAAAACCGTAGACCGAAAGAAAAATGAATGGATGTAAGTTAAATTTTGATTTCCTGGTATCGAGATCAAATTTTCTGCTCTATTGTAATAACTGCAACCTTGAAACTTCTTAATATCGTTTCTTATGTCTTTGTCTATGAGTGTATCAAATTTGATTAAAATCGGACCACTCCGATTTTGTTCATTATCGATTTTCGATATTTATCGGGGGTACCTCGACACAAAACCTAGCTAAGAACACTCGCAGACACTTATAGTACACCTGTGTAAATTTTCAAGAAAATCGGTTCAGCCGTTTCGGAGTCTATAGGTAACGGACACACACACACAGACAAAGTTCCATTTATAAATATCAATTATGTTGTAAGAACAGATACTATGGTGCAGTTCAGTAGTCTTTTCTTTGTTGCAAAATAAATTTTCCTGTTTCTTATTACTTTAAGTTTTGGCAAAGCATATTTCTCTATTACGATGTAAAAAAATTATATAATACAGCGCAGTTCAGTTTCTTTTCACTGTCGCAAACGATATTTTCTTGTTTCCTAATAACTGGCTTCATTTCTGAAAAGTATCTTTCTCTATTGTAAAGTAAAAAAAAAATACATATTACGCAGTTGTTCTTCGTGGTCAGTCGTACGATCGGATCTTGGTCTCTCTCCATATATAATTTGTGGTGCCACAGATCTTGTATCAACAACGCGACAATACGCAACAGTAAAGCTTGGATGATTCGGCTACCTTCGGTCTGAAACGCAATCTGATCAAGCCGTGCAGCCTCGCGTCCATTACCATTTGAACGGCGTTATGTAAAAATAATATCTGCCTGTTCTTGACATAAATATAGACTTCACAGTTAATGTTAAACATTGAAGACAGATTAGCCACAAATATACACGAAAGACAAATGTAATCTAGTCTACATGGCAACACAGCGCTATCTAGCATAATCTTTCTTTAAACTTAACTCATCAATGAAGGACTTGCGGGCAATATGTTCATATGGGCGTTTGAACAGATCTTCAGTGATTCGTTAGTTTGTCAGACTCTCTATCTTGAGGCGGAAAGGAACCCAGACGACGTTTCACCGAAGGGTAGAGTCTCGACCGGTTCATACACCTCTCTCTACTTTTGAACAGGTGTAGAGGCTCTTGTCTTGTTTCCTGTTTAGGAAGATGTTCTTGGTTTCTTTCCTCTCCTGAGGTCAAAAGAAAAAAAAAAGCAGCAATTTGGGTGACGTTTATTTATTTATAGACGAAGCGACTTATCAACACAACTCTTACAATTTAATGCATTATAGCAATTTAATTTATACCAATTATATAGGTAATTATTTTATGCTGGAAAAGCGAAAAACAGTGACAATGTAATTTTGGAATTACATTGTGCTTATAAAAATAAATAAACTTTTCCTTACATCTAATGGTGTGTAGGGCAGCGTTTTTGCTGTTTCCGTAACAACTGTTTTTTTATGGGGCAGGGTTGTTAGCCCTGCGCCCAAACCTAGAAGAAGATGATGTCTAAGCACACATAACACAAAGTAGGGGGTACCCAGTAAGGATCGAACTCACTACTCCGTTATAATGAGTCTAGCGAGACGCGCGTTCTAACCAATACACCACGCCGAGGCGCCCAATTAAAAAAGGTAACAAATTAAGCAGTATTTATTTCAATCAACCGCGTTACTTATAAAGATTACTTTGTTACTTATTTCATAATTTATCTAAAACAGTAACTTGATTAGTGCATTACTTAAATGAGTTTCTCACATCTTATAAAAGTGGGTTGAAGGCATTAAATCAATTGTCAGTAACTTGAAATGATGCGGACGTTTATTTCTAAAATCAGAATATTTTCTGGTAAAAAGGGTTCACAAAATCAGCATCGCTTGATATATAAGACTTCCTTTCTCAACTTTCGAATGTCGCATTCTTCGAAATTTAAAATTTGTGCAATTACAGAGTAACTCACCGCTATTTTTACAAAAGAAAGAAAAGAGAAAACTGAAGATCGTGTATGAGTCTTGTCTTTTTTTGTTGTTGTCTCAAATAATTTTTTGAAAAGAATACGGTTAGTGGAACTCCTTATCTCAATAACTTTTCTTCTCTCTCTCTCTCTCTCTCTCTCTCTCTCTCTCTCTCTCTCATATATATATATATATATATATATATATATATATATATATATATATATATATGTCTGTAAACTGTGTGGACGATCAACAAACACTATCCCCAACATTGGCATTTGTCACCTATAAATATAGTAAGTTTTAAACGCTATACTAGAACATCGCCATAGGGAATCTACTCACTAGAATCATTTACACCCTTCATGAAATGATATAAACTAATTTTAGTGTACAAACTCTTAGTCACGCACATCTAACTTTGTAAGAAACATAAGCTGCTTGAGCGTGTATCGTCTGCTTTTCTGAAAGTAGACGATGAGTTGGGATCTTGCTTAATTTTGAATTTCAAAAATATTGTTGCTACATTTTCGATTTGCGTTCGTTTTTTTTTTTTTTTTTTTTTTTTTTTCATCCAGAACTAATCAAAATGTTTCCCTCCAACTTTAAAGAAGTGGAAATTTATTACCTGTAGGTAATAAAAAAAGTGTCAAAAGATTATTCAGAGAGTCGACGAACATCTGCTGCTGGAATCCAGGTTACTCCGGTCCAGAAAAAAAAAAAAAAAAAAAAACAATACAGAAGTTTGACAACCACTAGAAGAGAATTGAACGGAACATCATAGTTGCTCTCACATCAAAGGAAAGTCGTCGACTGGTGTAGTTGTTCTATTCTTCGCTTTTACCACGAACTTTGCTTCGGAAATTGTATCAATTCTTTAAAAACTATTCAGAGATGTATTTTTCCTTTTCTACATTTTATATGTAGTTTCTATTTTCTTTTTTGAGGACCTTATTAAGTTAATTAATTTACATAAGAAGTCACCAAGATTATAAATAGCTACAGCAGTTGAGTGCTTACCACTTCCCGGCCATGTGCCACATTTATAGATTTCATACAATAAATATTTTCCCGGGAGTAAGCTCTGTTGAGGAAAGAAAGACAGAGGACTTTACTACAAGGGTAAAAGACTTTGTGAAGTCTACAGGCAGACCTTAGAGAGGGACCTTTCCTCGCAGAGGAGGGCTCTCTTAAGGCCTCTCTTCAAACTATTTACTGTTGATGGTAAAAGTGTAGACGACCCACAAAATTTTCCTGATGCCCCCGGGTGATCACACTAAACCGAAATACAGGTGGAAATCTATAAGTGTGGGATCACCTCTTCGGGGGTGGGGGAGTGACAAAGACGCTTACCCGAACCTAAGAATGGCACAAATAGAGTCAAAGAACTTAAGAAAATGGCGCAGCTCTGTGCAGGGAGGGTCCCGGTAATTCTCCACGCCTCCTTATACAGGGCTTTAAAATCAACTTACTCGACGGACGTCGGTGGCATTGTCCCGGACGGGCGAATTACGTCCGACATTGGCACCGGCAGTCTAGGACAAGCCGCCGGAGTCCTGACACTCGCAGATTTCTGGCCAGTATGTGCTTAAGGGATCCAACTTAAAGAATGTCTATCAAGGTAGCCAGCTTGAATGCGAGGGGCCTGAGACATCGGAATAAGGGTCTTCGTGTTTTCTTGTCCTTCGGGGTGGATGTGGCTGCGATCCAGGAGACTCACTTTGTGATACTGATGCTCGTGTGCTCTCTAGCAACTTTGTTGTCTATTCAGCATGCGGGGACCAGCAGACCAGAAATATTTCCTTGTTGGTTAAACGTACCCTGGGTGCGAGGGTGGACCTTGTCCATGTCGCCGGTTGATTGTAGCCAATATTGCCGTGAGCAGTAGGTCGTTTCGGATCGTTGCGGTTTAGGCGCCCAACGACCTGGACGAGCGTGTCTCGTTTTCCGACAGTTGGGGCCGTTCCTGGTGGGTTCTACGCGCCTAGTCTTAGTGGGGAACTTGAATGCCGTCCTGGACCCCAAAATAGATAGGGGGCGGGGAGCTAGCCTGGTTGATGTGATTGGCGATTTCAGTCTTGTCGATATATAACGGGTCGATCACTCTGGGGGGGAAGATGTGGATGTGGGCTCTTAAGTGGCCGTCTACCCAGATAGTTAGCTATCTGGATAGAATGTTAGTGAGAAGGGTCGATCTAGATTTGTTAGATTGTACCACGTTCAACTGATTAGGCTACACGGACCACAAACTCGTTTGTGCCCGAGTGGCGTTAGAAGGTAGGCCTAGATTGGCTGGACACTGGAAGTTCAACGTTTTTTTACTGGACAAGCTGGGTTTCCGGCAACAGATAACTAGATTAGTGTAGTAGGGGAGGTTATCGGAAATAGATGGTAGGGAGAGGCATAAGGATAGCATTAAGTCCTTTACCGCTGACTATAGCCGTCGACTCGCCCTAGCTAAGGCTAACAAGGTGAAGACACTTAAAGATAGTCTGTCCCGAGCGGAGGCAGTGGGATCCTCTAGAGATAGCATTAGCTAGGCAGGCTCTGGAACAGTTAGCTAGCAAGCGTTATGAGGGTCAGGTAGTTAGGCATAGGTTAAACAAGATGTCTAACGGAACCGTGAATATGGGCGCAGAACCTTGCAAGGATGAGATCTGTCGAGGTAGTGATCGATATCTTCGAGACATCAAGACCCCGGAGAGGCGTACTCTTCGGTCGACCGACGATATGTGCGATTTGTTTCGGTGGCATTTCGAGAGCCGCTTTACCAAGGCGCCCGATCTCCGCGATGAGAAGTTTCGCAGCTATTTAGCTGACTTTCCTCGGCTTGGGTCGACTGAAGCAGTTAGCTGCGAGGGTGAGGTCACGGAGGGCGAAGTTCACTTGCCATTGAAGAGGGTCGGCATGGGAAAGTCTCCTGGACTTGATGGTCTACCCTATGAATTGTACATGAGGTTGTCGCACATCTTTGTACCGATTTTGACGGTGGTGTTTAACAACTGGTTTCAGCATGGTTCCGTGCCCGACCGGATTTCTAGGGGTGTGATCACGCTGTTGAAAAGTTCAAGGGTGTTGGAGAGGACTTAGATGATTACAGACCCATAACTCTGCTAAACACAGAGTTAAAGATTTTGGCCAAGATCCTGACGGAGCGCTTGCAGTCAATTTCTGAGATTCTGTTGGTACCCGAGCAGACTTGTGCTGTGCAGGGCCGAACAATTCAGAGCAACCTGCACTTGGTCCGCACGATCCTCGAGGGTGTAAAAGACGACGAGCAAGCCGCGCTGAACAATTTGGATCAGTCCGAGGCATTTGATAGGGTCGACCATCAGTATTTGGCAGCTGTCCTGCAGGCCGCTGGATTCAAAGCCGACTTGTGCAAGTAGATAAGTCTGCTGTATCGCTTCCCCAGTGCTTTGGTACAGGTGAACGGTAAGTGGTCGGGCGTTTTTGCGCTGTCTCGGTCGCTTCGTCAGGATTGCCCGCTGTCGCCCCTACTTTATGCTATGGTGTTGGAGCCTCTCTATTGCCGGCTGAGGCACAGGGCGTGTAGTCCGGCCCTACGCGGAATCGCTGTCCCTGGTGAGGCTCGAGCCAGAGTTTCTGAGTACGCCGATGACGTATCCATTTTCGCGTCGTTCCGGGATGACATTGATGTGATGCAGAAGGCGCTTGGAAGGTACGAGAAGGTGACAGGGGCTAAAATTCATCGCGACAAGTCTTCCGGCTTGCGGTTAGGTGCCTGGAAGGGCATTGCTCTCTCAGGGCCCTTCAGTTGGACAGATGCATTCTTGACATGTGGTTCGGGTCGGATCTCAAGCTGGAGAAGAATTGGTCGGAGATACTGGCAAAGGTCGGAGCATCGGTCCAGACTTGGCTTCGACGGTACTTGTCCGCGAAGGGGAGGGCTGAGGTGTGTGTTTCATACATCTTTCTCCTCGTCCTTTACTGGTTGTCGGTACTCCCTCTTTGTCGTGACTGTCGGCTGGCGATCGAGCGCTTGTTGGGCACCCTCTTGTCGGGTGGTCGCAAGCATTGGGTGAGCAAAGAGGTCTGCGCTAAACATCTGTTTCATGGGAGTGCTGGGAATGCCAGACGTGGCGAGTCATAGACACGCCTCCAGGCTGGCTTTCCTACGCTGCGTGTTAACAGAGAATTCGATTTTGGAGAGAAGTGTTAGGGAAGCCTTCCCTTCCCTTACTATCACTCTTCCCGTTTCGCGGGCTGAACGCCGACGTAAGCCCCGAAATCAATTGGAATTCTTACTCGTGTGTCGAAGTGCCTTGCAGTCCATTCCTCGGTCCACTGACCTTTCTCGGCCTCGAAGGCACTTGTATCGTTTATTAGTGGAGGGGGTCGCTACGAAGGAACCTCTACATGATCGGCTCGGCTTGTCAGTGGATGAGTCATGCTCGTTTTGGTCTTGGGCGCCAGCGGCGAATTACCTCAGTAACTCTGAGTTTTCGCTTAGCTGGCAATTGATTCGGAACTTGCTATCTCTCAATGACAGGGCCTTCAAATGGGGCGGGGCGGATATGCCCGACTGTCATTGGTGTGACCTTGGTTTAGAGGAAACGGCTGCGCACGCCTTCTACCATTGTCCTCAGGTGCGCCCTTTTTGGGACCGTTTCGGCCAGTTGACGGTTTGTATCGCTCCCGATCGGCTTGTGCCTATCGATATCGCGTACGCGTGCGATAATGTGACGCCGTATTCTGGGGTGAAACGGATGATGTTTCTCACGTTGCTGGCCGTAGCTCGAATGGTGAACTGAACAACGCGGCAGGAGGGAATCTTGCGATATGAGCGTTATTCTTACCAGCATCTAATTAGATTCTTTGAGCATCAGCTCAAGATGAAGATCAGATCTGATAGAAAGCGCTTGATATCGACAAATTTCAGCGAAAGGTGGGTAAAAGTAGTAAGTCTGGTTCGCATGAATGGGGCCAGTCTTGATTTTCTTTTTTAAGTTCTTTATAGTACAATGGGGCGGTTCCCTACGACCTCACCCCGTTTAAGTTAGACTTCTTTTGTGTACCTAGTTCATGTGAATGAATGTGTTCCTAGACTTTCTCTTTTGTTATGATCAAAGTCAAGATTCCCAACCTCCCCAGTTTGTTTTTGGCCCCATCTTTTCATCTTGACTGGGTCAGTCTTTGATTTTCCCATTCCGTTATTTATTTTATCCCTCCCTCTTCACTTAGGGAGTGTGCTACTTGATTTCGCCATTTGGCGGAATACTGCAGCCACTCTAATTTTGTGGGGTGGACAGGTCTTACTAACATTTGTTTGTTTTAGTTTGAAGAATTCGTTATATTTTAATTCGTTTTTGGTATTTAATCCCCCTCCCCTTTTCATTTCAATATCATTAAACATTGTAAATATATTTTTGTATTATTGTACATAGAAGCAATTTTTATGTCATGGGTTTTGTTTCCCCTTTTTTTAGGTGCCCATTGTGAATATGCGGTATTGTGGTGCGTGAAGGATTTGGCGGTGATGGATGAGTTCTTGTGGTGAATGAAGAAATTGTAATGAGTGATTGGGTCGTGAATCTGATTAGCTAAGTATAAGATAGTAATAGAGTACCAGCCTCAACCCACCCTCTTTCGGCCTTGTGTCAAATTTAATGTAAAAAGGCAGTAATAAATATACTTCCCGTGCGTTAGTAACACGCCATAACAATGACGTCGCCGATGTCTAAAGAACCGAATGAACAATTATCACGTGATAATTACGAGTACGCACAAGCGTGGCTTAGAAGTCTAGCAGCTAAAGTAAAAAAGCTGAAAGACTTGAAATCAGTTGGAGGAGAAAACTAGACAAGTCATCTCTTCTTGACAATTGCGGGATGTGAGGCTATTAAAAAAAGTATCAGCAATTGCACACCCAGATAGTTAGAGGAAATGACTTTCGACGATATAAGTCAGCTAATAGTAAAAAAATAAACAAAAACAAAAAAAAAAAAACATAGCACTTAAGAAAAAGTTAGTGAATGCAGGAAAAGCTAAGTTCATGAACATTTCTCAAAATAAATGAACCAGTTATTGAATATGTTCTTTGTTTGAAACAGGCTGCCAAATATTGTGAGTTTGAGAAACTGGGATCAGAAATTTAGTCAATCGAAGAGGATTTGGTTCAAATGAAATTGGTGAATGGCTATCAAAATGAAGAGTATCAGCAAATGACTCATGCATTTACAACTGGGAGAATTGTCACTAAGAGAGTGTATTGAATTCGTTCAGCAGCAAGAATTGATTCAGAAATTTAATACAACACAATTTAAGAATCTACTAGAGGAAATGGGCGATAAAAAAGACAAAATAATGCTCACTTGGTGTGATTATAAGCAACAAAGAGAAAAAACAATAATGTCCGGCATATAAAAAGATGTAAAAAGTGTTTAAAAATGAATAATTTTAAACGTCTTTGTAAATTTAAAAGAGAGAAACGTAGAGATGGTTCAACAAAAGGAAGAGAAAATAAATATGAACGTCTTTTCATTGAAAAAAAAAATGAAAAATGGTTATTAAAAATCTGACTCAATAATGTTTAACTGGACATGCAACTAAATACGGGAAGTGACGTGATTATGATGCCCGGAATATTTTAAAGGAATTAGGAAAACTAAGTTTTAAAAAAATGCTTGTCCAATTGAATCAATTTGTCGGATCTATGATAAAGACATTAGGCTCTTCGAAGTCTTCGTAGAACTAAAAATAAGTTTAACGTATTATCAAATATCATGGCAAACTGTGAAAAGAATCACAGTTTAATAAGAAGTGATGTCTTGAACATAAATTCAACAAAATTAGTGAACACAGGCAAAGCAGAAGAAATATTGAAAAGTTGGAAGCAAAGTTAAGACCAAAGGAAAATGGCTTCCACCTCATATTTTCAAGCACGAAATGTGTCAGTCCATCTACTACCAATAGTTGTGGAAAAATTAAAAACAAGATCTACCTGAACGAGCTTCGCTTAGGAGCAAATGGACCGCCTTGTTAGTAATTGTAAGAAAGAAAGACAGGAATCTGTGCATTTGTAGGAACTACAAAATTGGCGCAAACCAAAAAATATTTTCAGACTTATATCCTATCTCCAACGAGAATGGGATTTAAACTCCCTTACAGATATTAAAGTATTCTAAAAAACTGACTTTTTTTAAAAGCCGGTATATCATCAAATTACTTATTGATGAAGACTAAAGAATTCGCAACAATAAACACGACAATAGGCTTGTTAAGATAGAATGCCATATGGAATTAAAACCGCAAGTGTGGTCTTTCAAAGGACTAGAGCAAGTTATTGCAGCCAGGTAAAAAAATATAGCAGGATGACATTTGTACTGGTGCTATTAACGACGAAGAATTAAAGTGGAAAACCAATATGGTTTTGAAAAAGTTAAAAAATAATGGATTAACAACTAACAAAAAAACTGTGTGCACAGCACTAAAAATATCACTTTTGGAATATTTCATACTAGCAGTATAGCCCGGCGTTGCTCGGGTGTAATGAAAGCTTTAAAACTAATCCATGGTCCTGGAGTTCAGACTCTTTGAACGTTGGCACGAAAGACTAAAAAAGGAATAGTTGTTTCCAGTTAAAGCGAAACCGTAGACTGAAAAAAAAATGAATGGATGTAAGTCGAATTTTGGTTTCCTGGTATCAATATCAAATAAGTTTTTTCGTCGTAAACTGAATTTTGAAGGCTAAATAAATCCTCTGAGTTAATGGTATCATGGCTGAGACTAAGAACTACAATTATACTTACTTAGAGCCAAACCCAAAGCATAAACTAAAACAAAAGGGCTGAAAAAATACAGACATACAGGCAGATAAGCAGATACACACACAAACATCTTGCCTTATATATATATATATATATATATATAATCGATTTTCTGCACTATTGTAAGAACTGCAACCTTGAAACTTCTTAATATCGTTTCTTATGTCTTTGTCTATGAGTGTATCAAATTTGATTTAAATCGGACCACTCCTTCTATAACCCGATTCTTTCGATTTTCGATATTTATCGGGGGTACCTCGACACAAAACCTAGCTAAGAACACTCGCAGATGCTTATAGTACAACTGTGTAAATTTTCCAGAAAATCAGTCCAGCCGTTTCGGAGTTTATAGGTAACGGGCACACACACACACACACACACACACACACACACACACACACACACACACACACACACACACACACACACACACACAAAGTTCTATTTATAAATAAGTTTAAATTTAAAAACCTTAATCTAAAAGTGACTATTAATACAAATATAAAAAAGTGGGTTTCCTCGATGCGACTTTAGATTGAGAAAATAACATCTACCAACCATATAATAAACCAAATACAAATCCTTTATATATCCACCCCATATCTAACCATCCTCCATCCATTATTAAGCATGTACCCTCATCCATAGTGACCATTTCCTGTTCGTATGTCTCTGGCTCGCCGCTTATATCTTTTGATTGATATTGCAGGCAGCGGACGATCCCTTTTTTTGCATTTTATGGGTGGTCGTACAAATGGCAACAAAGATGAAGACAATAGTCTGAATAATGTAAATAGTGTAAATACTACCTCATCTCAGAAATATAAATAAATAGTATTATATATATATAACACATCCCTCAATAAATCCCGGGCCTAACTAATAAAACAACAACGTTAAGGCGAAATTCGACTTTATTCATCAACATAGTTTCCTCTACGATGATACACTGATTCGAACGCTTTTCTAACAATTAGATGCCTTTTTTCTTAGAATGGTTTGTCTTTGGCTTCAAAATACGCCTCAATTTCCTGTATCACTTTTGTATTCTTCTTCTTTCTCTTTCCCTGGAGTCTACAAACAGCCAGTAGTCGCTGGGAGCCAGATGTGGAGAATAGGGTGGATGTGAAAGCAATCTGAAGTGCAATTCATGTAGTTTTGCCATCGTTGTGATCGACGTGTGAAACGGTGCATTGTCTTGGGAACGATCATTTTTTCTTTTTCATTTGTGGCCGTTTCTTTGCGATTTCTTCCTTCAAACGCACCAATAATGCTGCATAATAATCGCTATTGATGGGTCTTCCTTTCTCAAGGTAATCAATAAAAAAAAAATACCTTTCGCATTCCAAAATACAGAGGCCAAAACCTTGCTTGCTGATGTTTGCATCTTTGGTCGCTTTGAACGCGACCTTCACTTGCTGCCGTCCTCTCAGTTGACTGCCGATATGACTCTGGAGTGAAATGGTGGATCCATGTTTCATCCATTGTCACATATTTACGTACAAACTCCTTGTTGCGTTGGAACAATTGTAAACAACGCGCTGAATTGTCGATGCGTTGTTGTTTTTGATCGGCTGTGAGCAAACTCGGCACCCACTTTGAACACAGATTTCTTTTTGACAAACGTTCATGCAAAATGGTGAATACACTGTCTTCTGTTATGTTCAACTCTTCTACTATCTCATGCAATTTAAATTTACGATCGGCCAAAACGAGTTTGTGGATTTCTTGATGTTTTCCGGGGCAACTGCCGATTTTGGGTGACCTGAGCGTTCAGCATCATTTGTTTGTTTGTACAATCGCGTTCAAATTGTTTCGAAAATTTGCAAAGGTAGCTTCACTTAACTAACTGTAATTTGTAAACTAATAATCCGACTGGGCCCAAATTTTGTGCCATTTGAAGGTTAGTACTTCATAAAAATCGTATGATTTTTTTTATTAGTGGCGCCATCTATATATCAGGCCCGGGACATATTGAGTGATTTGTTATATATATATATATATATATATATATATATATATATAAGTATGCGGTGTAGATATAGAAGAATCCAAAGGAGTGTTCTGTACATAAAGTGGTAGGATAACTCTCTATTTTCTATACAATAAAGGCTGAAGCTGATGATGGTTCGCCTGAAATAGGCCTATACTTCTAATTGACCATGAAATAACGTGTCTGCCTTATTTTTTTCTTATATATATATATATATATATATATATATATATATATATCAAGAAGAATATTTGGGGGAAATGTTTGGCAAATATTAAAAAAGTTTTCTTGTTACGCTTTTCGTCCTTTAAAACTTCATCGGATTAAATTATTTTATCTATCTATCTATCTATCTATCTATCTATCTATCTATCTATCTATCTATCTATATATATATATATATGATAAAATATAGTTTTAAGGTATGCTATGTTTAAGTGCTCAATATCAGGGATAGAACGTATGTAAATATGAAATCGGACATTGAAGTCAACACTCAGAGGCGACAGTCTGTTTCAAACTAACTACAATCGTCTGACAATGACTTTTATGTTAGACTGTCGCCTCTAAGTTTTTGACTTCAATGTTCACTTTTATATTATATATATACGCACGTGCGTGCGCACACACACACACACACACACACACACACACACACACACACATAGACACATATGAATAGAATAAGAGCAGGTAGAAAAAATGTCTTTAAACTAACATTTTTCACTTTATTAAGTTTCTTTTTAAAGCATCAAAGAGACGCTATATTGATTGAGGTTTGATTTCGTTGGTCAGATACGTGTCACATGTAATAAAAGAATAGTTGATAATTTTTAAATGTAGAAAACCCATGCCTGTTTATATGTTTGTGTGCCACGTAATAAAGGCAATAGATGTTTATTTTAAATGCAAGTGTGTATAAATGTCTGTTTAAAAGTATATATGCCAAAATAATGCATGTATCAAGAGTATGTAAGCTATAGAAGAATTTTGAAAATTACGGCATTGGTTTCCAAGTATCGACCAGCACATCACGGGCAACTAAGGTATAACTATCAACAGAAGACAGATATTAGAGGATAAAACCACAACTACACTACAGTACAACACACAAGGAAAACCCCGAAACTCTAGAATTTATTATTATACAAAACAAACAGCCCGCGATATATAAAGTATCATTTAGCACAGGAGTCGGTGTCTTGAAGTATATATGAGTTTAATGCACACACACACACACACACACACGCGCGCGCACGCGCGCGCGCATATATATATAGCGAAACAGATCTGTTTCGGATGACTACGCTCTCACACCCTGATTGAGCACTCTGGAAGAATGGTAGATTTTGAAAAACAGTAGCTACTCTGGCATCTACACATCGTTCATTCAGCAATGAATTAAAACACTCTCAGCTATTGGGCGTGTATAATTATAATATACACGCTAAAAAGTCTGCCTCCTTCTATCGAGCGCCCGTAGCTTAGAGGTAGAATCGCCGACTGACGCCAATTCGGTCGGGTTTCAATCCTGGGTAAAAAGGCAATCGGCTGTCTAACCGTACTGATGAGCTGTGATATAGCGAAACAGATCTGTCTGCGGATATATATATATATATATATATATATATATATATATATATATATTAAATCCACAAAAGAAATAGCATGTAAGTAAAATCCCAAAACCAGATCCTATAATTATTAATTTTATTAATCTTAAAAAGGATCCAGGTGGAGGGATCGATAGAAACAGGATTATCGATTTACAGGATCGTTGCTGAGGAAGCTAGAATTTTCTCGTCAAAATGGCTATACAACGGATTCGGAGTTTTATTTGATAGTATGTATATTTCATTTCATTTTTAAACGAGTTATTGCGCAACCCAGGTTTCTATCATTTGGTGGTGTCTTCAGGCGATTTGCAGTCACTGATTTTATCGTTATTTTTTAAGAACGCTCACGTAACGGGGATTTTTTTTAATGAACGCGCAATTTTCAAAATTTGAAGAAGTAATAACGTTTTCATCCATAGTTGTATGATCCTTATAGGCATTCTTGGTAGAGTTACACTTGGTGTTGATGTATCCATTTTTGTTACAAGATTATTGTCTTAGCTTTCTCTGTATCACAGATTTTTTTTAAAAAAACAAAAAAGAAAGAAAACATTTTATTTCATTTGTTATATTAAAATACAAAGCAAATTATCGGCTATATATAACTTAATCTAAAATCTTTTATGAAGAATTTTAGCCATATTCTAAGGTGAACATTTTACAGTGTTTACATATGACATTTATTTCATGACGTTTATTTAATAGATTTTTATTCTTAAGAAATTTATTAATATATAGTTTTTCATATAAACACAAGGAGCATGAGTCGTTTAAAGATTTACATATTCTAACTTTTTTTAATTTTTTAATTTTCCATTTTATTGTAGGAGTTTATTTGTTTCTTTTAGATATAAAAAATATTCCGATAGGGATGTTCTATTTCTGTACTAAAATATTATTAAATGAAGAAATGTATTGATAATTTTTTTTCAGCGAATTCTTAACATAAATCTTTATATTACTAGCGTTTTTCATAGAAGAAGTAGTACATTGACAGACCGAAGCTGTTTTCTGAAAGTTGTTATTCTCGTGCATACTCCCTTCCATGTATGTTGGAGTTGGATAATTGTTTCATTGCAGGGTACTGTTTATACTGACCATTACTGGTGAATACGGTCTGTCTACCGTATGTTAAGTGGTTATCGGAGAAAATACAAAGGATTTGTGGTCCATATAACATCAGGACGATCTTCAGAAGTGGTTCTACATTTCGCAGGTACCTCTCCCTAGTAACCCCCCCCCCCCAACAAAGGAGGATATGACTAAGAACTATGTGTACGCCATTCCATGCAGCTGTGGACAGAAATATAAAGGAGAAACAGGCCGCCCCCACCCCCTTAAGGTAAGGCTACAAGAACATTGCAAGACCGTAACACGAGGGAAGATAGAAAAATCAGATGTAGCTGACCACATATGGAGGGAGAAAGGAATCACCACCCCCTATGGGATGAAGTTGAAATAATAGATAGAGAAGGCCACTGGAAACTACGTAAATTTAAGGAATCAGCACATATGCTAGGATCCAACAATCTCCTAAGCCGACCAAGCGTAGAGATGAATACAATATAAGAACCAGTAACACGGAGTGCCAGAGAAAATCATTAGTGTCAAAATCGCAATAAAAAATAAATACTAATACTGGTAAAAAATACTGGTAAAAAATACTAGAAAAAACTATTAACATCAAAAATTGCAATATGGACTCTGGTAAAAAGTGGTTACTGAACATTAGGTTTATAAATCCCAGAAATTCAATTTTTCTTGACACATGGCCCAGTTGGTTAGTGTCTGTGACTTAACCCAAAGAGTTGTGAGTTTAATACCAGGCTACAACAGTAGTGAACAAGTAACTTAGAGGGTTAGAGGGAGATAACTCATGACTACCAAAAGAGGCTTTACGCAAGGAATGAGAATGATATACTCTAGTGTCCTAACACCCGAAGAAGGCCGGAGTGTACAACGGCTGAAACGTTATTCAAATGGCAACAAAAATGAGGACTATAGTCCGAATAATGTAATACTAGTAATCGAAACAACACAAAATCACATTTTATATAGTTGAAGATATTGTGGGGAACCGGAAGTTATTAATTCAGCGACTTAAATCACAAAGATATAAATGCAGTTCTGCGCATGAGGATCAACGCAAATCTTCCGGTTAACAAAACGATTAAAAAGAAATATATATATGTATCAGAGAATGGAAAAATGTATGTGAAGAAAAGCCATCCTCTTTTGACTTCTGATGAAAGTATAAATACGAGTGGTTTTGAGCGTCTAATCAGAGGACCCAATTTCATGCATCCCTCGATCAGTGTCAGGTAAACACTGCTGGCTTACCCCCTCCCCCCTCTCTCTTGTTGCTTTTTCTCTTCTTCTTTATCAAGAACATTTCGTAAAGCCAGACCTAAAGAAGACACAGGAAACGAACAATTTAAATGAGCGGCTACAACATCAAAGTTACCAACGACTGCAACTATTAAATACAAACCCGCTTCAATCAATACAAACTTATCTAGTCAACATTATGATATTCAATCTATTACTGCCTTCAAGCATTCAATATTCTTACTGTTCTAATCAACTTTACCACGCAAAGAAGATTATTAAACCTTTCTAATCAATCTTGTTCTTGTACCAGACATAAAGTACAGAATTGCTTAATGTTCATAAAAATATTTTAACACAACATCGTATTTTTCATTTTTATTACATTTCTTGTGATTGTTTCTTGTGATTTACATTTATTATGGTGGACTAAAAAGCAAACATGACCAAATCAAATCAAATCCAAATCTCTAACAACACCCCAAAAACAAATCCCCTTGAAAATGGCTAAATAAGTGGCTGAAAGCCCTTGGAATAATGGACAATAATACAAACAATTTTCCACCCTCTTTCTCCTACCAAACGGAAAAATTTATAAATGCTAGAAAAACGTAAATAAAAAAATTAAATTTTTCTTTTGTGTCATTCAACGAAATATGTTTAAAAAGAAAGGTGGTAAATTTTTTATTTAGTCCCCAAAGGCCTTTACTCCTTCAAATTTTTCTAAAACATCCTTATTTCCGTGCAAATGTATATGCTGGACTCAAATCAATAATTATTTATTGAAGAAACCTACCTTTATTGATGTTGACGACCAGAAGAAAAAAATCGAACTTCTTCTTGCTCTTTATCTTACCCTTCAACCACCTTTGAAATATGTCATTCAGTGCTGAATGACTTTAGGCGCAGTAAGCTAATTTTTTACCCATTTACTTCCTTTGTGCAATTCCTACGCGATTTGTTTTGTTTCGGAACTCAATTTCCGCTGAAAGTTGCGTGTATTTGCGTGATTTTTTTTCTCCTTGTTTTTGGGGGTATAGAATCTTTTTTAAGAAAGTTAACTTTCAAATGTATGAAAATAAGTGTAGTTTAAATTAACCTTCAAATGCATTGCGTGTATTTGCGTGTTTTTTCCTTAACTTTCTTCTCAAATTAAGTACACGCAACTTTCTTAAATTCATTACCAAGAAAAAACAAAGGGAAAAAATAAAGGAAAAAAAAAAAACACGAAATAACCCTAATTCTAACCCTAAATTTCTATTTGAAAGTTAACTTTCTTAAAGAAAAGTCTACAGCCCCCCACCCAAAAAAAGGAGAGAAAAAAGACGCAAATACACGCAACTTTCAGCGGAAATTGAGTTCCGAAACAAAACAAATCGCGTAGTAATTGCACAAAGGAAGTAAATGGGCCGAAAAAAGCAGCCTACGCCTAAAGTCATTCTGCACTGAATTAGATATGGGAATGGTGGGTAGGAGTGAGATAAAGTTCGATTTTTTTTTCTGGTCGTTAACATCAATAAAGGTAAGTTTCTTCAATAAACAATTATCGATTTGAGTTCAGCAAATTCATTTGCACGGAAATAAGGATGTTTTGGAAAAATTTGAAGGGGTAAAGGCCTTTGGGGACTAAATCAAAAATTTACCAGAAAGGTTACTACCCAAATATGCTTTATGTGGTTAAAATAAAATCGTCATCTTTAGAAGAAGTGTACTCATTCCACTGCAAGGAAAACCATTGCAAGGTAGTTTCTCACTGGGTGATCAACGAGGTTAGTTTATACAAGAAAAGTTTTTTGGCGAGTTTTCAAACTGCTAACAAAAAATTTTAAAAAATGGTTAAGTAAGTTTTAGAAAAAATATTGACTTTGATGTTTATCACCCAAAACACACACAATATATATATATATATATATATATATATATATATATATATATATATTCAAGTACTTTAATCCAAGAATTAGAATTGGTTTGTTTTGCCTTTGCGATAAATCTGGTCATCGACAATCGATCGACTGTTCTCTTTCGTTGTCGCTGTAAAAAAAAAAAAAAAATCTTGAGACTTTACTCCCCCAAATAAAAAGTAAGCTACTATTAATATGGTACAATACAATTAACTTAAACTACTTGGCAACTTTGCTAACTGCTTTTTAGTGGAACGCACATATCAACGCGTGCTTAGAAATATAAAAATAGCGTAACGAGACATATAATCATTTAATGATTACATTATAATTTTATAATCATATTGTTACTGCAGGGCTTCCGTAGTGAAAAAATACTATCGTCGCACTTGATGGATTAAATCTGAGCGCTAAACTTGTATTGGAATGAATGGGTTATGCAAATGAGGTGGACATGAAATTCCTGAATAATTTTTCACACCTGTATCTGGAAATATGGAAGGTGTCGGAACACGCACAGATAAAAATGATTTAAACTGACAAGCTCAGTCTTCTTTATCTTTTTTTTTTTTTTTATAATTTATTCCTTTTTTTTTTTTTTTTTTTTTTTGAGGTGGGGTCCATTTCTTGGGAAGAAAGAAAGGATGACTTGTGTCTTGTGATTGACCGAATTGAAGTTGGTAAGTTACGTCAAAGATGCTGGGAGAAATATGAAACGAAAAACTACACCGGAGAGTTCTACGAGAATGAATGAAGAAAAACAAAAAAGAAACAGGGTCGATATGTGGTCACAACTCCGACCGTATCGACCATCGTCATTAATGAAGTAGCAAGAACAGTACGTGATGTTTCGCAGGTGTCCAAATAAATTCGAAGTTTCTATAGAATTCAACATTCCTATCCAAAATCTATGACCATAAAAATTTGGAAAGCACATGGGGAATAAGTTGTTACATTTATCATCAATTTAAATGTATATGCCGACATTTCTTTTATATGCCGACATTTCTTTTTCCTCCTTTAATTAATAAAAAATAAATAAAAGAGGCGGGTTTTAAAAACAAAATTTTAAAATCAAACACATGGTATTTTTTTTTTTTCATTCAAATTTTCTGTTTTTTCTAAAAAAAAAAATGATTAAGTATCAAAAAATTTATTACTAACCCTTAAAAATTACTGACCAAATAAACAAGGCTTAAAAATAGACAAGTTAAGTTTTCCTCATCAATAAGAAATTTTAAGCAGAATCGTCTTATGGTCACAATTGATTAGAAATTAATTTTATTTATTTTGCTTAATTAAATTCACAATTAAAAAAAATATATACTGATAATTATGAATTTATTTTTATTTAAACTCTTTATTTTTTCACTTTTCTTGCAAATAAATTTTAAATTTATTTTTAAAAAATGGTCTTACAAGAAGTACAAAATGTCAATGTTAATTTTTTTTTTAAATTCTAAAATTAAAGTTGCTGCAAATTATGTCAATTTTTCAGGCAAATTTAAAATCTTAATAAATTCTAAATTTTTGAAGAATAGTTGTTCTTCTGATTCTTATATAAAAAAATATAAAAATTTCACACTAACTTAATTTTTAGTCTGGGCTCTTTCGATGTAAGATCGAGTGATTTTTTATGATGAATAAAAATAAAAAATACATTACGGGGTTTAGTTTTTTTTTTCTTTTTTTTTTTTTAGAATATATTAATTTATTTTAAGGTAAAAATTTTCAACTAATTTAATAGAGAGTAATTGATATTTTTATCATTTAATAATATTTTTAAAAGAATTTCTGGTAGTACTCATAAAATTAAAATTTTAAAAAATGTATCTTGATTTTTTTGGTTTATGAATTTTCAAAATTAGTAAATGTCAAGTTTTTAAAATTCCTACTGTTGGTATAGGAAGATTTAAGTAGCTCCAAGTTCACTAATTCGCTGAAAAAACAGCATCGTATGAAGGAAAAAGGTTCCAAAGTTAATAAAAACGAAGTTTTTCATTAAAAAAAAAATGTTTATGTTATTAGAGGAAATATCAAAGCATATTTTTTATTATTTAAAATTATTTTTAGTCCTTTCTAACACTTTCGAAATTTTGGTGAAAAAATCTTGTTTTGATTTTTGACAGCAGGTAACCAAATCATTACCAGAATTTACAATGAATAAATGTATTGTAAAGTAATTCATTTTTTTTTTTTTTTTTTTTTTTTAGTGACAAACACATTTTAATTTGAAAATTCTTGCAAAAATCAAATAATTGTCGGATTTTAATGAACCTTTCGGAACTTGTTCACAAATGAACTGAATTATTTTTGAAATTATTATTTTTAGAAAATCTTGGTAAATTACATCTGTTACCTCCAACCACGTAAATTCATGAAATTTCAAGAAACTAACTTTTTAGCGAAAATTTGTTTTATTTGTTAAACCGAAACGCAAGACTCATTGGGGAATGTGAATCATCTATTATTTTTTCAAACAGTTAGCCGTTTTTTCCGAAAATCTGCTCCCAATAGTAAAATAAAAATGCAATAAAACTATGACATTATTTAATGAGATAGGCTTTGAATTGCTTTTAGGAATAATATATACTATAATACTGGACATTATAGACTGAAGAGAAAAAAATTCAATGAATATTGCAATTTTAAAAGAATTATCTGAATTTTTTTTTAATTATAATAATTCATGAAATTTTAAATTTTTTTACAAAGTGGTGGTTAGGTTATTTAGTTATTGAGTGAAAACTATATTTACTAATTAAATGTTGAAAAGTTTAATACAAACTGTAGAGCCATTGTATTTTTAAAATAATTTTTTTTGTTTATTTGAAGTTTTTTTTTCTATGGAATTTTCTGTGTTACATTAAAAGTCACGTGTTTCGCTGTTTACTCCCCTTACAGGAAAAAAAAGAATTGAACAATTATGTCAGTTCCGATCAATCATATTTAGCTTATCTCAACAATTGGCTGTTATCACAAACCAGTCACTTATGGCAAAGGTCAGAAAGATTAACGCCCCTTGATTAAAAAATAGTTTTATTTTAAATGTTATGCTATAAATAAGTAATACTTGTGTAAATCAGATTAATTTAACTTTAAATCTGCTAATTTTTTTCAAAAATAGCTTGTCACAGATGTATATTTTATTTTTGCAAGATTTTTAAAACTGAGAATTAACTTTTGTTTACAAATGTGTCAATCACTCAAAAATGGCCAATAAATTGAAAATCTTTTTAAAATCTCAAAATTTGAGATGCCAATGAATATAATTTCTATTTGAAATACACCAGAGTATTTTGCTTACTGGAAATAGTAAATTTAATCAATTTCAATTTAATTAATTCAATCAATTAAAGCTAAAATAAAAGTTTCAAGAAAACTTTTTTATTCAAAAACATTAATTTTACAAGGTGGGTATCAAAAATAAGAGAAGGTCAGTCAGTTAAGTGCCATGCATGATACACGCTTGGGCGATCATGTCTCGAAAGAGACATGACTGACTGGGCAGAAGATTATCCCACAGTAGGTTGCCATTGCTTTCTGTGGTAGACTGGTTGCCGACCAAGGCTATAGAACCCAGTCTGTCCTGCTATTTAACCCATAACTGGAAGGAAGAGATGGATTAATACCTTTCCCAAGGGTATTTGCGCGAAAGTGAATACAATGGATTCAACTGGAATGCGAACTCGGCTCCCCGGTTTCTCGTTCCAAGCCAATATCCACTGTACCACAACGCACATCCTCTATCAGTCAGTTAAGTGCCATACGTGAAACACGCTTGGGCGATCATGTCTCGAAAGAGACATGACTGACTGGGCAGAAGATTATCCCGCAGTAGGTTGCCATTGCTTTCTGCGGTAGACTGGTTGCCGACCAAGACTATAGAACCCAATCTGTCCTGTTATTTGACCCATAGCTGGAGGGAAGAGATGGATTAATACCTTTCCCAAGGGTATTTGGGCGTATATGATTGCAACGAATTCAAGTGAAATTCGTACTCGGCTCTTCGATTTCTCGTTCCGTGTCGATATCCACTGGACCACAACGCACATCATTAAAAAAATAGCAATTTGCTAGGCATAGATTAAAAGTGGAACAAGAACAAGTCAAGAGCACATAGTGAATAAAACTCACTACTCAATCACAACTGATTTAGCATTACAAGTTTGCTAATCATTACGCAGCCGTAAAGTGTCCAAATAGCAATTTAGTAAGAATAGCCAACATGTGGCACAAAGCTGAAAGTAACAAGCACCAAATGAGGATTGAACCCACTACCCATGATTGATCTAGCAAGAGAAGCTTGTTCACCATGGTGAGGTGATCAAAGAGCAATTTAGTAAGCATAGCATACATAAAAAACTGTCATCTTATTCCTGTGTATAGGTAGGTATACAACAAGTATAGAAAATTGGTTCCCCTACAATCATCAAAGTTAAGCAGCATCAAGCCTGGTCAGGACCTAGATGGTGACCACTTGGTAATACTAGGTACTGTAAGCTTGGATGTACGGGTGGTATAATGGATGATGGCTTGGAATTGTTAATCAAAGAGTCAAGTTCTTATTTCAGTTGAGTTCATTATATTAACTTACACACAATTACTCTTGGGAAAGTTATGAATCCACCTCTTCTCCTCCAGCGACTGGTTAATTATTAAAACCTGTATTACTAAATCATTATTATATCCCTTCTCCCAAAGATCTAAAAATATTTTCTGCTTGATAAGTTGTAGAAAACAAGCAAATCAACCAACCAATGAACCATTTACATAAACTTGTCAAGTAGGTTCCCCTCTCTTTCTATACGCCATGTCCTTTCAAGACGTAGGTGATTACGACCCTTTACAGCTTCCTGTTTTTGGTGCTGTTGGTAATACTTCTTTAATAACGTCTTAATTATTCATCCATTTGCCCAAACTTTTCAAGGCGTTTAGTCGGTGCTTTTTCTCTGTTTCTTTTGACTTCAATGTGTCCTGTGAGTGTTTAATTCTCTGAGCTTTCTGTCCTTGACAATGTTCTTTAAATAACAAACTCTGTAGAAGACCTGATATAAAAAAATCATTTCTCTCATCGTGAAATGTTTGTAGAAATATATGGTGGGTAAATCATATCAAGTTTGCCAATATTTCTTTATTTCTG
Organism: Ascarosepion bandense; assembly: GCA_037127315.1. Classification (NCBI taxonomy): domain Eukaryota; kingdom Metazoa; phylum Mollusca; class Cephalopoda; order Sepiida; family Sepiidae; genus Ascarosepion; species Ascarosepion bandense. The sequence continues at coordinate 1,104,745 of JBBBDQ010001116.1, forward strand.
TCATACTATGTCCATAATATTCACAACATTTATTGCTGTTACGAGGATGCATTTATATATAAAAATAATATTAATAATGTCTAAAAAGTTGTAGTAAGGGACTCTATTGAGTCCTACTTGTTACAAAAAAGTTTTAATTCATAAAGTAGTTGTAAAAATAGAGAAATTAGGAATAGAACATTTTGGAAGGTTCTAGAAAATTCCAATAAAATCGAGAGAATTCAAAAGGTTCTAGAAATATGTAAATTAGGTGTTAGCCCCTATAAAAATAGGTTTTGGGCACAGAGCAGTTAGTTGATAGCAGGATTGGTTGACCTCATCAGCTCCAGTTTAGATTCAAGGATTTATATCCAGCCGAAGAAATCTCTCAAAGTCGACGATAAACTAAAACTTGAAAGAGTTGTTAAAAGGATTTGCTGTCATATCAACTCCGGTTAAGATTCAAGAATTTATATCCAGCTGAAAGAATCTCACAGAAAAGTCCAAACAACTAAAACCTGAAAGAAAACCTCATGGAACTATCTGGGTAAATATATATTTTTGCCTCTTTCATTGATATATTAGTCTTTATATACGCATTTAAGGATTACCAAAAAGTATAGCAGTTAATTTCCCTGACAACTGGGTAAAGATATTTGACACCTTCCATTCCCTTCTCTTCCTCATAACACTTCGCCAGGCAGTAGCAAACTGTATGTTTTCTATTTGAATGCCAAACTGTATATTTGTAAATATTTTTATCTTTTGTTTTGTGAATTAAATATTTGTCTGTATTTTAACTCTGAGTTTTGGTCCATCATTTTTATTTTTTCTCTCGTCCGGGAATAAAATGTAACAATTGCAAGAATGACATCTATATTGACGATTATAACTCTGAACTGTCGGTGCTCAGTAGTTCTTTTTTATGTAATTGTCAGCATTCACTATAATATAACAGATTATACAATATATTGCAGTTCAGCAATTTTTCCTCAAGGAATTAAAGCATGTTGAAAAATGAGCAGTGTCAGTCTTTGTGGTGCAAAAGTGTTTGCACAAAATATGTACATATGACAACCCATGACCTGATTACCAAGTATTTGATAATATGAACAGTATCTTGGCAAATAACAGGCTTAAGCTATATAAGAGGTCCCTGATTCTGTAATTGGAGATCACTTTGGTATATACTTAATGCAATACAACAAAGTCCATATTTTATACATGTGAGGATAAGGATTTTGACATAATGTTAGACCAGAAAGCCTTCACCTTCATTCCCAACAGCTGAAGCCCATATATCTAGGTCTGCATGCACTTGACTGTTACTGGTAGCCAAAAGACACTACTTGGGCCCATTCTATGGCACACATTTGCTGACTTTCCTTTGCCAAGTGTGAATATAGAAAAGAACAAAGGGGAATGGCTAGTCATTGGTAGGGTGCAAGAGAAGCACCAAGCTTCGGGATTTCAGTGCCCTGAAGACCCCAAGATAAGAGCACTACTGGTACTCAACTTTGATATTGAGTTGAGAAATTCACTTTTCACCCTCACTTCAAATGCAACTGAATTATTCAACGATCTTAACAGCTTTCACCAGCCATAAAGACAAACTCACTGTACACCTTTGTAGCTAAACTTTGGTGCAAGGCCTCTTTGTGGGAGAGAACTGATGTAACTCAGTCCACAGCGAGTTTGACAAACAAGATAAGAACATCAATAAGAACAGACTAATATATACTGGCGTGTGTTTACATTGTATATAACACACTAAAGTCCGCCTTCCTCTACTGAGCACCAACAGTTCAAAGTTAGAATCGTCAACTGATGTCAATTCAGTCAGTTTTCAATCCTGGCTAGAAGCAATCGTAGGTCTAACTGTACTGATGAACTGTGATACAGTGAAACAGGACTGTCTGCAGATGACTATATATATATATATATATATATATATATATATATATATATATATATACAGTACTGTGCAAAAGTATTAGGACAAGAACTATTTTATCTTTTATGAGGCATCAAAATAAAGGTAAAAATAAAGTTTAAAATCACCCCTGTCCTAACACTTTTGCACACTACCGGTAGTGTGCAAAAGTGTTAGGACAGGGGTGATTTTTCCAAAAATCTCACTTAAATTCAAATACAGGGTGAAAAGCCAAGTAAATTGCTAAGAAATATTGATTATTTAAAACTAGGTGTAAAAGAAATGTATTATTTAAAACTAGGTGTAAAAGAAATGTTATATTTAATTTTTCCTATTTTCTGTTAAACAAGTTATTTTTATTATCCTTGGATATGAGTGACTTTTTTTTATTCCCCCTCTTGTATTGATAAATCTAATGTTAATTCGCAAGACACACTTTGGGAACAAATACAAGCTGCTTGGCAGGAGATACCATTAAATGCATTGAAGAAGCTTGTGATGTCAATGCCTGACAAAATGAAGGCTGTGATCAAAGCAAAAGGCTATTATACTAAATATCAAATTTATTTTGTAACAAGTATTTTTTTTCATGTTAAAGCATTTGTTGAGTAAATCAAATCAAATTACTTTAATTAAATTATTTATTTTTTGTCAATATGCCGCATAAAAGATAAAATAGTTCTTGTCCTAATACTTTTGCACAGTACTGTATATATATATATATATATATATATATATATATACACACACACACACACACACACACATACTAGGTGCGATTGATAAATTGTCGCAATTATTTTATTATTTCAAAGCGAAAGGCTATTATACTAAATATTAAATTTATTTTGTAACAAGTATTTTTTTCTTGTTAAAGCATTTGTTGAGTAAATCAAATAAAATTACTTTAATTGTTTATTTTCTTTAATATGCCTCATAAATGATAAAATAGTTCTTGTCCAAATACTTTTGCACAGTACTGTATATATATATATATATATATATATATATATATTTATCCTCCTATTTGTCCTCTTATTACTCACTCTGTTTCCACTTACTGCTACAACCCTGTTTTGCTGTATCACAGCTCATCAGTGTGGCTAGACATCTACTTGATTCTGGCTGGGATCGAAACTCGACCAATTTGGTGTCAATCGGAGTCGCTACTCCTTAAACCATAGACGCATGGAATCAGAGAAGGGAAATTTTAACATGTTGTATATAAGCAGATCACACTTATATAGCAGAGTAGAAACTGTTTTTAAAATTTTTTTCTCTAGAGAGCTCAATACAAGCTTACCTCAGCAAAATACTAACGCTGTTCAATTATTGTTCATCCAATTCTCCATTGATTTCAAGCACGCTGCCCAACCCAGGGATGAACTCACAATTAATATGTCACCAAATTCACAAACCAACATATTAATTAAATAGGCTAATATCCCATGGATAGGATGCAAATACCACTTCTGTGTCGTGTTCTTTTTAGGATTGTTCACTTACTGCTACAAATGTATCTCATCTCGTCTTTATTTAGTTGTTGCTTATCCTGCTCCCACTAGTCAGTTATTACTCACTCTGTTTCCACTGATTCAGAGTCTGCAGTACCCAGTTCAGGGATTGAACTCACAATTACTATGCCACCAAATTCACAAATCTGAGCCGAGTAGTACAGAGTTAAGCTCAAGGGAAACAGGTCAAGCAATAACTGAAAGGATACCTAGTAATGGTCAGTGGACCAAGAACAATTTATTGCTACAGATTATATAAAGGATTCAGTTTGAATTTCTTTGAATGTTACTGAGTCTGCAGTACCCAGTTCAGGGATTGAACTCACAATTACTATGCCACCAAATTCACAAATCTGAGCCGAGTAGTACAGAGTTAAGCTCAAGGGAAACAGGTCAAGCAATAACTGAAAGGATACCTAGTAATGGTCAGTGGACCAAGAACAATTTATTGCTACAGATTATATAAAGGATTCAGTTTGAATTTCTTTGAATGTTACTGAGATTGAAAAACACCTGAAGAAGGCTGAAGAACACATCAACTAAAATATTTTGATCATGAGAACATTAGTCTGAATGTAAATAATGAATTTATAATAAAACCATTCATCCATGAATTGAATATTGTTCCTACATCTGGTCTGGTAATTCTGCTATGTATTCAGAGATACTAGATAAAATCCAAAGCAGAATCTGCAATGTTATTGGTCCTGATCTAGCATCTCAGCTTCAGTAACATTCCCATTCCTGTAATGTAGCTTCCCTGTGACTTTTCTAAAAGTAGTTTCATGTTTTGGTGAACTTTCCTATTTGGTAAAGAACACTGTTGCTATCTAAGTTTAAGATAAGAGAGATTGAAGACCAGTCTTCCTCCTTTAGGCCTTGTGCCACACTTTAAAATTTCAGAAATAAATATTACTTTCCCCTTTGGTAAAGAATACTGTGGCTAGGTAAGTTTAAGATAAGAGAGATTGAAAACCAGTCTTCCTCCTTTTGGCCTTGTGCCACACTTTTGTATTTATAAAATAAATATTGCGTTCCACTTTGGTAAAGAATACTGTGTCTAGCTAAGTTTAAGGCAAGAGATATTGAAAATCACTCTTCCACCCTTTGACCTTGTGCCATACTTTTGTATTTACAAAATAGATATTACTTTCTCTTTGATAAAAAATATTGTGGCTAGCTAAGTTTAAGATAAGAGAGACTGAAGACCAAACTTCCTCTTTTTTCTTCCTCGTGATTTTAACTAGCCAGAGACAAAAAAAAAAAGTAAGGAAAATGCAAAATGAAGATAAATCCTACAATGATGGCTTACTACCATTTAATAGTTCACCGCAATTTTTAGATAGGGTACCACTATTTTAATCTATCAGAAGAAAAATAATAAATCTTTTATAAACGTGTTCACAATTGTTACGAAAATTCCCTGACCACATTTATTTACTCATGCGACTACATTCACGTCTAAATTCCTCCCTTTTACCATCAAAGTAGTTAAATGTAACTTCCTCTTCTACTCTAAAAGTTTCTTTTCTCACACTTCCTGTTTGTGGAATTCCCAACTGTTTGCTTGCTTCCTTGATAGCTACAATCTCCAAAAGTTTAAATGCCACATCAACTGCCATCTTTTATCTCCTTGATTCCCATCCATCTTTTATCTTTTCTTCAACATCCCCTGTACTTTGTTTTTCTCTCACTGTAGCCCCCTGCACACCAGTGGCAGTCTTGCCTTGCTTTGGGTGAAATGATTATTAAAATAAGGCTGTGTAGTATTGTATGCAAATTAGTAGACAAGTATAAATAGAGAATAATTCGAGAAGAATAGGGAGGAAAAATCCCTGTTGTTACAAAGGACATGGCGAGCTGTGCTATGACTACTACTATGCACAAAAAATGCTAAACGTAACATATTGTAAATCTGAAATCAGCGAAAATACACTTGAAAGATATTAAAGCTATACTTTCTCTAGTTTCACCTAACAATCAAATTTAACATTGGGTGCCTATACGCATGTAAGCCAAGGACAAAAATTGCTCCATTTCTGTGACCAGTGCCACACCTAACAATCAAATTTAACATTGGGTGCCTATACGCATGTAAGCCAAGGACAAAAATTGCCCCATTTCTGTGACCAGTGCCACACCTAACAATCAAATTTAACATTGGGTGCCTATACGCATGTAAGCCAAGGACAAAAATTACCCCATTTCTGTGACCAGTGCCACGCTGATATCGATATCCATCAAGTCTTTCTTTTTAATACAATGTAACTAGATCCCTTAGTTCTACTAATTTATATCTTCACAGCTAGCACTTGCCATGCCACATACACAGTCTCAACTCATCCTCATTTTCTTTTATATTCCATTGGTAAAGAGGAAGTTCCACTCAGTCAACTTCTTCTCCACTAGTGTTACTTTGTGGAACAGACTTGCCATAGGATGCTTCCTTGATCCCTATGATCTCAACCTCTAAGGTTAACAGTTATCTAACCTATATATCTTTATAACCTATCTAACCTATATATCTTTATAATATGCAACTCTTGCTCCTCCATTTACTGAGAGACTCCCTTGTGTATGTTTTCTCTTTCAGTTTTAACCTCTTCAAGTCTAGGGTCAACCGTTATCTACATACTTCAGTTTTATATATGAAAATAGTTCAAACATGCTAGGTGCTGCAGACTGACCTAAGATTTAGAGAATATCTTGTTTTAAATGGATCTAAAAAATATTTTGACTAAAGTATTCTTTTGTGGAATTGGTTGCATACTAATTGTGATCTCAATCCCTGTGCCAGGTAATACAGATTTAGACTCAATGGAAACCAAATGAGCAATAACTGGACAGTATTAAATAAGGTAGTGGTGGAAATTTGTGGAATAATGAATAGGGATTCTGATTGAGAAATCTGAGAGCAGTTCAAATTCCAATCGAGTTTGCATTCACTTAAGTACAAATACTGGTCCTAGAGCCTTGGTTGGCAACCTGTCTAGGAGAAGGCACCAGAATTCAAAACCTCCAACGATAAGTTAAATAGCCTCACCACTGTGAAATTTGCCAGGTGTGGTGAGTATAGCTACACCATTGAAGACATTGTCAATCAGAGAGGTGCTTCTCTGAGAGTAACAAAGCTCTGGATTTTAATTAAATAAGAACAAGATGAGGTCTCTCTAAATATTGATGGGGGAGGGGAATCTACCGCTGTAGGTTAAGTAAAGAGTTTAGTTTAAAATTGAAGCTTATTTGGATCAGTAAAGACCTGAAGAAGGCTGTAGGGCCCAACAGCCCAAATCATGTGATATGGATATTAGTTTGAACAAAAATGTTCTATTAAGCTTTGTGTTTGTGGATGCATTTAACTGGAGTAATAACAAGCAAACTTCTGAAAGATTCTTATTTGCAAGGAGCAAGTTCAATCCTATTGCTCTATAATTGTGGCCTTGTGCCAAACTAAGCATTGTGTGCATAAGTGTTGAACTAGAATAATGACTAGAGAACTTTACAAAGATTGAACTTATTACTCACAAATAGTACTCTTCAGCTTCATTGTGAACATTGAGTCAAACTATACCCCCCAGCTATGGGTAAATATCAGGACAAACTGGGTCCTATCGCCCGGTTCACACTCCACCCACGTCTATTGAACGGGTGAAGAGGCTCATCTCTTGTTCCCTGTTTAGGATGCGGTTTCCGGTTTTCTCTTTTCCAATCTTTTCACTCCTATGTAGCCCCCTGCACATCAGTGGCGTTACTGCCTTGCTCGGGGTGATATGATTAAAAAAAAAAAAAAAAAAAAAAATATGCTCATAATAATGCATTCCATTTTTATGCCTCCATAACAACTGCATGGGCCTTTTTCTGATTGGTCAGAAAAGATGTTTTATGAACCTGGTATTTGGGGGGGGGGGACTATGAATTTGTTGATGTAGAATGGTTTCCAGTTAAATCAAACATTGGTTGCAAAAGACAGCCACATTGTAAAGATTATAATTAAAGATTAAAGTGAATACATTTTGTTCTTTTTATACAAAATGGATGAACTGGAATGACCAAGGATCGAAATGACATGCCAATGTTTTCCACTTAAATGCAATCTACTGTATCGTCATATTTTCTCAAAAATAACTCTGATATTTGTTGTTGTACAACACATTTTCTACATCAAAATTTGGCATCAAAACTGCTTGCATCCAATGCCTGAAGAGTAGTTACCCAGCATGGTACACTGATGATCTAAATGGTCATAAGAGGTGAACTAGAAGTTGGAGAGGCAATAAGCATTGCCAAGTAAGTCACGTTACCCTGAAAGATGCTTGAAGCATGGTACCTGATGATCTTAATTTTTCAATAAAACCCAAACATATAAATATGGATTTATACTTACACTATTTTGTTTGGACTATTGTCCTCATCTTGTTGCCATATTAATGACATTTTTGCCATTGTACATGCTAACCATCTTCAGGTGAATGGAAGTTTGGACTAACCCTTTATTTTGTTCACTGGGGTAGATTGTTCTAGTTCCATGTGCCATGCCTCTTTCAAATGTCACAGCATCAGTTATATCCCTTTAACTCAATCCCCTAAGTTTTTTTTTGTAGCCAGGTATTGAACTCTCAACTCTTTGGGTCAAGTTACTGAATTCACCCAACGCTTTTATTCACTGGGCCTTTTGTCCTTGAGTCCAACCAATGTAAATAGTGTAAATAATTCAAATGCCTCATATCAGAAATATAAACAAATAGATTTATACATTTTCTTTATTTTTTGAGAATTGACAACAAAGACGTTAAATACCATATACTTATTAAATGGAATAAAACAATTGTTTTCATAGTTATTTATAAAATGGTAAATAGTAAATATTGCATTGTAGCTGGCTTACATATTTTGATAATTTTATAAATATTTTGAATCAAAAGATTTATTTTCCAATTTGTTTCTTTATAAATTGGTCAATAACAAATCTTTATAAAAGATAAATGATAAATATCACATTGTGCATGGTTCGTATATTTCATAATTTGATAAATAAATTTTGCTGAGGGATTCAAAATTGTACACAGCAATAGTAGTGTCAAGTAAAATGACTGTTCTTTTGACATACTGTTGTTTTTTTTTGTTTTTTTTGTTTTTTGCAGGCATAAAGGTTAAACATTCTGCTAAATTTCCATAGAAAATATTCTAAGTTTAAAATAGATTCTTTCATGAAACAAAGCCATTTTCTTTGCTAGATTTTTCTTGCAATATGCACATGATTTTTGTTAGTTTTCTAAAATCCCAATGCTCCCAGTGAGACGTAAGCTGTCAATGACTAGTTATCACCAATGGATCATTGAGGCTTTCTTTTTTTACAAGCAGTGGTGTTGACGCTACGCAACCCCTTTTATCCTCCAGGTGAGATAGATTGTTTGCCAGCCAAGGCTATAAAACCCAATCTGTTCTGATATTTAACCCATAGCTGGATGAAGATACACATCTACATGATATTTGTAGTTCTGTATATAAAGTGAGAATTGTAGGTTAGAAGCGATTAAAACATTTGCCATACGATATTCAACATTATGGATATAGTTGCAGTTATCTTGAGAAAAGAGATTCACCACAAGGAATAAGAATAGTTTCAACACCTGCCCTTGTGCAATTCAAGACATATTCTCTGCTGCAGGTGGGTAACTTCATTTAATACAAACAGTCGGTGAAGCTTATGGATAAGTTTACATGATGCTGCCATCTCTTTCACTCAACACTACTTCCCTTTTAGCAAGTACTAAAATATTCTTTTCAACCTTCCTACTTTTTCAGTAGTTGGCAAGAAGTGTTGTTGGTCATAGTCATCAATATGTGATTCTGGTTAATTGTGTGTGTTTCCATTATTGACCAAAGCCTACTATGTTATCTTGTCAACTGGGAACTACAGACTGATTCCTGAAACTCCAAATTTCGATTTTACAAGAATTTCCAAAGAATAATAAAAATTTATTTTTTACAAAATTATAGTGTTTAAACAATAAAAAATTCTAGATACAACACTTACTCAATTATCCAGACAATTTGGGACAGGTGTTGAAAAAAATTACGTTGTATAATTATAAATTCCGGGTTTACAGTCATATAGCTTTGAAACACCGGTTTCCATACGATCACCAGTTAAACAACGTTGAGCCTGGTCAATACCTAGATGAATAACCATTTGGATGTGTGGGTGGTGTAGTGGATAATGACTCAGAATTTTTAATAAAAGAGTCATGTTCCAATTCCATTTGGGTTCGTCATATTCACTTATGCACAAATGCTCTTAGGAAAGGTATTAATCTACCTTTTTTCCCCTAGATATGGGTTAATTAGTAAGACTTGCATCACTAAATTATTATTATCTAAAAAAAGAAAATTCTTACAACTTAAAAATATTTTCTGGCTTTAAATAACCTGCAATAGGTTGGTAAGCCATAGAAAATGAATGAATCAATGAAATGCTGATTAGCTACACAAGCATGTTTTTTAGATGTATTTACATTCTCTAGAAAATAAATGCATAAAAACTACCATGATCAAAAAGTGGGGGGATCATTTTATATATTCTTTGTAATATGGATCTCCCCCTTTATATTCACATTATAATTTCTTTGTTCATCAAATTCTGATTGGCTATGAAGCCACCTGTGCCTCCATCTATGGATTAATTAGTAAGACTGGTGTCACTAATTAATTATTATCCCCCCACCCACCCAGAGAGAAGAAAATTCTGACAGTATTTGGGGCTTTAAATAATCCGTAAAAGGTTAATAAGTTGTAAAAAATGAATGAATCATTTATTTTATAAAAAAATGAATGAATCAGTCAAAATTCCAGATAATTATTGAAAATAAATGGAGAAAGAAAATTTCTAAACGAAATTTAGCATTTACATTATTTATACTGTTCAGACTGTTGTCCTCATCTTTATTGTTATGTTTATAATGTTTTGGTTGTTGTATGCTTCGGCCTTCTTCAGGTGCTAAGAACCTGATATTCTGTTAAGGCATGGTTTCCCCTCAAGGAAATCTTTGAAACTTACTCTGCTCTTTGTTGGTTGTAAATTCAGTCAACTTTATTATGTTGTTTACAAGCTTTAATAAAATTTCTGAAGCTCGGAAAATGTATTCCAAATGAAGTTAGGAAAACAGACATAAGTTTTTCATTTGATCTATCTAAATCTAAACTTATTTATAAATGGAACTTTTTGTGTGTGTGTGTGTGTGTGTGTGTGTGTGTGTGTGTGTGTGTGTGTGTGTCAGTGTGTGTGTGTGTGTGTCAGTGTGTGTGTGTGTGTGTGTGTGTCATTTGTGTTTGTGTGTCAGTGTGTGTGATTTGTGTGTGTGTGTCAGTGTGTGTGATTTGTGTGTGTGTGTGCATGTGTGTGTGTGTGCGTGTGTGTGTGTGTGTGTGTCATTTGTGTCTGTTCCCTATAGACTCCAAAACGGCTGAACTGATTTTCTTGAAAAATTTACACATTTGTAGGCATCTGCGAGTGTACTTAACTAGGTTTTGTGTCGAGGTACCCCCAATAAATATTGAAAATTGATAATCAAAAAAATCGGGTTATAGAAGGAGTGGTCCGATTTTAATCAAATTTGATACACTCATAGACAAAGACATAAGAAACAATATTAAGAAGTTTCAAGGTTGCAGTTTTTACAATCGTGTAGAAAATTGATAATATATATATATATATATATATGTTGGGACGCCCGCACCTATTCGTCTATAATGGCCTATTCCATTACTATGTAAAGTAATGGTGGCATCTACGTAGTAGAGTGTGCCGAGCAGCCAATTGACAAGTCAGTCGTAGACTTCCGGTGACGACCCGGAAGTACCCATTGCTCATACTATGTCTTACGACGGTTGAGACGATTAACCTTTATTCTTGTATTGGATACTAATAACCTTTGTAAATACTATTTTCACGGAATACAACAATTAACCTATTCCTGTTGTGGAGTTATTTATTCTTACTCACGACATAACAATATATATATGTATATATAAAAGGCAAGATGTTTGTGTGTGTCTGTTTATCTGCCTGTATGTCTGTATTTTTTCAGCCCTTTTATTTTAGTTTTTGCTTCGGGTTTGGCTCTAAGTAGGTATAATTGTAGTTCTTAGTCTCAGCCATGATACCATTTACTCAGAGGACTTATTTAGCCTTCAAAATTCAGTTTACAATGAAAAAAACTTATTTGATATCGATAGCAGGAAATCAAAATTTGACTTACATCCATTCATTTTTCTTTCAGTCTACGGTTTTGCTTTAACTGGAAACAACTATTGCTTTTTAGTCTTTTGTGCCAACATCCAAAGAGTTTGAGCTCCAGGACCATGGATTAGTTTTAAAGCTTTCATTACACCCGAGCAACGCCAGGCTATACTGCTAGTATACAAAAAAATGATATCTAAAAATAGAAAGGGGAGTAAAACAAAGATATGTCTTCTCACTGAACTTATTCAACCTATACAGCGAGGCCAGTCGAGAACATCAGAAACCCTTGATTAATGTTTTTTTAATTCACTTAGTAGAACTTATAAGGTGTAACCAATTTAGTTAGTATATGTTTCTTCTTATAAATGTTATTTTATTGGGTACACGTCTTTGAATAGGCATTGTTCTTGTGAGTTATCCCACTTAACTTTACTAGAATAAATTTTCACTAGGGGGTGCTTCTCAAGCCTATAAAAAAGTGTGCATTTATCTTCCTGGCCTCTTTTACAGCTTTTCAATTCTTGTAACTCTGCGGCTCACCAGAGAGTTACCAAACTAAAAAGAAAAGAGAAAAAAAAAAGGGAAAGAAAAAAAGAAGAGGAAAGAGTTAACAAACTGGATGATAATTGTTGAAATTACAGGAAGACGGATTGAAAAGTTGAGAAGAAAATTAAAAAACAAAATGTGTTGAAAAATCATGTTTTAAAATAATTTCAAGGAGAATTGAACAAAGAATTAACTCGATGGAACAAAGAGGAAATTTCTTCAACAATGTGCCATCAGTTGGCAAGAATGACTTCAGAACGTGCTTGACTAATAGTACGACTAATTTTTCTCTCATGTCTTTTCTTGAATCTTTGCTAGGAGATCCATCATTTCTGGATCTCTTTTAAATCAGTTTTCAAATTCTTTACACAGTCATTCCATCATCCCTACATTTTAGAAAATGAGCTTTTTAATGGCTATAGTCTCATTATGAAAGCCTGGAAGAATGACTGCAGCAACCAATTTGGTTTGCTTTGGTTTCTTTTATTTCATAACACCTCAATGGGTTATTTAATGCTGACAAGATTTTTACAATAATTTTTATGATTAGAATATGTATTCTTTGTAAGAAATCAATTTGCAGCTCAGGTTTCATAGACATATTTCTGTAAGGAGGGTTTTTGTTGAGAGTCAAATGCATTGCTGGTAAAATTTTTTGTAAATGTATTGCTGGTAAAATTCTTTGTAAATGTATTGCTGGTAAAATTTTTTGTAAATGTATTGCTGGTAAAATTTTTTGTAAATGTATTGCTGATAAAATTTTTTGTAAATGTATTTCTGGAAATATTTTTTGTAAATGTATTGCTGGTAATATTTTTTTGTAAATGTATTGATGGTAATATTTTTTGTAAATGTATTGCTGGTAATATTTTTTGTAAATGTATTGCTGGTAATATTTTTTCAAAAGTGTATTGCTAGTATTTTTATTATAAAAACCTAATTTTATAGCTTTTATAGCATTTTGTCCTCAGATTGGGAGCTGACCCTCTCCATAGATGGGACCTTAACAAGTGTTACCATGCTAGGTCAGGGTAGACATGAGAACAACAACACTTAAGAGCTAGTTTCATGCTCTCCAATGCCTCCTGATCAAAGGCCTCACTGCCAGATGTAGTTAATTATCATACCCAGGATGGAGTCAATTTGGCAAAGAATCTTAATTCATTTGTTCATAATTCTCTATGTACGATCAGTTTACTTTATTTACTGGAAACACACAAGCTCAGTTCTCATAAATGGTTAACCAGCTTGCATTTTTTAGCAAATTCAATATTAATAAAATAGAACAACAATAGTTAACAGATAAGTGAAAATTCAAAGGACTAATCATCCAACTTCAAGATACACTATTTTGCTTGTCAGGGTAAAATGAGTTAGAAGGTAAATACTTTGAGTTTTTTTATTTATCTTTTTCTCAGTCTGTCTGTCTATCTGTGTGTGTGTGTGTGTGTGTGTGTGTGTGTGTGAGAGAGAGAGAGAGAGAGATTTAAATTTGGAGGAGAATATAACAATGGTAAATATATTGTTCATTATTAATTTGTTGTTTTTTTTTAATAGTTTATCAACCTTTCACAGGTTATTTAAAACCAGAAAATATTTTTAGATTGTAAGAATTTTTGGGAGATAATAATGATCTACTGATACGAATCCTACTATTTAACCCATAAGCTGGGGACAAGTGGTGGATTCATACCTTTCCTAAGAGTATTTTGTTTGTAAGTAAATATAATGAATATAACTTGGCTCTATGTTTTCCAATTCTAGGCTGTTTCCCGTACACTACCAACACACCCAAGCTTACAAATGGTCACCCATCTAGGTACTGATCAAGTTTGACATTATTTAACTTTGTTGATTGTAAGAAAACAAAATTTATGCTTCCTATTTCTGTATAAATGTTCAAAGATGAAAAGTTTCTGAGTTTTCCATGATTTTGATTTAATTTTAAACAAGAATCTGACAGATTGATAAATATGCTAAACAATTTGTTTTTCACTCCAAGCAAGGCAATAAAGCCACTAACATGCAAGGTGTTACTGAGTGTCAAAGAAACAGGGAGAACAATAAAAAGAACAAGGTTCAAGAAGATAGAAGATAACAAGTTTAATTTTTGGGTAAATTTTTGATTTGTTCCCCGAAAGCCTTTACCTCGTCAAATCTTTCCAAAACATTCTTAATTCTGTGCAAATGTATACGCTGAACTCAAATCGATAATTGGTTATTGAAGAAACCTACCTTTTTTTATGTTATCGACCAGAAAAAAATTGGACTCATATTTGATTCACCGTTGAATGACTTGAGGTGTAGGATACTTATTTTGGCCTATTTACTTCCTTTGAGCAATTACTCCGTGATTTGTTTGGTTTTGGAACTTAATTTCCATGTAGTAATTGCAAAAAGGAAATAAAAAGGCCGAAAAATTGGCAAACTACGCATGAAGTCATTCTGCTGTGAATAATATTTTTGAAGCATGGTTACAAGGTGAGATAAATAGCGACAAGAAGTTTGATAATTTTCTGGACATTAACTTGAAAAAAGGTAGGTTTCGTCAATAAACAATTATCAATTTGAGTTCAGCATTTACATTTGCATGGAAATAAAGATAGAAAGATTTGAAGGGGTAAAGGCCTTCGAGGAACGAATCAAAAATTTACCAATTTTTGAAGATCATAGTTGACAAAAAAGCCAAGAAAGTAACCAAAAAAGTGTTTGTGAAGAGAAAAGACAATAAAAAAAATACAAAAAGACAGAAAATGACAAGTGATGTTGCCTTTAGGTTTTTGAAGATCATAGTTTACAAAAAAGCCAAGAAAGTAACCAAAAAAGTGTTTGTGAAGAGAAAAGACAATAAAAAAAAAATACAAAAAGACAAAAAATGACAAGTGATGTTGCCTTTAGGTTTTTGAAGATCATAGTTTACAAAAAAGCCAAGAAAGTAACCAAAAAAGTGTTTGTGAAGAGAAAAGACAATAAAAAAAAACAAAATACAAAAAGACAGAAAATGACAAGTGATGTTGCCTTTAGGTTTTTGAAGATCATAGTTGACAGAAAAGCCAAGAAAGTAACCAAAAAAGTGTTTGTGAAGAGAAAAGACAATAAAAAAAATCGAAATACAAAAAGACGGAGGATGACAAGTGATGTTGCCTTTAGGTTTTTGAAGATCATAGTTGACAGGAAAGGAAGAAGTAAACTGAGAAGATGTTACTGAGAAGAAAGGACAATAAAAAAACAAGATTCAAAGAGACAGAAGATGACGAATAATGTTGCTTATCAATTATTAAATATCGTCGTTAACAGAAAAGTAAGAATGAACCTGAAAAAACGCTACTGAAGAGAAAGAACAATAAAAAAAACAGGATTCAAGGAGAGAGCAGATAACGATTGGCATTGCATTGAAATTTCTGAATACCATAAATAATAGGGAAGCAAGAGACTGGAAGAGAAGATACTTTTAGAACAGAAATTACATATTTATGTATTTACTTTCATATTAGATGAAGCATTATCAGCCATTATTATTAATTTTTGACTAGGATTTACTTTCATCTTCATTTCTTATTAGATGAAGCATTGTCAGCCATTATTATTAATTTTTGACTAGGATTTACTTTCATCTTCATTTCTTATTAGATGAAGCATTGTCAGCCATTATTATTAATTTTTCACTAGGATTTACTTTCATCTTCATTTCTTATTAGATGAAGCATTGTCAGCCATTATTATTAATTTTTCACTAGGATTTACTTTCATCTTCATTTCTTATTAGATGAAGCATTGTCAGCCATTATTATTAATTTTTGACTAGGATTTACTTTCATCTTCATTTCTTATTAGATGAAGCATTGTCAGCCATTATTATTAATTTTTCACTAGGATTTACTTTCATCTTCATTTCTTATTAGATGAAGCATTGTCAGCCATTATTATTAATTTTTGACTAGGATTTACTTTCATCTTCATTTCTTATTAGATGAAGCATTGTCAGCCATTATTATTAATTTTTCACTAGGATTTACTTTCATCTTCATTTCTTATTAGATGAAGCATTGTCAGCCATTGTTATTAATTTTTGACTAGGATTTACTCTCATCTTCATTTCTTTTTAGATGAAGCATTGTCAGCCATTATGATTATTTTTTTATTAGTATTTCATTTCATTTTGAATTTCTATTTGTTTTTTATTGCAACTTTTCCTAACATCATCAAAATCTACTAATGAGTTGATGAAATAGGATCAGAAAAAAAGATAATCTCTTGGTGTTTATTTAGGGTATTTATTTATAAAGTTGTTTCCTTGAATTAATTTTACCAGTGAGAATCTTTTGAATCAGAACAGCGTTTAATGTTTATTGGTTAAGTCAATATGGAGTCTCGCAAATTCTATGCAGACATGTTGATATGAACTGGTTATTTGAAAAATCAAAAGATACAAGAAAATCTTATCTATGACTAAACATCACCTCTTTGATTGATATTGATTATTTTTTATTACATGGCTTTTTTTGGTAAAAGTTACCTTCATTCACAGCCTCAGAACACTGAAATTTGAATTGTAAACTTTGAAATTTGTAAACTTATTGCTATGTAGACTAAAAATTCATAGGTTACTGAATTAAAAAATATTTCAATATAAAGATTAATTGAGCTTTATTCTGCCTTTTTTTCTGGAATCTACAGAAATTTATTTTTTATCAGTTTATTTAGTGTTGGCTAATTGATAGTTATTGTAAATAAGAATGCATCTCACATTATTGACAACTTCATGTATTATTAATACTGTGGATAAGTGTGTATCACATTGGGTGGTCACCGGTGTGAATAGGTGGCATGTATTCTTGGATATGATGTTTATCAGAAACATAGAAGATAGAATGAGCTATGGTGAAAGGGTATAGGAAAATATAATATATTTTTATTTAGTCCTTGAGTGAGTCCTTTGATATTTGGTGTCACAAAAATGTTTATAAGGTGGATATTGGTAGTATGCTTGGTGAGAGTTTGGAGGTGGTGCTTTTGAAGTCAGACCATGATAGGGGTAGTAGTAATATTTGAAATAGGCCAGTATCAATCTATTGTGTTTTTCTTAGCCCTAAGCAGGGTTGAAATATCATTAGTAGATGGTGTCTTAGCTATTTCTTCATGCATGATGCATGGCTGGTTTCTCTGACAGTTTTGTTTCTTGTCACTCTCACTACTGTGAAAAAATCTTGAATGAAAAGAAACATGATTACCCACATGTGTATCATGTATGGCACTTAAGTAACTGGTCATCTGTTAATATTTCTTCTTATTTTCTCCATAATGGGACAAACCATTTATGGAATAATGTCATTAGTTTTGTAAAAAAAAATAAAAGAGGATAATAATTAGTTGAGAAAGTTCTTTATATTATATGTGAATTATATGTGAATTATATATGTACTACCAGCCATAATTATTAGGCCACCCCAGTTTTTTTTAAAAGAAATAATGTATTTCAGACTATTTTGAGTATTTAATGTCAAGTGGATAATTCTAAATGAAAATAGAATGGTTCTTTTGTTATTATTACTTTGCAAAATTTTACAAGACAAGGAAGCAAAGATGAACTCGTCCGAAATTTTCTTCATTCTTTCATTGATGAAACTGCAATATAAGTAATTATTAAATATTTATAAATTCATTTGATGCACATGTTATTGTGCAATATTAACAAAAGAGCTATTCTATTTTCATTTACAATTATTCACTTGGCAATAACTACTAAAAAATACTATGAAATACATAATTTTTTTTAAACACTAGGATGCCCTCAAAATTATGGCCAGTAGTATATATATATATATATATATATATATATATAGGAGAGAATGGCAGACATGTAAATATAAAGAGGATAATTTAGAATATTTTACCCAATGAATATAAATTATTAATTAGATAAAAATAAAGAGCTCAATGGATATTATCCAGAGTATTATAAACTATTGAAAGGAAAACTCAACACATAGTTAAATGGTTATAAATCAAGATTTATTTCATCACTGTAATATTACATTGTTTCATCCAGACCATTGAAAAATAAATGAATTTCATTTATTTTTCAATGGTCTGAATGAGACAGTATAATATTACATTGTCAAAATAAATTTTTATTCATCACCATTTAACTATGTGTTGAGTTTTCCTTTCAATATTTTATATATATATATATATATATTCTAAACATATACTGTTAAATATAAGAGACAATGAATGTCTATTATGTTTAATCAGGAGCTGTTCTAAACGTTGTATTTTGGCTTTAATTTCAGTTGAAAATAAAGACAAAAATTCTCCAACATTTGGATATTTTTTTATTAATTTGGTTCTAAGCTTTCAGCTCACATGAGCCATCTTCAGAGAGGTTATTAAGACGGTAATACAATAATATCCACCATCACCAACAATTTTATTCTGGCAACGCCAGTAGTTACCAAAAATAACAAACGCAGTTTGCAAATTTGCAATGCAGTTCTATGACGGCACACCACATGATAGCACAAAATTACAACAGAACCAAATATTCAAATGCAATGTAATGTGTTATGACAGGATTTAAACGTGATTAAGTGTGGTTTGTTTGGATTTGATGTACATGGCCTCCAATATCTGAAGGTTCTTTTTACTGTGTGTATAAGTAAGGATTATTGTATTGTTGACTAAAATCTGTCTGATAATACCTACATGTTTCTGTTTTTTCTGAGAAATGTTGTTTAATTGTACTCTGATCAGAAAGGTGACATGTAAGTCTACAGGAGACTATATATATATATATATATATATATATATATATATATATATGTTTTTTAATTAGGATATGGATATCTTGACAGAGTTTTTAAATTTTGACAAATCAAAATGTTTCTCACTATATATATATATATATGTTTTCAGAATGGTTGATCATGTTCAAGAAAGGTTTTGCCCAACAAGATCCTCTTTCCCATCAATTAAAAAGACAACCTCATTCAATGGATTTCAAATTTCTTGACAAAATAAAAACAAATATATCAAAATAAGCAAAAACAGAAGAGATATTACCATCAGCCATCAACAAGTACTTAAAGATTTTGTCCAAACATTGTTATTTATGAGTATTATATTCTCTGAAGAAAAATGGCTCAGGTCAAGAATGATGAAAATAATTTTATTTAATTTTACAACCAAATGTTTTTCACTTTCCTTGCATATTTGCAGAGAACCAACATTCTTCATGACGTATGCTGCATGGTTTTATCAAGAATGAACTGCTGGTAACCTTTTTCTGCATCTTTTCTAATTTTAATCTCTTTAAAAATGCCTCTTAATTTTTCTCTCTCTTTGCAGGATTCTTGAAAAAGTTACATCAAAATTCTTTTACAACAATTTTGGTCATCTAACAAGGAAGAGATTACTGGATTGCTATGTACTGTCCGTCCTTCAATATGGCAGTGAATGCTGGACAGTATCATCAAAGATGAAGGAAAAACTTCAAGCAGCTGAAATGTGGTTCTACAGAAGAATGCTGCGAATAACATGGATTGAGCATGTGAGCAATGATGAGGTCTTGGAAATGATGGAAACAAAAAGGAAATTAATACTGAGCATCAGGAAGAGACAGCTGAAGTTCCCGGGACACACAATAAGGAAGGAGGGCTTGGAGAATCTGATACTAACAGGCCAGATAGAGGGAAAAGAGACAGGGGAAAGCAACAGATAACATATTTGAAGGGCTTAATCAGGTGGATGACTGAACGAGGTTTGCATGGTGTAACAGAAGGCGTGCTCAGAGCCACCAGGGATAGGGAAATGTGGAAAGCCATGATCACCTACGTCCTGAAGAGACAGGGCACATAGAAGAACCAAACAAAGCAAAACACTCTTTATTTTTTCCCTATTCTATATTGAACAAATTTAAAAGAGTTTATTTATAAAATTTATTTTATTCTTATTTATTTTACTGAAGAGTCACGGTGGAGTAATGGATTGAAGTCTGGATTGCAGAATCAGAGAGCTGGGTTCAAATTCCAGAAGAGTTCATTGTATTCGATTACATGCTAATACCCTTGGAAAGGTATGAATCCAACTCTTCTCCCCCCAGTTACGGGTAAATAGCAGGAAAGTCTGGATTGGTTGGCAACTGGTCTAGGAGAAGAAAAACTCTGAATTCAAAACTGCATGTATGTAAAGCATATACCATGCAGCTAAGGAAAAGATCATTCACATTGACTTGCCGATACTGACAAGAGTCATCTCCTATTTTATCTATGTAGAAGACTCAGTCATTTATTTCGATATATGGAGAGCTAAGTGCTAAAACTAAACTGCTACAGATGGATGGTTTGGTTATTGGGTTATGTAGAACTAGAATTACAGAGTTGTGAGGAACGAGCCTCACCTTTTGAAAGAACTAATAATGGAGAAAGGGTACACAGTATGCAACAAAGTCTCCAATTAGCCCATTTCAAGTTTGAATTTAGAGTTCCCTTTCTCATAGACTGATCATCGACCAAGTCAAGAAATATCAATCTTATTAATTGATATTTAACCCTTATCTGGAGTTAGACGAGATGAATCCATATTTTCCCCAAGAATGTTTGTGCAAAAGCTAATGTAACAAACTTTTCACTTTTCTTTTTTTTTCTTTTTCATTTTTTTTTTTCAATTGGAGTAGATAGACTAAACTATCACCCGGTTCACACTCCACCCACGTCTATTGAATAGGTGAAGAGGCTCATCCCTTGTTCCCTGTTTAGGATGTGGTTTCCGGCTTTCTCTTCCAATCTTCACTTTTTTTTTTTCAATTGGAGTAGATAGACTAAACTATCGCCCGGTTCACACTCCACCCACGTCTATTGAACAGGTGAAGAGGCTCATCCCTTGTTCCCTGTTTAGGATGTGGTTTCCGGCTTTCTCTTCCAATCTTCACTTTTTTTTTTCAATTGGAGTAGATAGACTAAACTATCACCCGGTTCACACTCCACCCACGTCTATTGAACAGGTGAAGAGGCTCATCCCTTGTTCCCTGTTTAGGATGTGGTTTCCGGCTTTCTCTCTTCTAATGTTTTCACTCTTACGTAGCCCCCGGCACATCAGTGGCATTGCCGCCTTGCTTGGGGTGATATGATGAAAAAAAAAAAAAAATTTGAACTCACTGTACTGATTTTGCTTTTCAAGCTGATTAGAAATTACACCATGTGAACATGTTATGGCAACTTCCATGTTAATGCACTTGATACATGTGAAAAAGAAATGATAATGTTAAAATTTATGTTATGTTGATGGCACCAACCATGTTGCCTTCGAGAATGCCAGAAAAACAGAAATAACAAAAGATGGCTTTTCTTGGACCCCATAAAGTGACAGCCTTAGGGTTCTTTGTACCCCAGGCAAGTTGAACTTTGGCACCCAAAGTCTCTTCTTATTGGCTGGCCATGCAAAGGTTTCCTGGATGCCTTGTAAAATTTTGCTAAGTAATATTATCAAAAGAACCATTCACTTTTCATTTAGAATTATCCACTTGGCAATAAATACTAAAAATAGTACGAAATACATCATTTTTTTTAAAAACTGGGGTGGCCTAATAATTATGGCCGGCAATGTACATGGGTGACTACTTGGGACTACCGGGTGCTGTAAACTTGGATGCATAGCTGGCACAATAAATAATGGCCCAGAATTGTTAATTAGAGTTTCAATTCCAGCTGATTTGTTATATTCATTTCCATGCAAATACTCTTGAGAAAGATATGAGTCCATCTCTCTTCCCTCTAGCTAAGGTTTAATTAGTAGGACTTGTTTCAGTAAATTATTTTTTCGAAAAACTTCTTACTATCTAAAAATATTTTCTGGCGTTAAATCACCTAATCCATAAAAAAACAAATCAATCATTCAAAAATACTAGTAATTGAATATTCTTCATTTAAAAATTTGAAAAAATAATATATTATAATTATAATATTATATATTTTTTTAATTATTTTACCTCAATAAGACAACAAAGCCACTAACATGCAAGTGGGTTACTGAGTATGAAAGCACATAAGAAAAATATTTAAATTTTTGTTGATCAACTAAGAAGCTAGAAGAGAGTTCTACAAGCAAAATATGCAAGAAAAGAAATGATTAGCACAGAACTTATGGTTGCATCTAGCTATTTAGATTTTACTACTAAGAATATTTATGCATGAAAATAAAAGTAAAGATAATTTGAGACAAAAAACCTGAGATGTTATCCTCAAATGGACATTATATCAAAGAGTTAGATTCACTAATCCAAGTTAGATTGTGGTGATACCGAGCAAAGCGAGGGACCGGATGTTTGCCCTCAGACGTCCAGAAAGCAAATGACCAAAACTGGTCTTTGCGCACCCGGCTCCACGCATATGTTTCGGCAGAAAACCAAAAATTAATAAATATCAAATTCCTGTTTGCAAGCCTATGCGAATTTTATTTATCGGCCAATGGGAAGCCCAGAATTAAATACAGGTGTGAATTCCCAAATGACCTGCTGGGACCCACAAAGACAAAATAAAAAGCCAACACAGAAAGCATCGCTAGAGTTGAGAAAGTACGAGCGTAATTAGCATGTCCCTTGACCTCATCAAGTGATCCGCTATGCTCACCTCCTTTCCCTTTCATCTTCTTCTTCACTGTCCCTGAGCTACTTACCCGACCAAAAGAGCGGAGACATCAAAGACATTCCTAATGGACAAACGCTCACACATACATACGCACAAACTCTCTTTTCAGCATTTATTGCTATGAACATTTTAACGTCCTTTGGACCCATCCTAAAGACATTCCTTTTATTTGTAAAAAAACCTCAATTGGAATATGTGTATATATATAAATGTTGTTTCTATACTCAATTCTATTTTCTTGTTTTATAACCCCTTTTATAATTCATAGTGGACCATCTACTAACGAGGCCAAATTCAGTTAATCTGTTTCAACATACAACTACTCTTCACTAGAACGGATAACCCAGTATAAGACTGCTGCAATTAATGGGTGCACCTTCTACTAAATGATGCCATATTTTACTTTTTTGAGATGCTATCTTCTTGCTTCTTTACCTCCAGATGTAAAAGATGTGATACAAAACAACCAACTGTTATTGTATGTATCGCCGTATTTTGCCACCTCCCTACTTTCCAATGTTGGGAACATTTTCTGCTTACAGTACTTGTTATTTGCAAATGGTCCTCTATCTAAGTACTAACTTCAGTGATTGAACAAGGAACAGTGCTTTCAGTTTGATTTATCAGTAAACAATATATTAAATAATCAGGAAAAAATAACTGAATGACTGCATCTGTAAAGTGTCCATCGGCTAATTGCTAAAGCAGCTGTCACACTAAGGATTTCTAAAGAAAAGAAATGCAAGTTTGAGTGCTGTTTACACCTAGCCACAGAATGAGAATCAAAATAGTCATGATGAAAAGCAGGTGAAATTAAAACGAAATAAACAAAAATTTTAAAAAATTAACAATTGTAGAAGATGCTTTATTTAAAACTATTTTTCCCTCCAGTTATGGGTTAAATAATAAAACAGATTGGGTTCTATAGCCTTGGCTGGCAACCAGTCTACCACAGAAAGCAATGGCAACCTATTGCAGAATAATCCTCTGTCCAGTCAGTCACGTCTCTTTCAAGACATGATCACCCAAAGCGTGTATCACATACGGCACTTAAGTGACTGACTGATTACAGGTTGACTATTATTAATCTGGTATGATTGGCTCCTGAAGGGTATTTGATAAGTGAGTTTGCCAGATTACTGATGGTTTCATTACAACACACTTAACTCGACAGCTAACCACTTCATCCTACCTTGAAAATACTCGTAAATCAGCACTTGTTGGCAAATAAATGAACAAGGAAAATGAAAATCAAGTTCTAACTTATGTAGCAAGTGAAAAAAATCAATAATAATTAATGTATATTGCTGCATTTCACACAATGGGAATTCATTGGAGCCATGATTTGGGCTAAAAATTGGCAAATTACAATAAAAATGAATAAAAGACAAGCAGAAATACTTTCCTAGTGTTTGAAAGTGCTCAAGAAAGTCTGGTGTATCAGCTAGTGACACCAAATAGTAGTGGCTTGTGTGGTAATAAAGTAAGTGTAAAATTGCTCTCATGGAAATTAGTACCTGATTACTAATGAAACTAGATTACAAACTGCCAGATTGGTGATGACCAAACTGTACTATTAATAGTGAAAAGGAAATAAAAAAGTAATATGAATCAATATGACAGTGCATCAACTAATAATAATAAAATTCAAGATAATATTACTGCTAGTACTACTAATGTCATAAAAAGCAAGTAAAAATAAAACAAAAGAGATACTAGTCAAAAATGATAAATAATGGCTGACAGTGCTTCATCAAATAATAAAATTCAAGATAATAATTACTACTAATGTAATAAAACACAAATGAAATTAAGATGAAAGAAATCCTAATCAAAAATGAATAATGGCTGACAATGCTTCGTCTAATAGCAAAAAAATTCAAGAAAATATCACTAGTAATACTACTAATGTAATAAAAAGCAAGTGAAATTAAGATGAAAGAAATCCTAGTCAAAAATGAATAATGGCTGACAATGCTTCATCTAATAATAATAAAATTCAAGATAATATTACTACTAATACTACTAATGTAATAAAACACAAATGAAATTAAGATGAAAGAAACCCTAGTCAAAAATGAATAATGGTTGAAAATGCTTGGTCTAATAATAAAATTCAAGATAATATTACTACTAATACTATTAATGTAATAACGCACAAGTGAAATTAAGATGAAAGAAATCCTAGTCAAAAATGAATAATGGCTGACAATGCTTCATTTAATAATAAATTGAAGATAATATTACTACTAATACTACTAATATAATAAAAAACAAGTGAAATTAAGGTAAGAAAATACTAGTGAAAAAAAATCAATAATAATTAATGTATGTTGTCTTTGAAGTTCTTAAAATCTTGCAAAAAAACACCATTCATTGTTAGAAATATTCTTTTTTTCTTGCTACTCTTAATGCTGATGCTTTAAAAACATTGGCTCCATAAAAGAAAAAGAAAAAGAAAGAAAAGCACTAATAAATTAAATTGGGTTAAAACATTGTATATCAAATCATTTTATAAACATAGGTTTTATTTATTGTCATTGTATAACATAAACAGTGTTTTTTCTATCCAAACAAAATCAGTAGTGAAGGTTTGGATTTAAGTGACTCATCACAGTAAAATCAGAACACTTTTGTATAACGTGTGAATACAGAAGGTATTGTGTATACAGTCAGCATATACAAGTATATTAATCTATGAATTTTATTCAATAAGATTAGTTTACATATCTAAACATATCTATATTGTAATGATGAACATTTTTATGTCATAGACTAGAGTGAGGTCACTTTAGTTGTAGATGACATTAAATGGAACATGACTTTTGCTCTGAAAGATTCTGTGGTAAGTATTATAAACAAACTCATGACCTATGTGGTATTCAGTACTCTTGCCTGTTCCTTTTGGTAATCTCCTGTTTGACTTACTTTTAATAACCTCCCTTTGTTGTTGACTCTTCAATAGAAAATGTAGCCATTTAGTTCATTAAAGCCTTCTAAAGGACTTGTATCCCCTTGTTATCACTTTAACCTACATGACAGACAAACAAAAATTTAGATTAAAAGTTACTCGTTAAACCTGTTCTTATCATGTCTACATTTTTTACAAAGTTACCTTCACACGGATATGCGTCATGGTGCAGTGGATTGTGGCTCGGAACGAGAAATCGGGAAGCCGAGTTCGAATTCCAGTCGTATTCCTTGCATTCACTTAAGGTATTAATCCGTCTCTTCCCTCCAGTTATGGGTTAAATAATAGAACAGATTGGGTTCTGTAACCTTGGTCGGCAACCAGTCTTTTGAGACATGATCGCCCAAGTGTGTATCACGTATGGCACTTAACTGACAGACGGACATTCACACTCCAAAACACACTTTTGGAGCAGGTTAATTTTATTATATACTTTTTCCATTGGACTAATATCCTCATCTTGATTGTTATACTCACAATGTTTGATAGCTTTTTTTCCAATGTCTGTCATACTCTTGGTAAGCATTGAAGAATTTTAAATAAAACCCATTATTTAATCCAAAAGTGTAGATTGCTTTCATTCCACATCTCGTGTTCAGGGGATTTCGTGTATCGATCCTTGTTAGTCCTTTTGCCTTTTGTGCTGATTTTTTATTTCTTCTACTGAATGGGAGTAAATGGCTTTTCCGCACTATCAAACTACTGCAAGGGAAATAACTCTATTACAACTAAAAGTTATAGCTAAAAGATTTTGACACATTATATATATACATATATATATATACATATATATATACATATATATATATATATATATATATATATATATATATATATATTCAGATTTACCTCAAGCAAGGCAGTAAAGCCACTAAGACACAAGAGGCTACTGGGTGTGAAAGAATTAGAAAACAAAAACTTTACTAAGGAGCAAGAACAATAGAAGAGTAATCAGGAAGACAGTGAATAATAATTGATATTGCATCTAAATTTTTGAAGATCAAACTTGACTGAAAAGCATGAAGCTGGAAGAGAATCCTACAAGAAAGAAAAGTGAGAAAAGAAACTTAACATAGAACTTATGGTTACATCTACCCAATGCAATTATAAATTGATGAGACCTAACTGACAATCTAGTACTGCATTTAAATTCATAAATTCTAGGTACTAGAGAGGAAAATTCATCAGAACAGTTACCATGAAAGTATTTATAGAAAAGGCACAGGGAAGCTACATTATAACAGTGGGAAAGGGCCTGAAGTTGAGATGCCAGGTCAGAAACAATAACATTGCAGATTTATCTTTGGAATTTATCAAGAATCTGTAAATATATATAACATAAGTACCAGACTAGACGACACAGTAATAATCAAAGCAAGAAAGAATGGTAGACTTATGGTTACATCTAGCTAATTCAACTGCAAATTGATGAGACCTAGCTGCCAATCTAGTACTGCACTTAAATTCGTAAGATTCCTTTGTTTTAGATCTTGTAGTAATATGTAAATAAATGCCTAAATAGCATAGATAAATCAAAGACTATATAAATGCCAAAGCAGTGAGGGTAGACCAGTTCTCGGTATGCAAACTAAACAACTGTTACTGGACTGATAAAACACAAATCCTACTTTATAACATATATCCTTAACAATCACTAAGCTGATTAATTCTGTAAATATCACATTGCATAAGCAAATATTACGGCCTATTTCTTTTCAACAAAATGGGCGACCTATCAAGTAAATTCTTACAAGTTCAGATAAAACAACCAATATTTGTCTATCCCTGAACCATGTACAGGTTGACAATTCTGTATCCAAACATCTGAAAACTAAAAGCCCCTGAAAACTGAATATTTTTAGGATGGAGTTTGATGCATAAATAGCTGACCTACTTGACCCTCACCACTTTGGTATGATGTAGCAACAGGTGTCATGATCAGTCCGACTCCACCCACCTCTTTTTCAGACTGGCTGAGCCATCAGAGTCGGCCAAACATCAGTTTTTAACAAGCACTCGCATTGGCTAGATATGAGTGTGCTATACACTTATATTTTTTCTTTTTGTAATTTTTGGGACTTTATTCAGTAAAAATGTCAAAAAGAATAGCAGACCCCCTTCTTATGGGCAACTGTTAGAAAAAGAAAAGGAAACATCTTTTGTTATCTGATGCAACGAATAGGTAATGAATATGTATACATCTTGGTTCCCCCTCACTGGAATGTGATTGGCTGGTGTCAGTCATAAATACAGACAAAGGCAAGGATGTCCAGAGAGTGAGTGAGAGAGAGAGAGATCTTCCACCAGAGATCTACTACATCTACTGACTACGCCTACATCTCAGGATACTGCATACAAGGTTTACGTCTAAATACTACATTGACCTACCCGGTTACATTTATCTAAACCACTAAACTACCTCGTATTGATATATATATATATATATATATATATATATATATATATATATATATATATATATATCCCTTTTTGGGACATATCATTATCAATAATACAAAATGTAGAGCTTTTGCAGAAACTTGATTGCTGTATTTTCAGTGCTATCTATGACTGAGGAATATGGTATTAGAACAATCACTGTCTGTGATTTTAAAGAAACAGAAAGACAAGCTACTTAAATTTTATAGTGAAAGGGATGACCATAAATGCATGAACAATAGGAAAACATTACAAATGGCAAAATAAAATACAATGACTACTGTCTAGACTTTTTCTTTACCCCACACTTTGAAAACTATCTTACGCTACTGTCAGTAAGGGAGAGTATTGAGCTACAGAGAGGCAGGCAGGTATGGTACATATATTTTAAAGAGAGGCACAAGAGTGCATCATATGTTTTAAAGAGAAACACGAAAGTGCAACATATTTTAGAGAGGGACACGAGAGTGCAACATATGTTTTAGAGAGAGGCACGAGAGTGCAACATATGTTTTAGAGGGATGTACGAGAGTGCAACATATATTTTAGAAAGAGGCACAAGAGTGCAACATATATTTCAGATAGAGGCACAAGATTGCAACATATTTTATGCACAAATACCCTTAGGAAAGGTATTAATTCATCTCTTCCCTCCAGCTATGGGCTAAATAACAGAACAGATTGGGTTCTATAGCCTTGGCTGGCAACTAGTCTACTGCAGGAAGTAATGGCAACCTACTACTGAAAATTCTTCTGCCCAGTCAGTCATGTGTCTTCTGAAGTGTATATCATATATGGCACTTAACTGACTAACACACAAATACCCTTGGGGAAGGTATTAATCCATCACTTCTCCTTCTAGCTATGGGTTGAATAGCAGGATAGATTGGGTTCTATACCCTTGGTTGGCAATCGATCTACTGTAGAAAGTAATGGCAACCTTTCGTGGGAAAATCTGCCTAGTCAGTCTTGTCTCAAAGGAACATGATCACCCAAGTGTATATCATGTATGACAATTACCAGTTATTGCTGGTAATTTTTTTACTACGAAAATACATTGCTGGTATTTTCATTATGAAAATGGATTTTTATACGTTCATATCATTTGACCCTATTTTAGGAGTTAACTATTTACCCATAGCTGGGACCCTAACAGGTGCTACCACCCCAGATCGGGATGGATTTGGGAATAAGAGCAATTAGAAAATGGTTCTTTGCAACTAGAATCTTTGAATCTCCTAATCAGAAGCCTTGCTGTCAGATGTAGTTTATCATCATACACAGGATGATCGAGCCACTGTAGAGGAGGTTTTAATGTATAGTGCCACTGCCTGGACATTAACTAAAACTCTAGAGTTTAAACTTGATGGAAACTACACTCAGATGCTGATAACTAAATCACAGCTCTATGAACCAATCCATGATATTTCTACAATCTTATGCGAGCACAGAATGTGCTTTGCAGGAGACTGCTGGTGAGCAAAACAAGAATTTGCAAGTGAGTTACTGTTCTGGACACCTAGCCATGGAGTAAGATGGGTTGGTCATCCAACAACCACTTACACTGACCAGCTATGTTATCACACAGAATGCCACCCTCATGACCTTTTGACCTTGGTGCAGGATCATACTGGTTGGCATGATAGATTCATTAATGTCCAATCGAGCTTGACCTAATAAAACAGAATAACTTAAATTGAAGTGTTTTTCTAAGAATTTAAATAATTTTTTTAATAAACTCGACTTAAATTTTTACAGAAGCTTTTTTCTTACTTTAGAGTAAACAGCTATGGTTAGACGTAATTGGCAGACATGCTGAAAAAACAGAACTGACAAAGTTTGCAAGAAACAGTAACAAGAGAAAGAAAAGAATTGGGCAAAAATAATATTGAGCAAACAATATATGCAAGGCAAAGCAACAATAATAAGGCAAAGCAACAATAATAAGGCAAAACAACAGTAATAAGGCAAAACAACAGTAATAAGGCAAAGCAACAGTTATAAGGCAAAGCAACAGTAATAAGGCAAAACAACAGTAATAAGGCAAAGCAACAGTAATAAGGCAAAGCAACAATAATAAGGCAAAACAACAGTAATAAGGCAAAGCAACAGTTATAAGGCAAAGCTACAGTTATAAGGCATAGCAACAGTTATAAGGCAAAGCAACAATAATAAGGCAAAGTAACAATAATAAGGCAAAGTAACAGTTATAAGACAAAGCTGCAGTTATCTGGCAAGAGAGATTAGAAAACTTGGTAAAAATCATTGTAAAAATATATTTCAAGTAAAAACAGTTTTGGCTTGAGCATTTAAAACCTGACTGGTGATTTTAATTGTAGAGAGTAACTGGACAGGGTGAAAATGTAAGAATGGTGTCAACACATAAGCAGGGACACAGACAAGTGTTTGTAGCATTCCGACTTCAAAACAAAAAAGAACAAAACTAAATCAGATGAGACCAAGAAGCAGCTTATTTTATTGGCTAGGAAGAAATCCCAGCATGCATGTTTTTTTTTGTCAATATATTGAGGAGGGAGAAATTTTTGCAGTCATTCTTACCAGACTCAGGCACTCTGACTTAGTGTAATTGTTAGCAAACTTGTCTTTCGGGATCAATTAAAACTGTGTAGTGAGTGCAATCCTCATTGGGTGCCCCATATTTTCAGGCTTGTGCCACATCGAAGCTATACTTTTTTTCTTTATAATCCTGTCGCCCTAAGTAAGGCATTTTACTGCCACTGTTTTGCAGGGGGTTACATAGGAGGAAAGTTATGAGAAAGAGTGACAGGTTATAGGGGGTGTCAGGAAGTGGGTAAGAGAAGGATGAGAATACTGATGAGAGTGGAGTGGATGGAGAAAGGAGCATGAGAATGAGGATGCAGGTTAGTGAGATAGGAGATGACTATTGAATTTACATTTAAATTTTTGGAGATTATAGCTGTTGGGAAAGCAAGTAAATGGAAGGGAATTCCACAGGCGGGAAGTGCGAGAAAAGAAGCTGTTGGAGAAGAATTTGCATTTACAATTTATTGGTTTCACAGTAAAAGGTCGGGACCTAGTTGCTAATCTTGTGGCTCGAGTAAATTTATATATAGGGGACACCAGTCAGTTAAGTTCATTGAAGCAGAAACCGTGAAAGTATTTGTAGAAGAGACACAGAGAAGCCACATTGCGTCAGTGAGAAAGTGACTGTATCAAAACTACCAAGTTGGGATCGATCACATTACAGATTCTCCATTGGATTTTGTCAAGGACACCGAGATGGATAGCAAAAATATTAGAAACTTAGAATCACCATTCTTACCAGACTGAAAACCAATGTTTACACTGGAACAGCTACAATTCATTAACTTGTCAAATAATGCTGTTACGTTAAGAAAGTCAAATTTATAGTGTTTAATCATTTCACTGAACTATAATTGGTATTTTCATTCATTCATGAGCACAAGATATTTAGAAAGAATTAAATTCATTAGCAATGGTCAAGACGGATTAGCTTACTGGCTCTTGATTTTTGGCAGGTCATCTTATCTAGCACAAGACCTCAAAATCAGTGTAACATTCACTTTGTAAAACGACAAAAACATAAAACAATTTTTAAATGTTTAAGTGTGAATCTCAATTAAAGCAGACAGTAAACAATAATAAGTAAAGTGTATATGTTTTTGTCTGTAACAACTGTAACATTTTGCTTTATTAGAGTTATCTCCCTTACATTTGTGTTTTAAAATTGTAATGGAGTCAATTTTTTATTGTCTAACATACCACTGAATGTTTGGTAATCTCTTCAGAGAAGATGAAGAGACGTCTCTTGATGACTGTCTTCCAGACACTAAACAAAGTATAAAGGGAAAGGGAAATTACATTTGAAGCCAAGAAAAGAGTACTGAACTGCTACATAATATCTAAATTTTTACATTAGTATAGAAAAAATGCCTTCCAGAAACTAAAAGTATTAAGAGACAGGAAAATTTCTTTTGCAACAAAGAAAAGAGAACGGAATTGCTGCATATTATCTAAATTTTTATATTAGAATAGAGAAAGTGCCTTCCTGAATCTAGACAAAGTATCAAGAGACAGGAAAATTTCTTTTGGAACAAAGAAAAGGAACTGAACAACTGCATAATATCTAAATTTTTACATTAGAATAGAGAATGTGCCTTCCCGAATCTAGACAAAGTATCAAGAGAGAGGAAAATTTCCTTTGGAACAAAGAAAAGAATACTGAACTGCTGCATAATAACTAAATTTTTACATTAGAATAGAGAAAGTGTCTTTCTGAATCTAGACAAAGTATCAAGAGACAAGAAAATTTCCTTTGGAACAAAGAAAAGTGTGCTGAACTGCTGCATAATATCTAAATTTTTACATTAGAATAGAGAAAGTGCCTTCCAGAAACTAATCAATGTATTAAGAAATGAATTTACCTATGTCATCCAATATGATTATTTTATTAAGTCTTTACTATTTTTAGGTTTTCACATGTGAATCTGAAAATACACTGAGTATTTAGAAGCCATTTTAATTTTACCCTTTTAAGAACTTTTCTTACAAAGTTTAGGCCATATTTTATTTTTCAGATTAGAAATAGATGCTTATTGTCATTGATTTGTTAAAATGATTTTTCTACTTGTACTGTTTTTAGTCAACTAGTTTCAAAAGTAGTTTTGTGTAGCAAATACAAGTGCCAGAAATTATTAAATTATTTGCTTCAAGTATGCTCACTTGGAATGGCACACTCATTATTTTACAAACCATTTTCTCCAAGGTACAATTATTTCCTTTTAACTTATTAAACTTACATTTTTTTTTATAAGCTGAAAAATCTCCCACCAGCCTGACTCTTCCAGATGGTATTCATATTTTACAAAAAACAAACAAACGATTTTGCAAGTGTTGCCGAGGCCATCTGTTTCTCTGAGGTAAAGTAAGTAAGACTCAGTATAATCGATCAAGTGTCATACCAACCCATGCATGTCTTTTACCAGTGAAACTTATAGATTTATCAAAACAATCAATATTTCATATCTCAATTTGGCTTTTTGTAAAAGACTTGGCTTTTTCTTCACTTCAATCTTAGCTTGAAATAAAACCTTTATTTAAAAAGAAATTATCTGTCTCTATTTCTGAGATTGTTGAGTTGTGCGGTAATAAATACGAACAACAGAAAATTATATTAAATAAATGTATTACGGAAGAAAATAGTATTTACAAAGTGGGGTTAGTAATCATACAGGAAACAAGGTATTAATTGTACGTCTCTTCGTACGATGTAGAGTCTGATTATAATCACTTCCCGTTGACTACCGGAAGTATCCGACTGACTTGTTAGCACAGTTCCAACCACTCTAGCACTGGTATATCGCTACTGTGACATTACTGCCAACAACACCGAGGTCTTGACACTACCACTATTTGTAGTGCATGGAATAGTTCATTTAGCACCCTAACAGAGATGAGGTATTGTAATTATTTACACTGTTCAGACTGTTGTCCTCATCTTTGTTTATATATTCATGACATTTCGGCCATTGTACTCTCTGGCCTTCTTCAGGTGATTGGAATTTCAAACTAAACCCTTTATTTCATCTACTGGGACAAACTGTTCTAGTTCCATAGACCATCTGTTATCTCCCTTCAACTCAACTCTCTAAGTTTTTGTTTACCTCTGCTGTGATCAGGTATTGAACTCACAACTCTTTGTGTCAAGTCACTAGATTCAATCAACTCTTTTATCCACTTGGCCATGTGTCTGGAAGAGGCCTGGCATGTGGAATCAGAAGAATCTACCCGAGTGGACAAAATAAAGGGTTCAGTTCAAAATTCTAATCACTTGAAGAAGGCTGAAACGTTGTGAATATGGCAATGAAGATGAAGACAACAGTTCAAACAATGAAATTAGTTAAAATAAAAATATAATTCGACTATTCAATCTAGGTTGTTCTAACTTATAAAATTTAAGTTTCCTTAGAAATGCCTTCTAGGCTATTCACATTAAAATTATAATTTTCACCCTGTTATGATCAAATAGTAAAAGTAGATTTTATTTACTTGTAAAATCCATACATGTCTTAGTAATATAGATATATTATTTTTCCATTACTGTTTTTCACTTTCCGATTTGAGAAAGACTCTTGAATACTCTGCTAATGTCTTAAGGCCACTGCCACCTGGCATCACCAGTGCAAAGAAGATAACTTTCAGAATTTGCAAGCAAAAAAATGTACAATGCTGAAGTATAATAAGATTAAGTTTAGCTGATGGTATAAGCAAGTGGCCAAGTAATTAACACATTCACTTTCTGAGAATGGGATCTGGGTTCAAATGGGTGCATAGCCAAGCATGGGCGCATGACTGAGTGATTAGAATGTTCACTTCCTAAACTTGTGACTCAGGTTCAAATTTCAGCATGGTTGATTTGTCAGGAATGTGACTTGTCAATGCCAGTGGTCTGGGGAAGTGACATCAGTGTGCAGCACCTTTATAAAGTACCTAAAAATCATACCAGTCAGTTAAGTGCCATACGTGAGACATGCTTTGGGCAATCATGTCTCGAAAGTGACATGACTGACTGGAGAGAAGATTCTCCCACAGTAGATTGCTATTGCTTTCTGCGGTAGATTGGTTGCCAGCCAAGGTTATAGAACCCAATCTGTCCTGTTATTTGAGTCATAGCTAGAGGGGGAAGAGATGCATTATATTATTAAGTAGTAATTAGTTAGGGGTCAGTTTATTACTTCATAATAATAGAAAACCGATCCCCCACTTTATGCCCAGTAGAAGCCTTAATCATCTTTCCAACTATTATATTCAGTCAGTCAGTTAAGTGCCATATGTGATACACGCTTTGGGCAATCATGTCTCAAAAGGAACATGACTGACTGGGGAGAAGATTATCCCAGAGTAGATTGCCATTACTTTCTGTGGTAGACTGGTTGCCAGCCAAGGCTAGAGAACCCAATCTGTCTTATTATTTAAGCCATAACTGGAGGGAAGAGATGGATTATTACCTTTCCCAAGGGTATTTGTGCTACAGGTTGTCTAAAGCTTTCTAAGTGAAATTAGGAACACAGAACTATTTGAGAGCCATCAGTGGTTGAGCCAGAATGAAGTCACAAATGTTCCTGAAAAGGTGTCTGCAGCAGGGATTGCCCATCTACCCTAGTAAATAGGCATACTTAGGTATGAGTGGCCAGCTGATACAGATCATTTCAAGATTATATTTCTTGTAGTTAGGGTATAATTATTCAAGGGCTTACATCTGCATTGTTGAAACACTGGTTCCTGTATTGTCACTGAAGTTAAGCAAGTTAAAGCCTAATCAATACCTAGATGGGTAATTGTTTAGTGACGGATGTGCATTGTGGTGCAGTGGATATTGGCTTGGAAAGAGAAATCGGTGAGCCGAGTTTGAATTCCAGTTGAATACCCTGCATTCACTTATGCACTAGTACCCTTGGGAAAGGTATTAATCCGTCACTTCCCTCCTGTTATGGGTTAAATAACAGGATGGGGCCTGGAGGCAACCCATCTAGTGTTGGTGTCACAATAAAAACACTCTTGGTAGCTCTGGCAAAACATCAAGTATTCAGCTATTTGACAAGATTAGGAATTTTGCTACAAAAACTGTGCCAGGGTTCCAAATGCACAGGGAATACTGGAGGGGTGTAGTGAGTTCTATCTCGGCCAATGGTAGCAAGATGATGATGATGAATTGTTTAGAAATTCCAGGTTCAGTAATCTTGGATGTATGGGTGATATCTAAACTTATTTATAAATGGAACTTTGTCTCTGTGTGTGTGTATGTGTGTGTGTGTCCATTACCTATAGACTCCGAAACGGCTGAACCAATTTTCTTGAAAATTTACTCAGTTGTACTATAAGCATCTGTGAGTGTTCTTAGCTAGGTTTTGTGTCGAGGTACCCCTGATAAATATCAAAAATCGATAATCGAAAAAATTGGGTTATAGAAGGAGTGGTCCGATTTTAATCAAATTTGATACACTCATAGACAAAGACATAAGAAACGATATTCAGAAGTTTCAAGGCAAGATGTTCGTGTATGTGTCTGTTTATCTGCCAGTATGTCTGTATTTTTTCAGCCCTTTTATTTTAGTTTTTGCTTTGGGTTTGACTCTAAGTAGCTATAATTGTAGTTCTTAGTCTCAGCCATTATACCATTTACTCAGAGGACTTATTTAGCCTTCAAAATTCAGTTTACGACGAAAAAACTTATTTGATATTGATATTGATATCAGGAAATCACAATTTGACTTACATCCATTCATTTTTCTTTCAGTCTACATTTTCGCTTTAACTGGAAACAACTATTGCTTTTTAGTCTTTTGTGCCAATGTCCAAAGAGTCTGAGCTCCAGAACCATGGGTTAGTCTTAAAGCTTTCATTACACTCGGGCAATGCCGGGCTATACGACTAGTTAATTATAAAGATGTGTATTGTGGTGCAGTGGATATCAGCTCGGAACAAAAAATCAGAGAGATGAGTTTTAATTCCCGTTGTATTCATTGCATTCACTTACATGCAAATACTCTTGGAAAAAGTATTAATCCTTTTCTTCTCCCTCCAGCTATAGGTTAAATGGCAGGAAAAATTGGGTTCTACAGCCTCGGCTGGCAACCAGTCTACTACAGAAAGTAATGGCAACCTACTACTGCCCAGTCTGTCATGTCTCAAAAGAGACATGATCACCCAACTGTGTACTGAGTATAGCACTTAACTGACTAATAATTATGTGCAAATATC
Source organism: Ascarosepion bandense (assembly GCA_037127315.1). Lineage (NCBI taxonomy): Eukaryota > Metazoa > Mollusca > Cephalopoda > Sepiida > Sepiidae > Ascarosepion > Ascarosepion bandense. The sequence goes on from JBBBDQ010001116.1 coordinate 1,141,775, forward strand.
TTTGGGAAAGATATGAATCCATCTCTTTTCTCCCTGTCTATCAGTCAGTTAAGTGCCATACGTGAAACACACTTGGGCGATCATGTCTCGAAAGAGACATAACTGACTGGGCAGAAGATTATCCCACAGTAGGTTGCCATTGCTATCTACAGTAGACTGGTTGCCAGCCAAGGCTATAGAACCCAATCTGTCCTGTTATTTAACCCATAACTGGAAGGAAGAGACGGATTAATACCTTTTCTAAGGGTATTTGCGCATAAGTGAATACAATGAATTCAACTGGAATTCGAACTCGGTTCCCTGATTTCTCGTTCCGAGGCAATATCCACTGCACCACCACGCACCTGTCTATAGGTTAATTAATAAATTTTATATTACAGAACTATCATTATCTCTCAAAAATATTTAAATTTTTGGCATTAAATAACACAAAGAGGTTAATACACCACTAAACAAAAAGAACCAATAAAATTATTCTATGAATTGTTCAATCTAGTATCCTTATCTTTATTGTTTTTATTACATTTCAAACTCTCTTTGCATCATATTACACTCCATACAAACTTACTAATAGCAAACAGACATTTTTTCCTCTAGAGGCCAGTCTACTGATAGGGTGAGGGGCGGGGAGTGCTGATGACATAGTTTAGCAAGGAGAAACCACCTCAATTAGCATGCATATATTGCAGTGGGTGTCAGAAATGGCTGACATGTATTTGGCATCATCCTTCTGTCAGCCATGCAAATAACTTTGATATACTTAAGCTGAGCATTCTTCAGTTTGCTTGTGATCTTTCTCTCGTGGCAAACATATTCACGGTATGATTTGTGGTTCTTTGAAGTTTGTGTTCCAGCTTTGCAACAGCCAACTGAATGTTCAGTTGTGATCGTTTGAGATTCATGCTGTGCAAATTTTGAAAATCACAAAGGCATTCATATTTGGTATATGTCACGGTGGCATCACTCATACAACGGATTGAACTCTTCCTACAACTACATATACTTCCCCTCACATGAGGAGAGCAGATAAGCAGAGAGAGAGAGAGAGAGAGAGAGTGAGAGAGAGAGAGAGAGAGATCCGCAGGAGATCAGCAGCAGCAGATCAGTGGAGAGCAATAGGCAGAGATAGCTAAGACTGCTAAGACTGGACGACTATTGCGAGTCCTTGAATTACTTTATTACTTCCTAACCCGTATTTATTCATTCTACTAACAGAGTTCCACGTATTTGTATTTTGCTGTGTTATATATATATATATATATATTGTTATTTCTTATTTATTATTTCTTGCTGGACTTCTTATTAGGTTGTCCCAAAAGTTCGTAAACACTTGCAAAAAATTGAAATTTTACTCACCAAGTAATCTAAGGTTACCAGAAAACACTTGCAAGAATTGAAATTCGCAAAAACAACAAAAATTATTACTCAAAATAAAGACCATCATTTTCCAAGACTTTCTGCCATCGATCTTCAAGCTTTTGGATCTGGTCAAAGTACCATTCAGTCGGCTTCGAATCAAAGAATTCCTGACATGCTTCCTCGACTTCATCAAATGAGTCAAATCGGCGGCTCTTCAGAAAGTGTTACATTGAGCGGAAAAGGCCATAATCTGATGGAGCACAATCAGGACTGTAGGTTGAACCTCAACACCGTCCAGCTCTTTGTTATGTCGCCAAGTATAATGAATAACTCAACAACAGAATCAGAAATATAAGTTATATTCCGCGGAAAGACGGTTAGTAAGTACAGAAGTGATTAGTAATATTTACAATAGTAAAGATACAAGAGTCCAATCCGTCGTAAGATGTGTGTATATGTGATTACTTCCAGTATGCCACCGGAAGTGTGACTAACTCTCGCACTGACTCTCAAGTGACTCTGTACGACTCTTCACGACTCCGTACAACCCCGTACGACTCTGTACGACTCTTCCTGTAGAGAATCCACCATTGCTATATATAGCAATGGGAACAGTCCATTATGTAGTCAAATAGGAGCGGCGCCCTAACACTCTTCAAACTTGTCTTTGGTCTTCCTGGCGGTGTGTAGCTTAGTATTGTCCTGCTGTATCAAAGCGCACTTTCGGTTGATCAGAGCCGGGTACTTTTGCTTCAACTTTTCATAGACCTGCTCAAGTTGCTGACAGTAAAGTTCAACACTGATGGCCCGACTATTCAGAACCAACTCAAAATGCATGATTCCTTCAAAGTTCCACCAAACACACAACATGATTTTCTTGCTGAATCGATCTTGTTTTGTCTCTTGCCCTTTCTGAATCCATCACTTGTCTCAATTGTGCTGAACCAGATAGACCCATTTTGCAAGTGTTTACTAACTTTTGGGACAACCTAATAACTGGGTTCACGACAGTATATGAATGACCTTGAACAAAAAAATCAACATTCTCTCTGAAGTATTTTCAAGAAATTGCAATAAACCTTTCCAAAACAGAAACTATGATCTGGAATTGGAATGAAAGCACTAATGGCAGAAGTATATATATTGTCTGCAAATTTAAGAATTTCAATATCTTCCTGATGAAGCCCTGAATCATCATGAAATTTCAGAATGTGGAATTGATAAATGCAAAACACTTTAAATTTTCTTGTAATTATTTTGCCCCCAAAAAGCAATAAAGTTGATAGGTCGCAAGAGGTTACTCAGTGTTAGAGAATATGCAAAATACTACTGCTAAGGAGAGAGAACAAGAAAAGAACAAGAATTAAGAAGACAAAAAATAATGATTGACACTGAATTTAAATTTTTGAAGATCAAAGTTGACTGGAAAGCAAGAAGCCAGAAGAGAATTCCACAAGTGAGAGAACAAACTGTTAGCATAGGACTTATAATATGAAAAGAATCAAGAATCTTTAAATATATAATGAGAGCACCAGAACAGATATAGCAGCAATATTCAAAGCAAGAACAAATGGTAGGCTTATAAATATTTAAGATAGATTCTGGCAAGAAAATTCTCTAGCACAACATAATGAACCAACTTTCTTAGCTGCAGACTTAGCAATTGATTCAATGAACTCTTTCAACTTTATGTCAGCTGAAAACATAGTTTTAGAAGGTGCAGTAAATACTTTCATATGTGAATCACTTATAAGAAAAGTACCTTGGCATAGGAATCACTTATAAGAAAAAATACTTCAGTATAGGGTTTATAAGAAAAAATACTTTGGCAAAGAAAACACTTATAAAAAAATACTTCAATACAGGAATCACTTATAAGAAAAAATACTTTGGTATGGGAATCACTTTTAAGAAATTTAGTAGAAGAGAATGAACATAGGATAGGTCATATTTGGTTAGTGTTGACCAACACTACAACTTACTAGTTAACTGACTATCCTGAAAGCTCGAGTCATGTTCTTAAATAGGTTTATCAGATCTAAACTCTCATGTGGATGCCATACATAGTGTCTGACTCATTGAAAATTCTGAACTATCATCTATATACAACTGTTTTTCTAGATCAATAACGAAAAATATCTGCAAGCAAATGAAACCTTTAAGTCTTAAAGTAGACCTTAAATAATTTAGATTGGAGTGACAAAGTTATGAAGAACTTTATCATATAACAAAAACTACATCGCTTGAAGACTTTCAACAGCAACAACAAGTAAAATGGATAGCATGTATAATAATTAGATAAAATAATGATATAATCAAGATATTATCTTTCCATATGACAGGAAGGTTGGGTCTCTGTGGGCCAGAAAGTTTTTTCATCAGAATCAATCATGCACATTTATAAATCTACCTTTCATCTGTCCATTGAATACTACTGTCATATCTGGTCAGATGCTCCTGCTATTCATCTCGAGTTTCTTGACAAAATTCAAAGGAGGATCTGCAATATAATCGATCCTGCCTAGGTTTCTTGACTCCAAGCAGTTTCTCACCGACAGAACTGAGTACAGGCAGGATTGAAGAAAGGACAAAAGATTAACAAGATTCAAGAAGACAGAAGATGGTAATTGATGCTGCATTTAAATTTTTCAAGATTGTAGTTATCAGGTAAGTGAGTAAATGGAAGGGAGTTCCATAGGCGGAAAGTATGAGAAAAGAAACTATTAGAGTAGAAGTGGCATTTGCATTTAACGACTTCAACAGTAAACAGGTAGGACCTAGATGCTTAAATTCTTGTAGTTGAGTCAGTCAGTCAGTTAAGTGCCTTACATGATACACACTTTGGGCGATCATGTCTTGAAAGAGACATGACTAACTAGGCAGAAGATTTTCCTGTAGTAAGTTGCCATTACTTTTTAATAAAAAAGTATTTTAGTCGTGTTTGACATGTGCGATTTGAGTTACCAATGCAATTAGATTTTGGCATTAAATAACCCATAGAGGTTGATATACTGTTAAACAAAACCAATCAACCAAACAAACAATCAACTTAAAAAGTATCAAAATAAAGGGTTTGATTAAAAATTCCAATTCCCTGAAGAAGGTGGGAGCACACAATGACCGAAACATTGTGAATAGGACAATAAAGATGAGAAGAACAGTCTGAATAATGTGAATACATCATCTCGGAAAAATAGGTGAATATTTACTATTTGCAGATTGTTGTTTTACTTATCATGTAATATCAACTCTGATAATTATTTCTTTATTTAAACAGCCAAACATTTTTCATTGAAATAAAGAGTAAAGGTTAATTTTTAAAAAATCCTAATTGGTTATTAATTACAGTAGCGGTTTCATTAAATAGAATCACTTATAATTGCTTGTTGTTGGCCTATGATTTTAGTTTCTTTTTCAAAATGACTCACTCAACTAAAATTAAATGCAAGTGCTACTCCTCCCTTTTCCCCCTCCAATGATAACAGAATATTATCACTAAGTAATACAAGACTCACTCGTCTCTGGCAGTAGTTATTGCTACTAGTTGTATGATGTGAATTTAATGGTAACACTGTTAAGTAAAGCCGTGACTAACTATAGACTTATCATCTCGACAACAAACGAAATGTCAAATTTTTCTGCAAGATCAAAGAAAGGCTGTATTATTAAGTGTCCTTGATATTTGCTTTCTCTCTAACATTATCCAACTGCCTGATGTTCGCTTTCTCAAGGGGCCTTTTTGTAGCAGGTATATACAATAGAGGTACTACTCTGTCTGAAGGTAGTTGGTTTAGTCCTATCAAATATCTCTTCCTTTACATGATGGACTTAGTATAAAACACTATTGGTTGTTATTTAGTTCTTACAATCACAGCAACTGCTATTACAGACATTTTAATTATGCTTAACTGAATTGTTTGTTAAATTACTAATACTCTCCTTCCCAAAAATGTGCATTGTAGTGCAGTAGATATCGGCTTGGAAATCAGAGAGCCAAGTTCAAATTCCAGTTGAATTCGTTAGATTCACTTATATGCAAATAACCTTGGGAAAGGTATTAATCCATCTTTTCCTTCCAGCTATGGGTTAACTAACAGGACAGATTGAGTACTATAGCCTTGTTTGGCAACCAGCCTACTACAGGAAAATCTTCTGCACACTGTGTCGTGTCTCTTTCAAGACATGATTGCCCAAATATGTATTATGCATAGCACTTAACTGATCCCAAAAATGAGAGGGTGGGCATTAGTGTCTTTTTTTTTAAAATCAATATTACTCCATGCAAGGCAGTAAAACGACTAAGACACAAGATGTTACAGGGTGTGGAAAAATTAGGAACAGAAACACTAATAATGAGTGGGAAGAGGAGAGTAATCAGGAGGATAGTAGATAGTGATATTGCATTTAAATTTTTGCAAATTAAAGATTTCTCTCTCTCTCTCCTTTTTTTAATATGTAACAGACTTCAGTGCTGTAAAGATTATAGGTATCATATATACTCAGTGGCACTGAAAAAGTCTTGGTTTGACCCATTCCCCAAAATTCTACCAAACATCAGAACTCTATTTTTAATCATGCTCACATTAATACAAGAAATTTTTTTTTGTAATCATTTCACCCCAAGCTAGGCAGTACTGCTACTAAGACACAAGTGGTTACAGGGTATGGAAGAATTAGGAACAGCAACATTGATAATGAATGGGAAAACGAAAGAGTAATCAGTAGGGCAGTAGATAGTATGTATGTATGCAAGCTGCATGCACCCTGGGTGGGTTGAGCCAGCTTCCTCCTCGATAGAGAAAGTTTCATAGGGATTTGTTTAAGGGCAGGGTCCCAAGTCCTACCCTGTTATTTAACCCATAACTGGAGGGAAGGGACAGATTAATACCTTTGCCAAGAGTACTAGCGTGTAAGTGAATGCAGGGCATTCAACTGGAATTTGAAATCGGCTCACCGATTTCTCTATCCAAGCTGATATTTACTGCACCACAATAAATGCTTACAGCACCTGGTATTCCCAAGCGATCACCCACCAAATACTGACCAGGCTCAATGTTGCTTAACTTCTGTGATCGAACAAGAACCAGTGTATTCAACATGACATGACCGTAAGCAGTAGATAGTGATTGACATTGTATTAAAAAATTTTTCAGATAAAAGTTGGCTGAAAAGAATGGAGCCAGAAGAGAGTTCCACAAGAGAGAAGTGCACGAAAAAGAAACTGTTAGCATAAAATTTACAACTATATCTAGCCAACACATAGACTAAACTATTGCCCGGTTCACACTTCACCCTCGTCTATTTAACAGTGAAGAGGCTCATCCCTTGTTTCCTCTTTAGGATGCGGTTTCTGGTTTTCTCTTTTCAAATCCTCTCACTTTTTTTTTTTTCAATTGGAGTAGATAGACTAAACTATTGCCCGGTTCACACTCCACCCTCGTCTATTGAACAGGTGTAGAGGCTCATTCCTTGTTTCCTGTTTAGGATGCGGTTTCCGGTTTTCTCTTTTCCAATCTTCTCACTCCTATGTAGCCCCTGCACATCAGTGGCGTTACCGCCTTGCTCGGGGTGATATGATTAAAAAAAAAACAAAAACCCAGCTGTAAACTGACGAGATCTTGATGCCAGTTTAGTAGTTTAGACTTGTGGCTTAAATGAAAAAGTCTAGGTTCCATAATAAAGAGCTCATCTGAACAATTACCATAAAAGTATTTATAGGAAAGGCACCGACAGGCAAACTTAATGGTGGTGGGAAAGTAACCAATATCAAGTCTTATAAGTAGAACTCTATAATTTTCTTTAATCATTTTATCCCAAGCAAGGTGATAATGCCATTAGGACACAGGATGTTATAGGGAAGGAAAGAGAATGATAAAACTTTAGTGAAGAGACACAAGGAAAAGGACAATAAAAGAACAGGATTCAGGAAGACAAAAAGTTACATTTAAATTTTTAGAGGTTGTAGGTTGCAATGAAGCAAAATAAAAGTGCAAAGGAATTCCACTTATGAGAAGTGTAAGAAAAGAAACTATTAGAATAGAACTGATAGTTGCATGTAGTTAGTTCAACAGTAACACAGTGAGACCTAATTGCCAATCCAGTCAGTCAGTCAGTCAGTCAGTTAAGTGTCATATGTGATACACTCTTCGGCGATAGCATACTTAAATTCATTAATTTAGTCAAGGCACTAAGCTCATTAGTACAATTTGTTATACACTGCCACTGGATCTGGACAAACAATGAGGAACACATATATATAAAAATATAATTTTATATTTTTATTCTTCATTGGTGACACTTGTGTGAAGCAGGAGGGCAGCTGGAGAGAGTTGTGCAGACAAAGGGGTCATTGGGAGTCGTTAGCCAGTCTCTGTCTCTTCAGTCAAAAATTTTAGACTTTATATAGTTTTAAAACTCCTACACATTTTCACTTTTTCAGGTTGTCACTTTGTTGGTGTTATCTATGGCCAGATATATCTGTCAATCACACCCAGTGGTCCATTGCTTTTCAGGTCGGTTTTTGCTTTTTTTGTTCCAATTTGTTGACATCATCTACAGCCAAATATATCTGTCAACTACCCTTGCCCTTTGTTGACTTTTATCTACGGCCAGATGTATCTGTCAACCACTTTCCAGGCTATTGCCTTTCAAGCCAGTTGTCACTTTTGTTGACCTTACCTATGGCCGGATGTACCTGTCAATTACTTCTACCATTCAAGGTAATATATTACAAATTACCATGAAAATATTTATAGAAAAGACAGAAAGAAACCATGTTACATCAGTAAGGAATTGGCTGAAGTCAAGATGCCAGGTTAGTACTAATAACATGACAGATCATTCTTTGTATTTTTTCAAAAATGTCAAGACCCTCAGACCAGATATGGTAGCAGTATTCAATGCATAGACAAATTGTAGATTTATAAATATGCAAGGTAGATCCTGACAAGAAGTATTATCCAGAATGACACAGTGAACCAAATTTCCTAACAGCAGACCTGGCAATTGATTCGATATAATTCCTTCACTTCATGTCAGTGGAAGATGTGAACCCAAGAAGGTGCAAAGTGTTGCTCTTCTGGAGGTTAGCATCAGCCACACAGTAGAATTTTATAAGCCTATAATTAGTACCATATCTTTTTTAAACCTATACCTATAATTAATTACTAGTTATTTTTTAAATCTATCATTTTAATTTTTGAAATTAATACCATATCTTATACTGGATATTAATAGAATAATGAAACTGCAGTATCCCCAAGGGATATACAGGGAAGTGACAAAATTATGGGATAGAAGTTTGTAAAGGTAATAAAAATATCATCTGTCACCCACAAGAAAATGTCAACAATGAGTGCTCAATTTATACAATTTATATGGATGTGCATGGGTGGTGCAGTAGATATTGGCTTAGAACAAGAAATCAGAGACCCGAGTTCAAATTTCAGTTAAATTCATTGCATTCATTAATGCACAAATGCCCTTAGGAAAGGTGTTAATCCATCTCTTCTCCTTCCAGCTATGGGTTAAATAGCAGGACAGATTGGGTTCTATAGCCTTGGTTAGCAACCACTCTACCACAAAAATTAATGGCAACCTAGTGTGAGGAAATCTTCTGCCCAGTCATTCATGCTTCTTTTGAGACATGATCGCCCAAAGTGTGTGGCACTTGTATGGCACTTAACTGACTGAAATTACTCCAAAGTAGTTCAATGAAACTTCAGTTTGACATTTGGCAGTAATATTGTTAATGTTAGAACTAGAGAAGGTTTTAGAAATTTTATTCAGATGAGAGATTTGAAAATGGATCGTGAGGAAGATCTGATTAAATCATAAAAAAATATCAACTGAATGATTTGATTAGGCAAAATTAAAAAGACATCAGTTGGAAAACTTTCAGTATAACTTTGAAGAACTTGAATATTGAAAATCTAGACAAATGAATAGAGATGGATGAATTCTGCTCCATGGCTAGACACAGCCTCACACTTCATGATCCACAGTTAAAATTTTTATCTAGCCTTTCTTATGGGATTTGGGAACTTATTCACCAGACATCTCTTCCACATATTATCCCTTATTTAATGACTTTGAACTTTCTATAAGCAAAAGAAGATTCTTGTATAGTGAAGAATTAGTCGAACAGATTGTTTATGGCAAAAAATATTAAGGTAAAAACATATAAAGCAAAATGATTATTTGAGAAAAACGAGATTGTTTAAGGCAAAAGAGATTGCTTAAGGCAAACTAGATTGTTTAAGGCAAAAGAGATTGCTTAAGGCAAACTAAATTGTTTAAGGGAAAAGAGATTGCTTAAGGCAAACTAGATTGTTTAAGGCAAAACTGATTGTTCAAGGCAAAAGAGGAAGTGATATTTTTCTATTCATGGGATAAAAGCATTTGAACAGATTGCTTAAGGCAAAAAATATCAAGGTAAAGCATATTGTTTAAAGCAAAAAGATTGTTTAAGGCAAACTAGATTGTTTGAGACAAAACTGATTGTTGAAAGCAAAAGAGGAAGGAATTTTTTTCATTAATGGGATGAAATCATGTTGGATAGAACAAAAAATTTGATATTTTGACTAATTTTTTTTCTCGATCATCAAAATACTCTCTATAGATCTGATATAAACTTGAGTGGCTCATCATCTAAGTACGGACACCTTTGCATGGTTAATGGTAAACAAACTAGTTTGATCAATCATTACTAGTGAGTTTGATCCTCACTAGGTGCTCCATGCTCAGAGCCTTGTGCCGAACTTAGCTAAGTCATGTAATTAACAAGCTGATTAGAGAGTAATGAAAGTTAGTCTTTCAATCCCTTATTAATTTAGAGAGTCTGATCCCCATTAGGTGCTCCACATTTGTAATTTTATGCTAAAATCAAGCCGCTCTCAGTAAATAACTTGAGCACTTCTTTATTGTATAATACAGCATGACCAAGAATTAATTACCTATTTCAGTGAAATTGGACAATTTTTTAAAAAATTCACTTTTACCTCTGTTCATCACGTTTAATTTGTGGAAGAAAAATATTTTAGTCGCGTTTGACACATGCGATTTGATTTCTGTGATGTAATTCAGCAACCATCTTAGATCTTAGATGTTTTACGGAGCAAATGTAAACAATCGGCTCCATTGGCCAAAAAGTGCTAAAAGGTAAAAATTGCTGAACTTAAACTCAAAAAGTATGTGTCGACCTGGCTTCCCTGTAGATATGTGTCCCTAGAAAGTTTGAATGGCATAGCTTAAAAAATGTAGGCGTGCATAGGGAATAGTCACACAGACTCACAGATTGCCTTTTATATATATAGATTATAAAAAATACAAAAACTTAAGGAATCAACACATATGCTGGGCCACAAAAATCTCCTTAGCTGACCAAGCATAAAAATGAATACAATAACTAGTAATACGAAATGCTAGAGAAAACCAATTATAAACAACAAGATTGTAATATGAGCTCTGATAAAAAATAATACTGAGACATTCGGCTTATGAGTCCCAGAAATCCATACACTGATGTCATCAAGGACACATAGCCCAGTGGATATAGGCATTGGATGGATCTAGTGACTTGACCCAAAGAGACGGGAGTTCAATACCTGACTACAGCAGTAGTGAACAAATAACTTAAAGAGTTCAGTTAAATGGAAATCACTAAGACATCCGGAAGTGGCATGACTCATAAAATGAGAACACTCTACTCTAATGATCAAAATAAAGGGTTCAGTTAAAAATTCCAATCACCTGAAGAAGGTGGGAATGCACAATGGCCGAAACATTGTGAATATGACAATAAAGATGAGGAGAACAGTCTGAACACTGTAAATAATGTAACCACCACTTAATTGCTGTTGTTCTAAGGTTCACTCTGACCCAGGGTGGTATCACTAATTAGGGTCCCAGCTATGATTAAATAACGAATCTCCAAACAAAACACTATGAAAGTATAAAAATACATTTTTATAGTAAAAATACCAGCAATATTTTTTTCTATAAAAACATTACCAACAATACCATTTATTAGAAGAATTAAAAACAATGTTTTAACTGTAGTTAAAGGCATACAATTGCCAATGCAATTAGATTTTGGCATTAAAACACCCATAGACGTTGATATACTGCTAAACAAAACCAACCAACCAAACAACTTAAAAAGTATGACATTTAATCCATATAATATCTGACAATTTCTTAAATCAAACTGTTTTCCAAAATATAACTTTAACAAAACTACAGTATAAAATACACATAACCACCTCTAGAAATGATGTCTACTTGCTCGGGTGTAATGAAAGCTTTAAAACTAATCCATGGTCCTGGAGCTCAGACTCTTTGGACGTTGGCACAAAAGACTAAAAAGTTGTTTCCAGTTAAAGCGAAACCGTAGACTGAAAGAAAAATGAATGGATGTAAGTTAAATTTTGATTTCCTGGTATAGATATCAAATTTTCTGCACTATTGTAAAAACTGCAACCTTGAAACTTGTGAATATCGTTTCTTATGTCTTTGTCTATAAGTGTATCAAATTTGATTAAAATCAGACCACTCCTTCTATAACCCGATTTTTTCAATTATCGATTTTCAATATTTATCAGGGGTACCTCGACACAAAACCTAGCTAAGAATACTCGCAGACGCTTATAGCACAACTGTGTAAATTTTCAAGAAAATCGGTTCAGCCATTTCAGAGTCTATAGATAATGGACACACACACACACAGAAACACACACACACACACACATACACACACACAGAGAGACAAAGTTCCATTTATAAATAAGTTTAAATTAGATAGACATCATATTGTACTTTGTTCACATATTTTTATAACCTTGTAAATAAACATTGCCGAGGGAGTCAGAAGTGTATACAGTAATAATGAAATAACTCTCTTTTGCAACACTGTACTTTTTTGCAGGCATGAAGGTTAAATATTGCTGAATATTCTTGCAAAAATTACTTAGTTTTCAGTAAGAGGTTTTGTGCAAACATCTGTTTCTCTGTGTTTTGAAAATAGTTTTTTATTGTTAACAGCTGAAATCATTCCGGTGAAGTTACACTTGATTTTTAAAATATTTATAAAGTTCTTAGGGAATATTTGTTTAAATTTTAATCTTCTCAATATGTCGAATTTTTTCTGTCATCAGATATCTTCTGTTTTTGATGCCTGCTTCAACCCACTGCAGCCCAGCATTGTTGATGGTAACCCACATAATCTCTACTAGTCGCCACTACATCACCACTTCCTTCATCCTAACTGATGAATCTGCATCCTTTGCGGCATTTTACAAATTCTATCCTCATCATGTTATGACAGATGGTTGGGTGTTTTTTTTTTTTTACAACAGTGCTTCAAGATTTACACAGGATTTGTTCGAACTCTACCTTACTGACATTCTATTTCTGAGCAGGTGATGGTCATAGTTTCAGCTTTGATGTCAAGGTGTATAATGTCACATTCGGTAGGCACACTAGTATTGCTTGGAAGCTGGGGTTGCTTTATGCATGAGCTATATAAAAAAATCAGGTTTTTCACCAAAAAAATTTGGGGGTCCCACTCTACATGATTTAGACTTATACAGGACTAGCAGGATAGCCCGGCGTTGCTCGGGTGTAATGAAAGCTTTAAAACTAATCCATGGTCCTGGAGATCAGACTCTTTGGACGTTGGCACGAAAGACTAAAAAGCAATAGTTGTTTCCAGTTAAAGCGAAACCATAGACTGAAAGAAAAATCAATGGATGCAAATCAAATTTTGAAGTTTGGTGAGAATCAAATAAAAATTGTGTATTTGTATAAAGGACATATAGACAGATAAACACACACACACAAACATCTTGCCTTTTATATATATATACATATATATTATCGATTTTCTGCACTATTGTAAGAACTGCAACCTTGAAACTTGTGAATATCATTTCTTGTGTCTTTGTCTATGAGTGTATCAAATTTGATTAAAATCGGACCACTCCTTCCATAACTCGATTTTTTCGATTATTTATTTTCTCAACACAAAACCTAGCTAAAAACACTTGCAGACGCTTATAGTACAACTGTGTAAATTTTCAAGAAAATCGGTTCAGCCATTTCGGAGTCTATAGGTAACGGACACACACACACACACACACACACACACACACACACACACACACAAAGTTCCATTTATAAATAAGTTTAGATAACTAACTGAATAAGTTTAGATAACTAACTGAATATAATAGTTGGGCATAAAGTGAGGGATCGGTTTTCCATTATCATGAAGTAATAAACTGATCCCACTAGAATTAGTACAAATTAATATAATTGGAAACAAATACTATTAAAGCTGCTATTAGACCTAAAGTGGGGAACCAGTTTTCTATTGTTATGAAGTAATAAACTGATCCCCCATTAATTACTACTTATTAACTTAATAATATAATCTATCTCTTTTCACTCTAGCTATTGGTTGAATAGCAGGACAGATTGGGCTCTACAGCCTTGGTTGGCTACCAGTCTACCACAGAAAGTAATGGCAACCTACTGCAGGAAATTCTTCTGCCCAGTCATTTATATCTCCTTCAAGACATGATAACCAAAGTATGTATCATGTATGGCACAAAACTGACTGATCTATAAATTCATTGCCATTTTTATAAACACATGCTGCCCTAACCCATGATGATGATGATGAACCCATAGGCATTTTCAAAGTATCACATGAAACAAGTTTATTTGTTAATTTTAGCATATTTTATACTTTCTTACAGAAAAGGTTCCTGTTTGAAACGACCTGAGAACTTGGGAATTAGAGCTTTTTCATAATTATTTCTCAAAACTAATTTCATTTTTCTTCTTACAAAAAGAAAAGATATTTCAGAAATTAAATCAATTGAAATTTCTATAAAGTCATTTCTCTTTTGCAAAGTTGATTTTAGATCCCCAATGCTATAAAGTCATTTCTCTTTTGTAAAGTTGATTTTAGATCCCCAATGCTATAAAGTCATTTCTCTTTTGTAAAGTTGATTTTAGATCCCCAATGATTTTCTGAAATGATTTTCTTGATATGCATTTCTGGTAAAAGCTTCTAAAGGAATCACATAACTTCACATTAGTTTTTTTATGTTGATTACACAACAAATCATTAATAACCAATGAACTTTTTTATTATTTTGACTTAGAATCAAAAGTTTTAACATTTTATAAACACTTCACCCTAAGCAAGGCAATAAAGCCACTAAAATGCAAAGGGTTACTGAGTGTGAGTGAAAATGAGAAAAAAGCACTATTAAGGAGAATGAACAAGAACAAGAATTAAAAGATAATAATTGACATTGCATTTAAATTTTTTAATATTAAAGTTGATTGAGAAACAAGAAACTGAAAGAGAGTTCCACATGCGAAAAGTGCAATAGAAGAAATTGTTAGTAGAACTCTATGGTTCTATCGAGCCATTTCACTTGTAAAATGATGAGACCTTACTGCCAACCTAGTGTTGCACTTAAATTCAAAGTCTCGGTAACCTTGAGCAGTGGTTTCTAACCAGTAGTACTAGCACCCTCTGGGTGTGCAAGATCACCTTTTAGTGGGTGCAAAACCTTGGATTTGGCAATTTAGTAAAATTAATAAATAAAAAAATTGAAATATTTAAGCTTTAACTGTTAAACATTGAAATTTATTTGTTTATTATTTTTGCTGATACCATTAATCATTTTAACAGTAGTGGAAGAGAAAACAACTCTTTTGTATAGGTACCACCACTTGGTCACATAAAAATCAGGATAGTAAGATAAAAAAAGGCCCCAAACTCATTAAAAACAAAGTTTTGTCATTAAAATGTTTTTGTTTTTATGAAAAGACCAAAGTATTTTTTTAATTATTTTTTGCAATTTTTTACTCCTTTCTAGCACATTCAAAATTTTGGTTAAAAAGTTTTGTTTTTTTTTGCATCAATGGCAGTCCAAAAATAAAGGTTAGTTTTTTTGCACTTTTTTCGGTGAGAAACATTGATTTGGAAATTTTTGCAAAATTCAAATAATTGTCAGATTTTAATGAAACTTTCAGGACATATTCAAAAATAAATGAAATTACTTTTTAAATTTTCTTTTTTTTTAATGAAAATTTTTGTAAAAAATATCTTTTTTTACATATGATACCGCCCACTTACTTAATTTCATGAAATTTTGAGAAATCAACTTTTTAAGATGGGGATTTTTTTTTTATTAGTTAAAAACAGGACTCCTTGGAGAAAGTAAATCATCAATTCTTTTTCATAAAACAGTTACTCGTTTCATTGAAAATCTGTTCTGCATTGTAAAATAAAAAATGCAAAAATCTATGACATTATTTAATTAGAAAAGCTTTTAACTACTTTTGTAAATAAGTTATATTATATTTATTTATTCGCACAATAGGTCTGAAGAAATAAATATATGATGAATAATGAATTTTTACAAGAATTTTTCCATTTTTTTAAAGTTTTAATTATAATAATTTATGATAATTCAAAAACCGCTTAAAATTATTTAATGCTTTCAAAATAGCAGTTTGGTGATATAGTTAAGTGAAACCTACATTTATGAATCAGTAATAATCTTTAGTGAATAAACGTTCCTAATTTCTACCTATGGGAATTTATACATGACATAATCCTTAAAAAGGCCACATAATGTAAGTGTCGTCTGACACACTGCAATTATTTCACTTTGAGTATTCAGTTCTGTTTCATTGTTAACATGTTTGCAAAACATCCTTTCAAAATTTTAAACCAAGTTTAAAATTTTGTTAATTACTTTTTCACTAAATATTTTTATTTTATATATTTACTAGCATCATAACCCGGTGTTGCCCGTGCAACTCAGCACATTTTTTAATTAGATGATTAATGCAGTGTGTTGCGATTTCCAAGTGTTTGTAGTTGCCGCCTCACTTTTAAAACTCAGTTATATAAAAAAAATAATTATATAAGAAATTATTGTTTAAAAATTGTTAAAAAATTCCATTAAAAAATCTATTTTCTTTTGTTTTGTGTAAATGTGAGTTGATGTTTTGTGTGACATTGTAAACAATATTGCATTTGTTTTTGTTTCAAAATTACAGGGAAATTATTTACATTTTTTGTTGACTAAATGAATTTCAGAAATTTTCGAAGAATATTTAAAAATGTAGGCATTTAATTTTAGAGGAAAAAGTTACATTAATGCCACACAAATTACAGACAGTTGATTTCCTGCATGAAATATTTAGTGAAAAAAAAGCTTTATTTTTTTTTAAATTTTATTTTCTGAAGTATGAAATATTAAATCTGAAAAAAAAAACATAAATAATTAAATTAACCACTGCCACTTTTTTTTATGTATTTTGTTTTTGCCTAAAAAAACACTTTTTTAAAAAATATTTCTTTTCTTTCAAAATTCTGGGGAAAATTTTCAAATTATTTTGTTGACCAAATGAATTTTTAAAACGTTGGAATAAAAATTAAATATAAAGACTCATTTTTTTTTGTTTTAGTCACGTTTGACACATGTAATTTGATTTCTGTGACAGAATCTAGCAACCATCTTAGATCTTAGATGTTTTATGGAGCAAATGTAAACAATCGGCTCCATTGGCCAAAAAGTGCTAAAAGGTAAAAATTGCTGAACTTAAACTCAAAAAGTATGTGTCAACCTGGCTTCCCTGTAGATATGTGTCCCTAGAAAGCTTGAATGGCATAGCTTAAAAAATGTAGGCATGCATAGGGAACAGTCACACACAGACTCACAGATTGCCTTTTATATATATAGATTTTAGGTTGGTTCATATTTTATTTTAGTAATTTTTTTGTTTCCACACTTGCAAGTCACTCACTGTTTCCTTCATTGTCATGCTTTGGCAGCAAAAACATTGCTTCCAGGATTTTAAAAAAATACTCAACACTTGTATAAAGGTCGTCAACAAGATTAGGGGCCATGCCCTCAACAACTGCATCTTTAAGTTGCTTTGTGAAGATCTGGGAAAATAAGATACAGTGTTACTTTCTTCACACGGAAGTCTGCTGGCTCTCACAAGGAGAAGCTTCTTTGAACTGCAGAAAGAAATCAATTTTTTTCTGGAGGAATGAGACTCTGATCTGGTTAGTGAATTGGAAGCACAAAAGTTCATGTAAATGCTGGCTTATTTGGCTGATATTTTCACTTGTATGCATGAACTGAGTGTCTCTTTTCACGGAAAAGATATGAACATATTGAAACGCTGCAAAAAGTCAAAAGCTTTCAAAGAAAAGTTACCTCTTTGGCATCGACAGGTGGAAAGAGATAATTTTTCAAACTTTTCATCACTTGAAGAAATCGTTGATGATAATGGATCTCTAATTTCTACTGTGCGTGAAGATATTGTGTCTCATTTGAAAATGCTGTCAAAATCATTTGATGGATATTTTGTAGCTAAAGAACTAAAGATTTCAGGAGAATGGATCATGAATCCAAACTCATCCAATTTAAATAGTATGTCGAATGATGACGAGCCGAAGAAAGATCTTATTGGTCTGCAGACAAATTGTGCTCTTGAAATGCCATTCGAAAGCAAAACTTTGGAGGAGTATTGGTGTTCAGCAATGAATATGTTTCCAAGATTTTGTGAAAAAGCCTTTGGTGTCCTTATTCCATTTGTGACCACAAACTTATGTGAGTCTGAATTTAGTTTCTCTTTTATTAATCAAAACAAAATCTAGAAATCACTTGAATCTAAAGGCAGACGCACGGATCAGCAATAAAGTACCACATTTTGACAAAATCATATCCAAGAAACAATTAAAAATGTCATTAGATTTAAATTTTACATTTTTTTATGTGAATTTTTAATCTTAGATTCTATTTTTTTTTAAATTGTTTAATTTACACTTACATTGAATGAAAAGCTTAATTTTTTTGTACTATTTTTATTTTTGTACTATTTGTTTGTATTTAAGTTTGTTATAAGTGTTTTCTTTTTTCTTCCTTTTCGTGCCATTTAAAACTTACCTAAAATAAATTTGTTACTCAAATTCAGTATAAATAAATTGCTTTCTTCATCTTCATATGAGATATTACTTTTGCATAAATATATATATATATATATATATATATATAGTCATCTGTAGACAGATCTGTTTCGCTGTTTCCTCAGTACGGTTAGTGTTAGGCCGCTCTCCACCTTTGAAGTATAATGAACTGTTCCAGGCACTATGAATGGTGGTAGTGTCGAGAGACGATTTTCAGTTCAGTACAGAGTACAGATTACGAGTCAGTTGTGTATTTCCGGTTGTAAACTGGAAGTGATTAATTGCACTGTACCACGTACAAAGACGTACACATTAATACCTTGTTTACCTGTATTATACTAACCAACTTTCTAAATACCTTTCTTCCGTAATATATTTTATTATATTTATATTTCTGTTGTTTCGTTGTTTTTACCTGCACAACTCAACAGTTAGACATCCAATTGCTTTTAGTCAGGGTTGAAACCCAACCAAATTGACATCAGACGGTGATTCTACCTCTGAGCTATGGGCGCTCGGTAGAACTTTAGCGTGTGATATATCATGTAGACATACGCCAATTGTTCAATGCATCTACGCATTGTTCATTCAGTAATGAACAATGCGTAGATGCTAGAGTAACTACTATATATATATATATATATATATATATATATATAGGGCATGCAATTTAATATTATAAGGTTTTTAGGGGTGTGAAGCATAGAAAAGGTTGTGAACCCTTACCTTGAAGGAAGGTTTTCCAAATAATTACCAGGAAGCTATTTATAGAAAAGATACAGGGAAGCTACCTTATGGTAGTAGGAAAGTGATTGAAGCTGAGATGCCAGGTCAGGACAGATAACATAACTTACAGTTACATCTAGTCATTTTTCCTGAAAAATTGTTTTAAGAGAAAGATTTTATAAATTTCAACCAAAAGAGAAAATAATGACATAATCAAGATGTTGACATTTCACACTACTTCAAATAAAAGGTTAGGAAGGAAACCCTCATCAATAATGGGAATGGTTATAACACTGACTAAAAAACTTCCCATCAGTCCCAATGGAGCACAGTCCATCAACAACCTCTTGCCATTGACGAGGAGGTTGTCAATGTTTCCGTAACTTTACAGGTAGCAGTGTTGACCCTATGCAAAACCCTTTATTCTCTGGGTGAAGCAGACTGGTTGCCAACCAAGGCTATAGAACCCAATCTACCCTAATATTTAACTCATAGCTGGAAGGGTAAGAGATGGGTTAATATCTTTCCCAAGAGTATTTGTGCCTAAGTGAATGCAGCAAATTCAACTGGAATTTGAACTCGGCCCTCTGATTTCTCATTCCGAGTTTATATCCAAAACAAACAGTTACTAGGCTTGAGAAACTTATTTTTCTGAAAAATTGTTCCGATAGAAAAATTTTATAAATTTCAACTGATGGTAGCACTGGCTGATCAGTTAATGAATATTAAAAGTTTCTTCATAAGGAAATAGCTAATATTACCACTACTATTTCCAAACTGATTCAAGATGAGAATTTCCTGTATGTGATGCAGGTACATTGCATTTGACTTGTCAGCCATTGTAAAGATTGCAGAGACATTCCTACATGGCCGTTACAAAAGTTTACATAATAATTGATCATCGGAAGATAACATGAATCTTCTTGACAGTCTGACTTGGTTGGATAGGTCCCAATTAATTAATTACTTACCTACTTCTGTTGACCAGCACTATTATAGCATGTACAATCTGGGAAATTTCCAATACCAGTTTCCAATATGACCTTGTACATATATTGATATCTCTGGCTATATATACATAAAACTTTTGTGAGGAGAGAAGACAATGAAAGAGCAGGTTTCAGGAAGAGAGAAGAAGGCAATAATGCCACTAAGACACAAGGGGTTACTAGGAGTGAAAGAGAATGAGAAGATTTTAGTGAGGAGAAAGGACAATAAAAGAACTGGTTTCAGGAAGGGAAAAGATGACAATAATTCCACTAAGACGCAAAGGGTTACTGGGAGTGAAAGAGAATGAGAAGACATTAGTGAGGAGAAAGAAAAATAAAAGAACTGGTTTCAGGAAGATAAAAGATGGCAGTAATGCCACTAAGATGCAAGGGGTTACTGGGAGTGAAAGAGAATGAGAAGTCTTTTGTGAGGAGATAGGACAATAATAGAACAGGTTCCAGGAAGACAGAAGATGGGGATTGATGTTGCATTTAATCTTTTGAAAATTGTAAGTGGCAGGGAAGCAAGAAATTGGAAGGGAGTTCCACAGGTGAGAAATGTGATAAAAGTAACTGTTAGAATAGAAGAGACATTGGTATCTAGCCAGATCAACAGTAATATGGTGAGACCCTTTTGCCAATCTAGTCTTCTTCTTTATGTGCTGTGTCCTTTTAGGACGGAGGCGATCAAGGCTCTCCACAATATCCTGTACTTTGTAGCTTTAAATTAATTTTCTTTTTGTTATTTCTTGAACCTTGTTCCGCCATCCATTTACTCGAGCTCACTGAGCATGTTACACATTGTTTTCTTCTTTCCCTTTTGCCTTCAGCCTGTCCTGTGAGTATCAGATTTTCCAAGCCCTCTTTCATCATTATCTGCTCTGAAAATATTAACTATCTCTTTCTGATGTTAAATATAAATTTCTTTTATGTATCCATGTTCTCTAAATCTTCATGTTGCTCACACGTTCAGTCCATGGTATCTTCAGAATCCTTCTGTAGAACCATGTTTCAATTGCTTCAAGTCTCTTCTTCATCTGTGAGGAGACTGTCCAGTATTCACTGCCATATAGGAGGACTGATATTACATAACAGTTCAGTACTCTTTTCTTTGTTTCTCTTGCTTCAAGTCTCTTCTTCATCTGTGAGGAGATTGTCCAGCATTCACTGCCATATAGGAGGACTGATATTACATAACAGTTCAGTACTCTTTTCTTTGTTTCTCTTGCTTCAAGTCTCTTTTTCATCTGTGAGGAGATTGTCCAGTATTCACTGCCATATAAGAGGACTGATATTACATAACAGTTTAGTACTCTTTTCTTTGTTTCTGTTGCTTCAAGTCTCTTCTTCATCTGTGAGGAGATTGTCCAGCATTCACTGCCATATAGGAGGACTGATATTACATAACAGTTCAGTACTCTTTTCTTTGTTTCTCTTGCTTCAAGTCTCTTCTTCATCTGTGAGGAGATTGTCCAGCATTCACTGCCATATATGAGGACTGATATTACATAACAGTTCAGTACTCTCTTCTTTGTTTTTAATAAATTTTTTCTGTTTCTTAAACCTCTGTTTAACTTTTGGGATGCATGTTTGACTATCCCAATGTGCCTATACTTAATTTCATGCATTCAAAATACCCAGTAGGAGAGATATTTTCATGGCCATTGTTCTAATGAACAATGGCCATGAAAATATGTGTAGAAAAGATAGAGGGAAGCCATGTCATGTTGGTAGGAAAGTGACCAATGTCAAAATGCCAAGTCAGAACTGATAACATTACAAACCCTTCTTTAGACTTTTGTCAAGAATCTTGAGATATATAGCCAGAATATGGTGTCAACATTTAATATACGGATGAATAATACATTTATAAATGTGCAAGATGGATTCTGACAAGAAGAATTATGTTGCAAACTAACTTTCCCAGTTGTAGTCCTCATCATTTGGCATGGTTGTAACTCTAGGATCTACAAGGATTCTATCAGAATAATTTTATAAAATTTATTATTAAAAATGAAATGCCTAAATGAATTTCTCAGAATGTTATTAAAATTGAATGAATAAAACTGTATTTTTTTTGTTTTGTTTTTTACTTTTAATATTTGGTCTATTTAGTAGGTTTAGTAGGTAGATTTATCATTGGCAGGTGACCAATTTAGTAGGTTTAGAAAGTAAATCTGGATAGGAAAAATAAATTGCAGTCATTGGCTGATATGTCTGGACTCCTTCAGACAAAGAATATGTATAGATTCAGTTATTCTTTGTTGAGCCCGTACATAAGTCTTGTGCCCCACCCAATCAATGATATGCCCACTACTCTACTACATCTCAATTTTGATAAGGCCATATTCATATAAAATACAAATTTTGATAAGGCCATATTCATATAAAATACAAATTTTGATAAGGCCATATTCATATAAAATACAAATTTTGATAAGGCCATATTCATATAAAATACAAATTTTATTGCAACTTAATTATGTACAATAATGGATCATATGCAAAATAGATGAATAATTCAAGTAAAAAAATGAAAATAAATAAAACATTGATTTTACTAAGCTTAGTTGTGACACAAGGCCAAAAGTATGGGGCACCCAGTGAAGATTAATCTCACTACTCAGTTGTGATTGATCTAGCGAGAGAAGCTCACTAACCATTTATGATTTTCTAAGCATAGCATAGATGTGACACAAGGCCAAATGTATGAGGAACCCAGGAAGGATCAAATTCACTATTTAGATATTAACCAATCTAGTGAAACAAGGTTGCTATTACGCCACATCAAAATTTACCCCCAAAATAAGATAAATGTAATGTATCTAAATACAAATGTCATATTAGATCATACCATCTAAACTTATTTATAAATGGAACTTAGTGTGTGTGCGTATGTGTGTGTTGTGTGTGTGTGTGTGTGTGTGTGTGTGTGTGTGTTTGTTTGTGTGTGTGTGTGTGTGTGTTCGTTACCTATAGACTCTGAAATGGCTGAACCGATTTTCTTGAAAATTTACACAGTTGTACTATAAGCATCTGCGAGTGTTCTTAGCTAGGTTTTGTGTCGAGGTACCCCCGATAAATATCGAAAATCGATAATTGAAAAAATCGGGTTATAGAAGGAGTGGTCCGATTTTAATCAAATTTGATACACTCATAGACAAAGACATAAGAAATGATATTCACAAGTTTCAAGGTTGCAGTTGTTACAATAGTGCAGAAAATCGATAATATATATATAAAAGGCAAGATGTTTGTGTGTGTGTCTTATTATCTATCTGTATGTCTGTATTTTTTTCAGCCCTTTTATTTTAGTTTTTGCTTTGGGTTTGGCTCTAAATATGTATAATTGTAGTTCTTAGTCTCAGCCATGATACCATTTACTCAGAGGACTTATTTAGCCTTCAAAATTCAGTTTACGATGAAAAAACTTATTAGATATCGATACCAGGAAATCAAAATTTGACTTATATCCATTCATTTTTCTTTCAGTCTACGGTTTCGCTTTAACTGGAAACAACTATTGCTTTTTAGTCTTTCATGCCAACATCCAAAGAGTCTGAGCTCCAGGACCATGGATTAGTTTTAAAGCTTTCATTACACCCAAGCAACGCCGGGCTATACTGCTAGTCTTGAATAAATCAACAATGTTTTGTGGCAATATTTAACATCATCTTGAGATTTTCTTGTTAAGTAGTTGAAAAATTTTAACACATTCAAAATTATTTATAGATTTGGATGAAAAAAATCCATGAAAATGTTACATCTTTTAAGAGTCATTGGTTGTGCTTAGTTTAGTTTGTAACGTGTATAAATGTAGGTAAAAAAAAGCAAATTTTGATAAGATAGTGGGGGTCACAAAACACATTCTGGTGCCTCTGGTCAAGGTAGGTTTGGGTTAGTATGTACCAATCATGATAATAAATAAGTATTCGTAAAGGTTTAAAAAATGCCTTTGTAACTTTTTAAATCACTATATATATATATATAGAAGAATCCAAAGGAGTATCCTGTACATAAAGTGGTAGGAAGCTGATGATGGTTCACCTGAAATAGGCCTATATTTCTGATTTACCATGAAATAACATGTCTGCCTTAATTTTTTCTTATATATATATATATATATATATATATATATATATATATATATATATATTTTCATTTGGAAATGAGTCATTTAACAAATGTTGATAATACAGCAAGAGTCACTAAGACTCATTTTCAAATAAAAAATGTTTTAAATTTCTACAATATAACTGTGTACTGGTCTAATTTAATTATGACCAGAAACTAATTAATTTATATATATATATATATATGACTGCAGGACTAGTGCAAGACTTTTGTACCACTTTAGTATATGATACTAAACTCTATTAAATTTCAATTTTTATGTAGTAGTACTCATATAAAGTATAAATTTTATGCCAACCTAATTATGTAAAATAATGGATCATGTGCAATATAGGTGAACAATTCAACTATAAAAATTTAAAATCAATGAAATATATCTAAATACAAATTAGACATTGTAATAATAGATCATTCCATCTTAAATAAATTAACAATGCTTGCACGAATTTTTAACATCATCTTGAGATTTGTTTTAGTTAAAATGTTGAATAATTTTAACACATTCAACATTATTGATGAAAATAGTTAATTTTATATAGAGTTTTTTAAACTTATCATGAGCAAAACAAATTTATGGACCAAAAAATAAAGACTCCGTAAAATAATGTCAAAATAATTGAAATTTTTTCATCCTTTAATAATCATTTGTGTTTAATTTAATTTGTAACGTAAATAAATGTAGGTAGAAAAAAAGCAACTGTTGATAAGATAACTAGAATCAGAAAGCACTTCCCAGGACAGCCAATGAGTCTGGGGGTAGTACACACCAGCCCACCTTCTTTGAGTAAAATATAATTACCTACTGAGATATAATATTTTCATTTGTTGTGTAAATTTTGTCATTCTATTAACTTGTTAACCAATCCAGTCAAATGTACTGATTAACTACTGTTAATTAATCATTAACAGTGTAATTAAAGTGCATGATTTTTATTGATAAAACATTCAACTCACTGATTGCTTCAAACAAAAGATGGAAAGGAAGGAGAACGAAAGACTAGAATTTTATCACTAGTCAGCCTAGAAGAATTTCAAAAATGGAAACTCTATTTCGAGAAATGGTTGGAATGGTTTTAGATTTCTTTGACCTGATTTTAAGCTGTTTCAGGGCCAGTAGCTTGTTTATGAACTTGAGTCTAGATAAAAGCAAACATTTCACATTTTTTACTTCCACCTACTGATTTTGGCACTACATAATCTTCTGGTAGTAATTGGGTATAGTAATATATTTGCAAAATTTGTGTTATCTCTAAAATTAGGTGAGTCAGTCACAGAACCACAATATCATGGCCACCAACGAGACTCACACGACTAACTTTAATCAACAAAATGCTCCATGGTAGAAGGATGCTGTCTTTTATATATGTCAGTTTCTATCCTGTAATAAAGAAAAAAGCAACATTTATTTCATACAACAAATGTGTATTTTTAACATAATCTCCTCCTTTATCAATGCACTTAATACTTCTCCAGAGATCACTCAGATTAAACACGAGACCTTGAAATTTAAAATTTAAAATTGACAAGCTATAGATTTATTGACCTACTTTAAACTTTCAAAAAATCTTTTCAAACAGAGAAACAGATTCTAATTTGGAAAATCAGTCGATTACACTGCCTTGGTTTAAATCCTTCGGTATCTTTAGGCATTATATATTAACTGAATATCCAACCCTTTTTCAACAACTAACAGGAAGTTTAAAATAAGGGAGGAGTTGGTCAAAACTAGCAAAATTATATTGTACACACTTTCATCTGGGTTTGTATAAGTCCAAAATGTATTTTCAGTATATTTTTAATTTAGTCCCCAAAGGCAAAAAGAAAAAAAAACACAAAATAACCCTAATCATAACCCTAACCCTAACCCTAAATTTCTATTTGAAAGTTAACTTTCTTAAAAAAAAATTCTATACACCCCACCCCAAAAGAGGAGAAAAAAAACACACAAATACACGCAAATTTCAGCAGAAATTGAGTTCCGAAACAAAACAAATCGCATAGTAATCACACAAAGGAAGTAAATAGGCCAAAAATTAGCTTACTATGTCAAAAGTCATTCAGCACTGAATGACATATTTCAAAGGTGGTGGAAGGGGTGAGATAATGAGCGAGAAGAAGTTCAATTTTTTTTCTTCTGGTCGTTAACATCAATAAAAGTAGGTTTCTTCAATAAATAATTATCGATTTGAGTTCAGCATATACATTTGCATAGAAATAAGGATGTTTTGAAAAAATTTGAAGGGGGACTAAATCAAAAATTTACTGTATTTTCTAAGCTATATACATCCAGACATTATTTCAGATTTTATTTTTTAAAAATGATGATACAATCATAAGTCAACATTCAAGCCCAAAAAACCTTAAAAATTGTACCAAACTAGCCAACCACATGTGAAAATTAAAAGAAAAAAATGACAAAGATGTTTATGTAATCTGGAGTATATTAAGAAAGGCCAGACCTTGCAATGGTGGTGATGCCTGCAGATTGTGCCAAGAAGAGAAATTGGGTATAGTATCATTTCAAGAATGAGAAACATTGCTAAATAAAAGGTCTGAAGTAATGTCTGGATGTGTACAGATGCAAGTTTCTCCTGAACCTCAAACATCAAATATACAATCTATCACTAATAACTTGGCAATAATGGTGAGCTCATTATACCTCTCTGAAAGGACCTGACTCCATCGGCCATGTTCTTTCTTTATAAGAGTCAAATCAGACCTAAAATGAAGTCTCATTGTCATATCTTGGCTGAAGCTGCATGATCTTTTTTCCAGCCTTGGCAAAGTTCCAACAGCTTCTTATACTACTCCCGAAAGTGTCTTAGTTCCTCCTGCCATTCTGTATCGTTGCAAGAGTCAGATTAAACTGAAAATTTGAGTGTTGCTACTGCTATATCTGAACTTGAACTACCCAATCCCCACACTCAAGTCATGACACATTCCAAAAGTATTTATGCTGCCTTGTAGGTGAAGAATTATTTTCCTCCCTATGACCCTTTTTCCCACAGATACAATGTCACAAATCTCTTGCTACTCAAATGGCTACTTATATGCCAAATGTTCAGGCACATTACAGTTCTTAGTTCCAAAAAATCAGACTTTTATAGCCGAGCCTCTTGCTACTCTGTTACTACTTCCACGGAAAATGTCCTGATAATCTGCATTCCTTATTTATACAAGTTCAGACCCTACCATGGTGAAGACGCAGCTTGTCATGTACACAGGATTGAATCATCCTTGTTTCCTTCATATTTCATTAGTAAGGAGGAAGTTATATTCAGATGTCTTCTTCCCAAGAGTTGCTGAAAAAATGGTTAGTTTGTTGTGCCACTCCAGAAAATACCTGACTCCATTGGTCAGACTTATGCTCTGTCTTTAAAAAGTCAGACTAGAGCAAAAATGGAGTCTTGCTGGCATATCTGTGCCGGTGCTGCTTAGTCCTCACCTTGATAGAATTCAGAAGTGTCTTTGTGGCTTTGTGGCTGATCAATTATTTTCTACTAGCAGTATAGCTCGACATTGCTCGGGTGTAATGAAAGCTTTAAAACTAATCCATGGTCTTGGAGCTCAGACTGTTTTGGACATTGGCACGAAAGACTAAAAAGCAATAGTTGTTTCCAGTTAAAGCGAAACCGTAGACTGAAAGAAAAATGAATGGATGTAAGTCAAATTTTGATTTCCTGGTATCAATATCAAATTTTCTGCACTATTGTAAGAACTGCAACCTTGAAACTTTTGAATATCGTTTCTTATGTCTTTGTCTATGAGTGTATCAAATTTGATTAAAATCGAACCACTCCTTCTATAACCTGATTTTTTTGATTATCGATTTTCAATATTTATTGGGGGTACGTTGACACAAAACCTAGCTAAAAACACTTGCAGAAGCTTATAATACAACTGTGTAAATTTTCAAGAAAATCGGTTCAGCCATTTCGGAGTCTATAGGTTACGGATACACACATACACACACAAACAAAGTTCCATTTATAAATAAGTTTAGATAGATTCTACAATCCGTTTCTCAGAGAGACAAAACCTCGCAAACTTCTCATTATTCTATCACTATATGACAAATGTTCAGATGAGTTGCATTTCTTAGTTCCATTAGTTCAAAGCTTTCCAGATAAGATTCACCAAGAGTGAAATCATCTTCAATCTTTGTATTCCATTTGTAATCAACATGTTCCATTTGGGCTGCTTCTTTCAAAGAGTTGTTGCTTTGTGGGACACACTCCAGAGAGATTGCTTTTTTAATTCTTCTTTTACGTACCATGCCTCTTTAGAACATTAGCAATCATGGCTCTCCACAACTTCTTGTCCTTTGTAACTCTTAGTAAACTTTGTCTTTTCCTCATAATCTGCAATTCTTACATTCAATCAACAACCTAATTCGGTCATCCTGCCTTGAGCTCTCCAAACCTATAAAATAAGTTTTAGACCAGATACAATCATGAAGTTGGTACCAAAATGAAGTAAATTTATTTCTTTTCAAAATTTCAAGGGTTGAATAATAAGTAAGGTCTCCAATCCTATGAAACATGTTTTAGACCAGACAAAATAATAAAGCTGGTATCAAAATGAAATAAATTTCTTTTCAAAATTCCAAGGGTTCATATATAAGTATGGTCTCTAATGCTATAAACAAGTTTTTGACCAGATAGAATAATAAAACTTGTATCAAAATGAAATAAAGTTATTTATCTTCTAAATTATGAAGGTTGATTCATAAGTAATGTCTCCAATTCTATAAAACAAGTTTTAGACCAGATAGAATAATGAAACTGGTACCAAAATTAAATAAATTTATTTCTTTTGAAAATACAAAGGTTGATTAATAAGTAAGGTTTTCAATCCTAAAAGCAAAGTTTCAGACCAGATAGAAAAATGAAGCTAGTACTAAAATAAAATTAATTTATTTATCTTCTAAACTATGAGGGTTGATTGATGAGTATGGTCTCAAATTAAAGAAGCTGGTATCAAAAGGGAAATAAATTTATTTCTTTTCAAAATTCTAATGCTTGATTGATAAATAAGGTCTCCAATACTATAAAACAAGACTTAGACCAGATAGACTAATGAACCTGTTATCATAATGAAATGATCTTTTTTATCTTATAAATTATGAGTGTTGATTGACGTGTACGTCTCCAATAATATAAAAAAAGTTTCAGACACAAAGAATAATGAAGCGGGTATCAAAATGAAATAAATTTCTTTCTTTTCAAAATTTAAATGGCTGATTGATAAGTATGGTTCCCAATTGTATGAAACAATTTTTATACCAGATAGAATAATGAAGCTGTTATCAAAATGAACTCAATATAATTCTCTTCTAAATTACGAAGTGTGATTGGTAAGCAAGATCTCCAATCCTATTGAACAAATATTAGACAAAATAGAATAATGAAACTGATCCATTTATTTGTCTTCTCTCTAATCCTATAAAAGAACTTTTATACCATATATATTAATGAAGCTGGTATCAAAAGGAAATGAATTTATTTCTTTTCAAAATTTCAAGGGTTTGCTTAAATTCTATAAACAATTTTAGACTAGAAAGAATAATAAAACTAGTAATAAAAAATGAAAAAGATTTTTTTTAGATTTAAAGGGTTAATTGATAAGTAAGACCCTAATTATAAAGAACAGGTTTCAGACCAGATAGAATAATGACGCTGGTATCAAAATAAAACTAATTTATTTATCTTCTAAATTACAAAGGTTGATTGATAAGAAAAGTTTCCAATCCTATGAAACAAGTTTCAAACCAGATAGAATAATGAAGCTGTTATCAATATGAAATAAATTTCTTTTCAAAATTCCAAGGGTTGATTGATAAGTAATATAGCCAATCCTATAAATCAAGATTTTAACCAGATAGAATAACAAAGCTGGTATCAATATGAAATTAATTTCTTTATCTTGTAAACTATAATTGTTGATAAATAAGTAAGGTCTTTAATCATATGAAACAAATTTTCAACCAGATAGAATAAAAAAGCTGAGATCAAAATGAAAAAAAATTATTTATCTTTTAAATTAAGAGGGTTGATTGATAAGTAAGGTTTCCAATGCTATAAAACAAGTTTCAGTCCAAATAGAAAAATGAAACTGAGATCAAAATAAAATAAAATTATTTCTTTTCAAAATTCCAAGGGTTGATTAATAAGTAATGTCTCCATTCAGATGAAACAAGTTTTAGACCAGATAGAAAATGAACCTGGTATCAAAATGAAATAAATTTGTTTCTTTTGATAATTCCAGGGTTAATTGATATGTAAGGTCTCTAATCCTAAAAAAATATGTTTCAAGTCAGATAGAATAATGTAGATTGTATTAGGATTAAATAAATTTATTTATCTCTAAACTACGAATGTTGATTAATAAGTAAGGTTTCTAATCCTATGGAAAAATTTTCAGAACAGAATAATGAAGATGATATCAAAATGAAACATTTATTTCTTTTCAAAATTCCAATGCTTGCTTGATAAGTAAGCTATAAAAATACTATAAAACAAGACTTAGACCAGATAAAATAATGAACCATTTATCAAAATAAAATAATTTCTTTTATCTTCTAAATTATGAGTGCTGATTGATAAGTAAGGTCTCGAATCTGATGAAAACGTTTCAGACCACATAGAATAATGAAGCTGCTATCAAAACAAAATAAATTTATTCTTTTAAAAATTCCAAGGGTTGATTGATAAGTAAAGTCTCAAATCCTACGAAACAAGTTTTAGACCAGAGAGAATAATAAAGATGGTATCATAATGAAATAAATTTATTATCTTCGAAATTACAAAGTGTGATTGATAAGTAAGGTTTCCAATCCTATAGAACCAGTTTTATACCAGATGGCTTCTGCTCTGACGAACTTAAATCACTGGTACCTCCTAGATGTGAATTTGCACAAGATACTAGATTGGCAACTAGGTCCCACCCTTATACAGTGAAACCGATGAAATGTAACTGCAACTTCTACTCCAGCAGCTTCTTTCCTCGCACTTCCCGCCTGTGGAATTCCCTACCCCATGCTTGCTTCCCCGACGGCTACAACCTCCAGGAGTTTAAATGTAAGGTCAATAGACATCTCCTAACACACTAACTCACACCCACTCTCTCCAACTCTCACCCTATGTACATCCTAAGTCGTCTACCACCCTCCTTCTGACATTTCCCATACCCAATCGCTCTACGTAACCCCCTGCGCTATAGTGGCAGTGGAATGCCTTGCTTGGGGTGACACGATTAAAAAATATATATATATAATAATAAAGCTTGTACCAAATTACATAAATCTATTTCTTTTCAGAATTGAAGTGGTTGATTGATAAGTAAAGTCTTGAATTCTATAAAAGAATTTTAGCCTAGATAGTACAATGAAACTGGTATTAAAATGAAATTAATTTAATTTTATTCTAAGCTACAAGGGTTCACTGATAAGTAAGATCTCCTATCATATGAAACAAGTTTTAGAACTGATAGAATAAGCTGGTACCAAATATCTTCTAAATGATAAGGGTTAATTAAGTATGGTTTCCAATCATATGAAACAAGTTGTAGGCCTGATAGAATTATGAAGTTGGTATCAAAATGAAAGAAATTTATTTATCTTCTAAATTATGAGGGTTGATTAATAAATAAGGTCTCTAATCATATGAAACAAGTTCTAGACCATATAGAATAATGAAGCTAGTATCAAAATAAATCAATTTATTTGTTTTGAAATGTACTAGAGGTGATTGATAAGTAAGGACTCCAATTCTATGAAACAAGTTTTAGGCCAGATAGAATAATGAAGCTAGTAGCAAAACAAAATGAATTTATCTTCTAAATTACGAGGGTTGATTGACAAGTAAAGTCTCCAATCATATGAAACGATTCTCAGACCAGATAGAATAATGTATCTGGTATCAATATGAAATGAATCTATTTATTTTTCAAAATTCCAAGGGTTGATTGATAAGTAATGTCTCCAATCCTATGAAAGTAGTTTTATACCAGATAGAATAATGCAGCTGGTATCAAAATGAAGTCAATATATATCCCTTTAAAATTATGAGAGTTGATTGATAAGTAAGGTCTCCAATCCTATTAAAAATGTTTTAGAAAAAATAGAATAATGAAATTGATATCAAAGTGAAATGAATTTATTTCTTTTCAAAATCCCAAGAGTTCATTGATAAGTATGGTCTCCAATAATTTTTCCATTCCTATAAAGCAAGTTGTAGACCAGATAGAATAATGAAACTGGTATCAAAATGAAATAAATTTATTTCTTTTCAAAATCCGAAGGGTTCATTGATACGTATGGTCTCTAATAATTTTTCCATTCCTATAAAGCAAGTTTTAGACCAGAGAGAATAATGAAGCTGAAAACAAAATGACTTAAAATTATTTCTTTTCAAAATTCTAAGCGTTAATTGATAAGTAAGGTCTCTAATTCTATAAAACAAGTTTTAAACCAGATAGAATAAATGATACTAGGATCAAAATGAAGCAAATTTTTTCTCTTCAAATTTATAAGGGCTGTAAGTTCTTTGATCATTTACATGTATTCTTGGGACAGACAGACAATGAAATTGGTATAAAAAAAATGAAAGAGACATGACCGACTGGTCAGAAGATTTTTATGCAGTAGATTGCCATTACTTTCTCTGATAGACTGGTTGCCAACCAAAGCTATAGAAATTAATTTATCCTGCTATTTAACTCATAGCTGGAGAAAGAAGCAGTGGATTAATACCTTCTCCAAGGGTATTTGTGCATAAGTGAATGCAACAAATTTGATTAGAATTTGAACTTGGCTCTTCAATTTCTTGTTCTGAATCAATATCCATTGCCCCACCCACACCCCCATCAAATATTATACATTGAAAATTTCAGCAATCAGCTAATAACTGTGCCTGGCTATGGATTTATTGATCCACATTAATTCATATTTATAATTATAATTATAAATTATATTATAATTATAATTATAACTTCTAATTATAAAGTAATGCACACACATGCATACATCACATACACAAAATATCATTTCTGCTTTTTATTAAATCTTACAAGGATTTTATGAATTATAAGACATAGTTTGCCTTTTTTAATAATTTATTATTGCAAAATGTAAAATTTTATTTTAAATATAAGTTTATTAACCTAAAATAAGACATCACTCCATAAATTCCAGGCCTAACTAATAAAACTACAACTTTTAGGCAAAAATCGACTTCATTCATCAACATAGTCTCCTTCTAGGGTGATACGCCGATTCCAACGCTTCTCTAACAATTCAATGCCTTTTTTGTAGAATGATTTGTCTTTGGCTTTAAAATATGTCTCAGTTTCTGATATCACTTCTTCATTAGAGCCAAATCTCTTTCTCTGGAGCATTCATTTGAGGTCTGCAAACAGCTAGTAGTCGCTGGAGGCCAAATCTGGAGAATACGTATTTGAAGTGCAATCATGTAGTTTTGCCATCATTGCAATTGACTTGTGACATGGTGCATTGTCTTGGTTAAAGATCACTCTTTTCATCTTCATTTGTAGCTATTTTTTAGCAATTTCTTCCTTCAAACACACCAATAATGTTATATAATATTTACTATTGATGGTTCTTCCTTTCTCAAGGTAATTGATGAATAAAATACCTTTTTCTTCTTCAACTTCATGGCTTTCCATATCTCCCTGTCCCTGGTGGCTCTTAGAACACTTTCTCCTGTTGTACCATGCAACCCTTGTTCCGTCATCCACCTGATCAGGTCCTTCAAATATGTTATCCGCTGCTTTCCTCTGTCTCCTTTTCCCTCTTTCTGGCCTGTTATTATCAGGTTCTCCAAAACCTCCTTCCTCATTGCATGTCCCAGGAACCTTAGTTGTTGCTTCCTGATGCTCAGTATTAATTTCCTTTTCGTCCCCATCCTTTCCAAAACCTCGTCATTGCTCACATACTCGGTCCATGATATCTGCAGCATCCTTCTGTAAAACCACATTTCAGCTGCTTCAAGTTTTTCCTTCATCTTCGAGGATATTGTCCAGCAATTACTGTCATATTGAAGAACTGACATCACATAGCAATCCATTTTCTCATTGGCAAATATTCATGAAAAATAGTGAATACACTGTCTTTTGATATTTAACTCATGCAATTTCAATTTATGATTGGCCAAAACAAGTTTGTGGATTTTTTGGGGGTTTTCCAGGACAACTACTGATTTTGGGTGACCTAAGAAGAAGAAGAAGAGCATTTAGGATCATTTGTGTCTGTATGACCGCATTTAAAGTCAGCATACTGCTTTTTAACCATTGTTTTCAATGGAGCAGAGTCCGAATAACACTTATCAAGCCATTGCTTTGCTTGAACAGTATTTTTTCTCATCAGAAAGCAATACTTTATGAACACACAAAATTCAAATTTTTCCATTGTTTTGAAAATTTGCAACAGTAGCTTCACTTACATAACTCTAATTTGCAAACTAATAATCTGATTGGGCCCAAATTTTGTCATGTACCATTTGAAGGTTAGTACTTCATAAAAATCATATGAATTTTTTATTAATGGCACTATCTATGTGTCAGACCTAGGATTTATTAAGTGATGTGTTATCTGAAACTTCAGCATTTAATTCCAAGATATTCTAAATTAAATTATATAATTTCCAGTCATTTTTTGCGAAATAGTGTATTTTCCCTTATTGTCAATATTTCATCATAAAATAAAATGTACTTGTCATACCACTTAACCTGGAAATTTAACTTCTGGCCACAAGGTATAATATGGGCAAAATGTTTGAGAACTCCCTCGGGATATATCCAATCACCTAAAAATTAAAACTCACCAGAGGGACTTTCTCTCCCTGAATGATTTTATTCTATATTCAATAGTAGCAATGACAGTAAGAAAATTAGCCCATTATGCATAAAGATTTCTTAAAATTTTAGCTTTCTTTGCCTAATCTAACTTTCTGGCTAATTGTAATCTTACAGCAGGAGGATTTTAAGTTTTAGGTAAACCCTCTAAAAAATTGGTTGGTTGGTTGGTTGGTTGGTTGGTTGATTTTGTTTAGTGGCATCTTAACCTCTCGGGGTTATTTAATGCAAAAATTTTAAATATTTTGAACATAATTTTATGGTTCTAACTAAATATATTTTGAGTGCAATTACATGCCTTCAACTGTATTGCTGTGAATTTTCCTATAAATAGGTATTACTAGTAAATTTTGTATAAAAAAATATATTTTTATAATTTTATAGTTTTTTCATTTTGTTTGGGGGTTCACTATTTGCCCATAGCTGGGACCCAAACAGGTGTTACCACCCCAGGTCACTGTGAACCTGGGGACAACAGCAATTAAGGCCAAAAATTAGACACTAGTGGCTGAAATAGTTTCAGCATCCTAGTTTAGTAAGAGTTAACTAAACCAAAGAAGTTATAAAACTTACTAATTATTAAATCTTGAGGGCAGACCCAGACTTTTTGTCCTACAATGTAACTAAATCTGTTTAAACAATGCTTTTACCCAAGTAGCCACATATCCAGAAGGTTAGCAATGATGACACTACTGAAGAAGGCTGGTGGATATGAAAGCTGAAACATAGTGAGTACAACATCTATATTAAGATCTGTGAATGATAAAAATTATTTGCCAGTAATTTAGACTCTAAAATTTCATAGTGAAAAACAAGATATGCCCTGATTATCAAACGCATTAAATATTAGGCATTATAACTTGTACTTCTGTCTCAAAAACTTTAATTTACACATGCAAACATATTTTTGACTGTTGTTTGACACATTGAGAGCAGTTTTACATTAAAAAAATAATAAAAATAATCTAATCTGAAAAAATTATAAACCTGGTAAAAGTTGATTACTTCTTTTAATGTTACTTATACAATACAAATTGAATTAGTAACTAAAATTGACTAACAACTGTCATAACAAAACTGATTTTTTTTATAAGGAGACTAGCAGAATAGTCTGGCGTTGCTCGGGTGTAATGAAAGCTTTAAAACTAATCCATGGTCCTGGAACTCAGACTCAGTCTAAAGAATATTTGTGTGAAGTTTGGTGAGAATCAGATAAAAATTGTGGATTTGTATAAATGACATACAGGCAGATAAACAGACACACACACAAACATCTTGCCTTTGATATATATATATTATCGATTTTCTGCACAATTGTAAAAACTGCAACCTTGAAACTTCTGAATATCGTTTCTTATGTCTTTATCTATGAGTTCATGAAATTTGATTAAAATCGGACCACTCTTTCTATAACCCAATTTTTCCAATTATCGATTTTCGATATTTATCGGGGATACCTTGACACAAAACCTAGGTAAGAACACTCACAGACGCTTAATGTACAACTGTGTAAATTTTCAAGAAAATCGGTTCAGCCATTTCAGAGTCTATAGTTAATGGACACACACACACAAACACACACACACACACACACACACACACACACAAACAAAGTTTCATTTATAAATAAGTTTAGATTAGATATGTGTAGAAAGTTGTTATAAGAAAATATAGACTTGACTGTAATAAACTTCAAACAGGAAATGAATGTGTATATACATATAACTGTACATATTAATGTAGTCACATATTCTTACTTATATCCACACTAGCAGTGTAGCCCGGCGTTGCTCGGGTGTAATGAAAGCTTTAAAACTAATCCATGGTCCTGGAGCTCAGACTCTTCGGACTTTGGCACGAAAGACTAAAAAGCAATAGTTGTTTCCAGTTAAAGTGAAACCATAGACTGAAAGAAAAATGAATGGATGTTAGTAAAATTTTGATTTCCTGGTATCAATATCAAATAAGTTTTTTTTGTCGTAAACTGAATTTTGAAGGCTAAATAAGTCCTCTGAGTAAATGGTATCATGGCTGAGACTAAGAACTACAATTATACCTACTTAGAGCCAAACCCAAAGCAAAAACTAAAATAAAAGTGTTGAAAAAAAGACATACAGGCAGATAAACAGACACACACACACAAACATCTTGCCTTTTATGTATATATATTATCAATTTTCTGCACTATTGTAAGAACTGCAACCTTGAAACTTTTGAATATCGTTTCTTATGTCTTTGTCTATGAGTGTATCAAATTTGGTTAAAATCGGACCACTCCTTCTATAACCCGATTTTTTCGATTATCGATTTTCTCAACACAAAACCTAGCTAAAAACACTTGCAGACGCTTTACGTACAACTGTGTAAATTTTCAAGAAAATCAGTTCAGTCATTTCAGAGTCTATAAGTAACGGATACACAGACACTCACACACACACACACACACACACACACACACACACACAGAGAGACAAAGTTTAGATAATTGTTGAAAGGTGTTAAAAGAAAATATAGACTTGACTGTAATAAACTTCAAGCAGGGAATGATTAAAATAGTTTTTGACTATTAATGCACATAATATTTGACTTCTACTCAATGCTAACTGGTAATATTTTTTTTTTTTATCACCTCGAGCAAGGCAGTAATACCACTGATGTGCAGGGGGCTACATAATAGTGAAAAGATTGGAAAAGAGAAAGCCGGAAACCACATCCTAAACAGGGAACAAGGGATGAGCCTCTTAACCTGTTCAATTTACAAGAAAATTATGTATAAAAAACACTTGGACAATTATTACTATTTTGCTATTGTAGTATTGTATCATGGACCAGATCCTGGATGGGTTTTAGATCCCATTTTTTGGAATCTGTACCTAGATGCAGAAAAAGAAGAAGAAATTATTCAGGATTATTCATGTCTATTAATATTGATATGGGAAGGTTTCTACTAGATTTGTAAAAAAATAGGACAGCAAAGAATGTCAGATCAAGTTACCTTTTCAAAGCAGTGATCTGAGATGGACTGATCTACTAGTAGTAGGCCAACTGGATCCTCTTTTATAGAGCTTGAATTCATGCCAGCTTAATTAGTAAAGGTTATAAATCATAGCCCCCAGCCCACACTCAACCCAGATTGAAATATTTGGGTTGAGATTGACTGGAGATAGGTAGGAGTGTTGCCCCAAGGTACCCTGAGCTGGTATGTTTATTTAAAGTATCATTATACATATATGTTTATCTTTTAAATAATTGTTTCATCCCAAGAAAGGCAGTACTGCCACTGGTGCACAGAGGGTTACAATGAGAGGAGAGGGAAGATGAAAAAAAGCAGTACAGTTTATGTTGTAGAGAGGGTAAAAGAAGAAAATCGATACCCCCGATATTCTATCGAATCTGATCAAAAACCAATATTCAGCCATCAATATGGCTCATTTCCTTCAATTTTACTCCCGATGGGTACAATAAGTTTTCATGGACTTACTTAGATTAGTTTATCCTTGGATGACTTATTTGACTCCAATATTGGAAATTGATACCCTGATATCCTATGGGTCTGATCAAAATCAGGTTTTCAGCTCTTTTATTTTGGTTTTGGCTTTGGGTTTTGTTCTAAGTAGGTATAATTGTAGTTCTTAGTCTCAGCCATGATACTATTTACTCAGAGGACTTATTTAGCCTTCAAAATTCAGTTTGCGACGGAAAACTTATTTGACATTGATACCAGAAATCAAAATTTGACTTACATCCATTCATTTTTCTTTCAGTCTATGGTTTCACTTTAACTGGAAACAATTATTGCTTTTTAGTCTTTCGTGCCAACATCCAAAGAGTCTGAGCTCCAGGACCATGGATTAGTTTTAAAGCTTTCATTACACCTGATCAACACCTGGCTATACTGCTAGTCATATATCAATATGACATGTTTCACATTTATTAAAGCTTTGTCAGAGATTGAGAGAAAACAGACAGGAACTCTGGCATTTTTAGTTTTGTTTGGTTCAGTTGTCATTGGTCAGTCATATATCACATGCATTAAAACTGTAGATAATTCTATATGTATGCAAGTTTGCCAAGATTCTTGTATATCTAAGTAGGCATCAGATGGTAATGTGTATTTGTGATATTGTATGTGTGTTTGTCTAATGACAGTTCTAATGGATTCACATTTTGAAATCTTTATAAAAAGTGAAACATGTTAGATTGATACACGTTTCC
Source organism: Ascarosepion bandense (assembly GCA_037127315.1). Lineage (NCBI taxonomy): Eukaryota > Metazoa > Mollusca > Cephalopoda > Sepiida > Sepiidae > Ascarosepion > Ascarosepion bandense. Next base: position 1,181,078 of record JBBBDQ010001116.1, read on the forward strand.
TATTTGTTCTTTATTTTACCCTATATATATATATATATATATATATATATAAATCCAGGTGAAGAGGACTCAAGGTTTTACTATTCTGAGTGCTCCAGCATTTATTTTATTATAAATGGTGCTCAATATAATAAATATTATAGAGCTATATATAACTAGCATTATAGCCCGGCGGTGCTCGGGTGTAATGAAAGCTTTAAAACTAATCCATGGTCCTGGAGCTCAGACGCTTTGGACGTTGGCACGAAAGCAATAGTTGTTTCCAGTTAAAGCGAAATCGTAGACTGAAAGAAAAATGAATGGATGTAAGTCACATTTTGATTTCCTGGTATCCATATGAAATAAGTTTTATCGTCATAAACCGAATTTTGAAGGCTAAATAAGTCCCCTGAGTAAATGGTATCATGGCTGAGACTAAGAACTACAATTATACCTACTTAGAGCCAAACCCGAAGCAAAAACTAAAATAAAAGGGCTGAAAAAATACAGACATACAGTCAGATAAACAGACACACACACAAACATCTTGCGTTTTATATATATATATTGTCAATTTTCTGCACTATTGTAAGAACTGCAACCTTGAAACTTCTGAATATCATTTCTTATGTCTTTGTCTATGAGTGTATCAAATTTGATTAAAATCGGATCATTCCTTCTATAACCCAATTTTTTTGATTATTGATTTTCGATATTTATCGGGGTACCTCAACATAAAGCCTATCTAAGAAAACTCACAGACTCTTATAGTACAACTGTGTAAATTTTCAAGAAAATCAGTTCAGCCGTTTCGGAGTCTATAGGTACCGGATACACACAGACACACACACACACACATACACACACACAGACAAAGTTCCATTTATAAATAAGTTGAGATATATCTCCACTACACTATAGACCAAACCGAAAGGCGGTCATTGCTAAGTAAATTTCAATAGCTGCCAACCTAAATAAATCAATAATCTAGAGCCAATTCTTACACATAATGGAAATTACAAAAAAGGTATAGAACAATTATTCAGTCACATTCCTAATATTAATTACTCACTTAAAATCATCAAAAAAATCAATTACTATGGCTTTCAAATAGAATAGAAATGCTCTTCAAAACTATGAAACAAAAAATATTAATCCCAGAATGCAGATGGTTTTTTTTATTTTAATTACAATAATAGCAACCTTTTCGATATCTTAAAAGATTTTGAGTATTTAAATCTTGACCAAACAGAAAAATATTCATCAACAACCTACTTCATGCTAGACATCAGATCCCAGTCTCTACACACTCTTAACATCATCCAGCATATAAAATTCATCATTTCACCAAGGAACTGTCACCTGTAATAAACCCAGATGCCAAGTCTCTAGATGTATCATCACTGATAACAATTTCACACCTGGCATTATTTGAATCACTGGCGCTGAACTGTGAAAGTTCAAATCTTATTTATTTGCTTTTCTGCCACAAATATTAAAAAGGAAATTATGGTGAGGGACTGGAACAGAATTTCGTCTTAGCCTCAATAACCATAAAAAATATCAGGGACAGCAACAACACAGCAACAATTTCTTTATAACACACTTCAACCAACCATTTCAAGAATCTTCATTCAACAGACAAAATGTTAGGGTGGCACCCCTTTCAGTCTATTGACTAATGGACTATTCCTGACATCACATCCGGTTACCAGGTTCTGTCTTCCTGGCAGTCAGACCCAGAGACTGAGAGAGTAAAGGTCGTAACTTGATTCATCCTGCAGCTGAGTGGAGATACAACTCAGTTTTAAAAACTATCTGTATTTTTGTTTATACATTATTTTATTTCACTGTTTCCGAGTCTTCTTGTTATTTATTTCAACACTAACTCCCCAATACAAAAATAAAAATGCCAATCAGGCTTGAAATTTATTTTCAAAATAAATTCACACATTGAGGGATTAAATGGGGATTTGGGTTGACACAGAGAAAATAATTACTGCAGGTCATGGGCGATTCTAATCAACAACATTTAGACAAAAGATTAATATATAATAAATATCAATTTTCAGTGTTTTTTTTTGTTTTTTTTTAATCATATCACCCCGAGCAAGGTGGTAACGCCATTGATGTGCAGGGGGCTACATAGGTGTGAAAAGATTGGAAAAGAGAAAACCAGAAACCGCATCCTAAACAGGAAACAATGGATGAGCCTCTTCACCTGTTCAATAAATGTGGGTGGAGTGTGAACCGGATGATAGTTTAGTCTATCTACTCCAATTGAAGAAAAAAAAAGTGAGAGAGAAAACCGGAAACCGCATCCTAAACAGGGAACAAGGGATGAGCCTCTTCATCTGTTCAATAGACGTGGGTGGAGTGTGAACCGGACGATAGTTTAGTCTATCTGCTCCAATTGAAGAAAAAAAAAAGTGAGAAGAGAAAACTGGAAACCGCATCCTAAACAGGGAACAAGGGATGAGCCTCTACACCTGTTCAATAGACGTGGGTGGAGTGTGAACCGGGCGATAGTTTAGTCTATCTACTCCAATACATTATTCTGACTATTGTCCCCATCTTTGTTGCCATTTGTATGACATTTCAGTCATTGTATGCTCCGGCCTTCTTCAGGTGCTAGGAATTTCAAACCAAACCCTTTATTATACTCCCTGGGGCATATCATTCTCATTTCTTACATAGTAATGCCTCACACTTGAAGAAGGCCGGAGCATACAATGGCCAAAACAACGTAGAAATATCAACAAAGATGAGGACAATAGTCCGAATAATGTAAACATTACCTCATCTCAGAAATAGAGACAGATAAATATTAATTTTATTGCCAATATTGGTATGATTTTATTGGCTTTTTATTCTTCAAAACTGCTATATCCCGAAAGGAATACAGTATAAAAAGGTCAGTTGAAGAATGGAACTCCACACCAGGAATAAGAAATACAGATTTATTGTACTAAGGTACAATTAACAATAATACACATATAGGCAAGCCACGGGTTGGAGCGAAATCGACTATCAAATAGTGAATACCTTCACCTAAGACCTTTTTTCTCTAGTCGTACTTCTCGTTACCGTCTTTTATAAAGTAGAGCATTCTATTCTCGGGGATGGCAGGATGTTCCACTATAACAAAATTTTACTAACTGGCCTATTAAATTCACACACACACACACACACACACATATATATATATATGTTTCTAAATATAAATGGTGAACTACATCTGAAAACAAGGCCTTTGATCTGGAAATTGGAGGTTTTGAGGAGCATGAAGCCAACACTTAATTGCTCTTCTTTCCAAGTTCACCCTGACCTAGAGTGGTAACATCTATAAGGGTTTCAGCCATGGGCAAATAATAAACCCACAAACAAAAACAAAACACTATGAAAGTTTAAAAAATACATTTTATAGTAAAAATACTAGCAATATATTTTTATATAAAAAACTTACCAACAATATTTAATTTCTAGTTGGTGGCATACAATTGTGTTCCTAATATATTTAATTGAAGCCATTAAATTGTGTTCCAAATATATTTAATTGAAGCCATTAAATTGTGTTCCAAATATATTTAATTGAAGCCATTAAATTGTGTTCCAAATATTTAGATTTCAGCATTAAAGACAAACAAAAAATTAAACAAAAATAACAAACAACCAACATGAAAGAACTCTTTTATGACATTAGTCCATATATTATCCTACAATTTCTTAAATCAAACTGTATTCAAAAATATAATTTAAAAAAAACTATAACATATAACATACATATCACCCGCGCAAGTAATTATGTTCACACAACTATATATATGCACAAAAGCTGCATATCATCTACCATGTATTCAATTGTGAAAGAAGAATAACATATATCATATTTTTATAACTTCAAAGCACCCAAGAAAGTTAAATTTTGGCATTAAATGACTGATAAAGGCATTGACATGCTTTTAAAATATTAAATCAAATCTAAATATATGTGTATGGAGATGTATTTATGGGTGTGCCAGTACCCTTAACAAGTCTTATATAATGACATCTACAATCAATGCTCTGTGAAACGTTAGACTTAATCAATTTTCTTTTTATTGAAATAATTTGTTCACTCAGCCTGACAATTAACAATTGCTCATTTTGAAGTACATCTCGAGTTGTGTCTGGCACTCTACTAGCAAACCTCGAACTAGTGTTTCTGTTTATGAAAGCAAACAAGAAGTCACAAGAGTGAACACGAGTAGAGAGTCACTAGTTTCTGAATGTTCAGTTTTAATAAAGTTGATGGTGTCCCTTAAACTTGCATAAAACACCCACATGCATAAAATGCACTTAAATACATACATATAATTATTAAAATGCACTTAAATACATACACATAATTATTAAGCCACCCCAGTTTTTTAAAGAAACTTATGTATTTCATACTATTTTTAGTGAATAATTCTAAATGAAAATAGAATGGTTCTTTTGTTAAGACTGCACAAAAACATGTGCATTAAATAAACTGTTCTGGTGTCCAGTTTTTGTGCTCTCTTCCCCATGCTAGTCTCTTCTTCTTATTGGCTGGCCAAAGCAAAGGCTTCTTGGTTGCCTTGTAAAATTTTGTAAAGTAATAATATCAAAAGAACTATTCAATTTTCATTTAGAATTATCCACTTGGCAATAAATACTAAAAATAGTATGAAATACATCATTTCTTTTAAAAAACTGGAGTGGCCTCTCTCAGCCATCTGCAAATAACTTAGAGGTAGACTTTAGTCTGATACCAAATCAGTCGAGTTTCAATCCCAGTTGAAAACAAACGGATGTCTAGCCACATTGATGAACCGTGATACAGCAAAACAAGCTTGTATGTGGATGATTACATATATATATATATATATATATATATATATATATATATATATATATTTCCCTCCTGTTAAGCTCATGGAGAGAGGTACAATAATAAGTCACCATGATCTCAGTTCATTAGAGAGACAACAGCAAGGCAGTGTTGGTTCATTCTCTTTGCAACCAGTTATTGAAGCCTTATTTTTTTTTACAATAATTATGTTGTTGAGTAGTAAAGAATATATATATATATATATATATATATATATATATGTATATATATTGTCATCCGCAGACAGATTTGTTTCACTGTATCACAGCTCATCAGTACGGTTAGACTCCGATTGCTCCCTGACCCAGGCTCGAAACTCGACCAAACTGGCATCAGTCAGCGACTCTACCTCTGGGCCACGGGGCATTCGGTGGAAGGAGGCAGTCTTTTTTAGCGCATATCATATTACGCGCCCAGCAGTCAGAGTGCTCCAATTCATTTTTAATGAATGAGCGATCCTCCCTATTATAATAAAGAACATTGTGTGTGTGTGTATATATACATATATTTATTCTAAATTGTACATTTGTTTCGACATTGAAACTACAATGTCTCATCAGGTGGTGTGGACAGGAATGGCGTTTCCTGTCCACACCACCTGATGAGACATTGTAGTTTCAATGTTGAAACAAATGTACGATTTGTAGTGGATATATAAAAAAAAATTGGTACATGTTCTAAAACATAATTTAGAATAAATATTCACAGCTCTGTATATTATATATCAAACAAAGTTTTAAATTAATGTTTTGGACATTGTAAAAAAAATTTTTTTTTTCATTCCCTATTCACTCAGATATATATATATATTAATTTTACTTTAACAAGGTGATAATGCCACTAAGATGCAAGGAGTTACAGAAAGTGTAAGAGAATGAAATAATTTTAGTGCAGCAAAATGAGCAATAAAAAAAGGTTTCAGGAAGAGAGAAGATGGTAATAATGCCACTAAGACGCAAGGGGTTACGGGAGTGAAAAGAAATGAGAAGACTTTAGTGAGGAGAAAGGACAATAAAAGAACTGGTTTTAGGAAGAGAGAAGATGGTAATAATGCCACTAAGACGCAAAGGGTTACTGGGAGTGAAAGAGAATGAGAAGACCTTACAGAGGAGAAATAACAATAAAAGAACTGGTTTCAGGAAGGGAGAAGATGGCAATAATGCCACTAAGCCTGAAGGGATTTCTGGGAGTGAAAGAAAATTGTAATACTTTAGTGATTTTAACAGAAAATATATGAGTCCTCGTTGCCAATCTAGTAGTAAGGAAAGCAGCAAGTAAGCTGCCTAATGACTTTGTGTAAATGAGTGCAACTAGAAGGGATAGTCAAAAGACAAACATTACAGAGCTACAAAGGATAGGAAGCTGTGAAGAGCCATGATGACCTACCTAACAAACTTGTGTAAATAGATATTAGAACTGAAACGGAAGGGAATAGTAAAAAGAAAACCATTACTAAGAGCTGAAAAGGATTGAATGCTGTTGAGAATCATGGTCGTTCGTGTGCTGGAGGGACATGGAACATAAAAGAACACTTAAAGTGAGGATTTCAAACTCTTGGTCAGTGACACTTTAAGAGGTTTTCATCTGTTTCTTGATGGCTTCTTTTTATAAACCTTGCTCAAGACCATTTCATCTCCATTAATTCCAAGAGTTATTTCTAAGAAGACAACACTTACCTCCACACCTTTTTCCTATTTCTTCAAACAATAAATTCCAAAACTGTTAACTTACCTGCAAAAAAAGAAAAAAGATAAATTTTTTGATAGAAACATTTGAGTCATATTTCAAGCTCAGTTAACACAAGCACATGGAGAAACTTGAAGCAAAAAAAAAAATGTGGTTTTACAGAAGGATGGTTGGTTGTTTTGTTTTTATGGCAAATCAACCTCAGTGGGTCATTTATTGCCAACTAAATTTTTTATTTATTTATTTCTGGTAATACCTTTTTCTTTCAACAATTTATTGTTGTTTTATATATAAGTTTTGTGTCTAGTAATACATTTTCTTTTCGAGTATCAAGATTCATTGGGATTTATTTTTAAGGGCAGGGTCCCCAAGTCCTACCCTTGTTATTTAACCCATAACTGGAGGGAAGGGACGGATTAATACCTTTCCCAAGGGTACCAGTGCTTAAGTGAATGCAGGGCATTCAACGAGCCGATATCCACTGCACCACAATGCACATTCGTCACTATACACTTACAGCACCTTGTATTCCCAAGCAGTCACCCATCTAAGTACTGACCAAGCTCAACGTTGCTTAACTTTGGTGATCAAGCAAGAACCAGTGTATTCAACATGATAGGTCATAAGCCTACAGAAGGATGGTGAGGATACCATGGACTTAACATGTGAGTAACGACAAGGTTTTGGAGAGAATGCAAATGAAAAGTAAATTTTTACTTGGCATCAGGATGAAACAGCTAAGATTTTTGGAACGAAGGAGGGCTTGGAGAAAGTAATACTCACAGAACAAATAGAGGGAAAGAGAGACAGGGGAAGGCAGTGCAAGACCTACTTAATGGACTTGAACAGGTGGATTGCAGAGCGAGGTTAGGGAGTGATATGTACCAAAAAGGTATATATATATATATATATATATATATATATATATATATAAAAGAAAAATTAAGGCAGACATGTTATTTCATGGTCAATCAGAAGTGTAGGCCTATTTCAGGCGAACCATCATCAGCTTCCGTCATTATTTTACAAAGGATTTTATACGAATTTGTGTAAAATCCTTTGTAAAATAAAGATGGAAGCTGATGATGGTTTGCCTGAAATAGGCCTACACTCCTGATTAACCATGAAATAACGTGTCTGCCTTAATTTTTCTTATATTTGCTCTACATGTATTTATATGCAAATATGTTTAGAGCTCTCTTAGAGAGTTACCCTACCACTGTATGTACAGGATACTCCTTTGAATTCTTCTATACCCACACTGCATGCTGATATATATATATATATATATATATATATACGAGGTAGTTAAGTGGTTTAAGCAAATGTAACCGGGTCGGTCAATCTAGTATGTAGACGTAATCATTGTATGCAGTATCCTGAGACATAGGCGTAGTCAGTAATCGTAATCTAATAGCGATAGACCAATAGACCTCTAGTGGAAGATCTCTAGATCTCTCTCTCTAGGCATCCTTGCCTTCATCTGTATTTATGGCTGACACCAGCCAATCACATTCCAGTGAGTGGGAACCGAGGTGTATACATATTCATTACCTATTCATTACATGAGGGAGAGAGAAAAAATATTAAAAGCAACAAAGGACAGGGGCAAGTAGAAATCCATGATTGCCTACATCCCGAAAAGACACGGCACATAAACAGAGTACCAATAAAGGTACCAATGTCAATCATGGGTGACTAATATGGCAAACAAAAGTAATAATATCGGCTGTTTTGCAAAAAATACTATTTTTCATATCATATCAGATTAGATTTTCTAGAAATGAAAACAGTGCAAAAATATGTATTTGTGTAAAAGAAATCAAATGGATTATTTTGTTACATAAATAAATTCATTTTTAAAATTTTGTTTAATAAACTAGGCAGACCTGAAGGAGACTACCACCACCTTTTAAATTTTTTTTTTCATTTTTTTTTTACTTTTTTCAGTGCAGTCTTATCGGTTATTACATAAAGTTTCCGATTATCAAAACCAATTTGGAAAAATTTCAATATTTAAACAATTTTAGGGTGGGGCTCAGTTTCTCATACAACATTATAGTAAATTGATCCCCCATTTTGGAACCACTCATGTTGGGGTTGCTTTGTTTTGTTATTTTTGGGACAGGTTGTTGCTCTTGTTTTTGTCTTTTTTTACTTTTCTTCAGTTCTTACGATGGCATCTTTCTCGGAAACTCCAAGAATGGCTTTATTCAAAAATTTTGAAAAGGATTCAGTTGTTGAATATGTGCAAGCAAAAAAAGTTCATTGCACAGGATCAATTTACTATAAGGTTGTATGAAAAACTGAGCCCACCCCTCTAAAATTGTTTAAATATTGAAATTTTTCCAAATTTTCAATGTCACTCAGAAAGTTTAGGGTTTAATCAATAAGATTGCACTAAAAAAAGTAAAAAAATTGATAATCAACAAATTTACAGATGGTGGTAATGTCATACTGATGAGTGGTTCCAAAATGGAGGATCAAATCATTATAACATTGTATGAAAAACTGAGCCCCCTACTAAAATTGTTAAAATATTAAAATTTATCCAAATATTTTTGTCAGTTGGAGAGTTTAGAGTGTAATCGATAAAATTGCATTGAAACAAAGTAAAAAAATGAAAAACAACAAATTTAAAGGCGGTGGTAGTCTCCTTCAGGTCCACCGTAAACTGAAATGGTGAGTCACCATATATTGGTAACCTGAAAGTAAATGTGTTAAGACAAATTGATGTTTAGATGAGAAGAATGGTTATTGCCAAGAAGAAATCTTCAGCTTAAGACATTCTTTTAGAATCAGGAGCTGAAATACTGCAAAGCTTGACATTTAGACTAGAAGAGGTATGCATGTACCCGAGCAGGAAAACGGGTAGAAGAACTAATATAAATATAAGCATAAATATAAAAAAAACAGAAAATGCTGAAATGGTTCCAAAGAATTTATACTTATAGACAGGAGTTATTAAAAGGGACTACAAAAAGCAACTTCAAAAGAAATTCCGATGTTATGTCTTCGATCAAATTTGACGAAATAGGTCAGGCCCATTGCTGGATTTACACATAGGCTAGCATGTGCTCCAGCCATTTGGCCTCAAGGCTAGATGGGACACCAAGGGTCTTCTAGTCTTGGGCCACTGATAAAACTAAAAACTAGAAATAAAGATATAAGAAGAGAGAATTTGTTTATTTTCAGATGTAATGGGACTCCTTTGAAATTTGAAACAATTTCCAGGAGTGGTTCCCAAACTTTTTTCTCTAAGATGCATTTCTGGAATGAAAATTTGCTTGCACCTCACCAAATTTTATATGATAAAAAATACATGTATGAAGACACTGGTTCAGGGGAAGTTCTGGCAAAAAGGCACAAGCAGCCCTACAGTAAAGAAGGTTCAGAGAGAGGATTAAGGGTGATAACTATGAATTCAAAGTCAAAACATTATCATTGATAACTCTCTTCTCTAATTTGAAGACCCTAATTACTATATTCTTAATACTTGATATAATTAAAAAATGTCACAATGATAAAATCAGTCAATAATAATTTATAATTATTTATACTGGGACTCATGCCTGCGATTACAAATAATCCACAATAGTATTTTAAATTTTGAAATCATACTTATTTTTGGTATATGAATTTTTTGAATCTGTTTCTAAATATTTGATTCTGCCTCACCTGCTATCTTCATTTGAGAACCACTGTTTTAGAGTATTTGGGTCCCTCCAGTTGAAGTGGGTTATTTGAAGGGGACCTATTTAGAATTTGATTTTTTCAATTATTGATTTTTGATATTTATCGGGGGTACCTCAATACAAAACCTAGCTAAAAACACTTGCAGATGTGTATAGTACAACTGTGTAAATTTTCAAGAAAATCAGTTCAGCCGTTTCGAAGTCTATAGGTAATGGATACACACACACACACACACACACACACACACACACACACACACAGAGACAAAGTTCCATTTATAAATAAGTTTAGATAGGTAGATTTTTGCCGTAGCTTTTTTATTTTTACATAATTTTACACTTCGTTGAACACAGAGATGTAACAAGTGCAGTTCCCTTTGCCACCATCTGTTGGATGCTTTGTGAGTGAATTTCATTCTAGATACATTTCCGTCAGATTCAGATAAAAAAAAGCAATGACAATATGGCTAATGAAATAAATCAAATGAGTTCCAAAAACATTAAAAATTTCACTTGAATTATTTCATGTTTTACACCAAAAAGCATCATCTAAAAATATACCTTTTTTTATAGACGCAGTAGGGATGGGTTGAACATACTTGATAAAGGGGCCTCCAAAGTCTATTAGCCCAGAGGCGTCTGATAGCCTGAATCCAACTCTCGTCAGTTCAATAACTTTTCAACATCCCCTTGTTTGAAAAAATCTTTTTATATTTAAATTTAAAATTTTCAATGGAATTTCTTTGACAAGAACTGGTCATAGTCTTGACATTTTTTGGTCATAATCTTGATATTTTTTGGTCATAATCTTGATATTTTTTAAATAAATTTTCCACCCAACAATCTTTTTCACAAAACAAAATATTGCAAGCCTCTTGCTATTCTTTTGTTATTTCAATGGAAAATATTCTTATGGGATACATTCCTAAATTCAACTACATTAAACAGTTTTTTTTTGTTTTAATCATATCACCCCAAGCAAGGCGATAACGCCACTGATGCGCAGGGGGCTACATAAGGGTAAAAAGAATGGAAAAGAGAAAGCCGGAAACCACATCCTAAACAGAGAACAAGGGATGAGCCTCTTCACCTGTTCAATAGACGTGGGTGGAGTGTGAACCGGGCGATAGTTTAGTCTATCTACTCCAAATGAAAAAAAAGAAAAAAAGAAAAGAGTGAAAAGATTGGAAAAGAGAAAACTGGAAACCGCATCCTAAACAGGGAAAAAGGGATGAGCCTCTTCACCTGTTCAATGGAGGTGGGTGGAGTGTGAACCGGGTGATAGTTTAGTCTATCTACTCCAATTGAAAAAAAAATGAAAAAAGAAAAGGAGTGAAAAGATTACAGCTAAGATCTACTGTGCCATGTACACTGGAACGAATCTTCCTCATTCTCTTCATATTCCAATAGTAAGGAAGAAGTTTCATTCAAAACATTAAATGTCTCTCAGTATTTCTCATATTCAAACACACACAGACACAATATAATAAAACTACACTACAAAACAAGATGTAGTGTATGTATGCTACTATCAGGTTGGTGTAAAAGTTTTTGCCGATTTAAAATTTCATCTTGAAAATGAAAAACTGTGTGTTTTTGAAAATCTTTATTCATGACAATAACAGCCTTTGCTCTTTATAACTTGATTCCATTTGTCAAAGAGCTTATAAATTCCTCGCTTGTAAAATTCTTTAGGTTTTGATGTGAAATATGAATCTAACTCATGTTCAATCTCCTCTCGTGATGTTAAACTAAGGCCATCTAAATGGTTTTGTAATCCTCGAAATAAGTGATAATCCGAGGGAGCTAGGTCAGCAGAATATGCAGGATGGGGCAAGATTTCCCAACCAAATTCTCCTACAAGATCTTTGGTCAGTAGTGCTGTGTGAGGACGAGCATTATCATGATGGAAGATGACTCCATTTCTGTTGACTAAAGAAGGTCGCTTTCAGCAGTTTTCAAACTAGAGACTAGCAGTAATGGTTTGACTGTTGTCTAAAAGTTTGCAATTGATGATCTCTTCAATACTCCACCATATGTTCAACATGATCTTTTTAAGATGGAATCCTGCTCTCGGCTACCAAACTGGTCTTTCTCCTTGATTCATCCACAATCGCTGATGTTTAACGTTATGGTAGAGTATCCACTTCTCATCACCTGTGACAAGCCTACCCAAAACTGGTGTCTGAAGGTGTCGTGAAACTCACAGGGTAGATGGAAAGAACATGGGTGAGAATATTGCAGAAAAATATGAATGATGCTTTAATAATCTGAAAGAAAAAGTTACAAATTAATCCTGGTGATATGCTTAAGTAATAACAATATGCATAAAATAAATTACAATGATTTAAAATGCCCCTTTACAAACCAGCAAAAACTTTTGCACCGACCTGATATATATCCATGCTGGTTGGGAAATAGTGCTAAGTGCTAGATAGTTTATAACACGCATGCAATGAATCTTGAAAAAATGTCAACAGTAGGCAAAATCAGCTTAAATAAAGACATCTACAGTAGTGGTAGTACTAATGAAAATAAATTCTAAGTAAAGAGATAAAGTAAGAAAAATATTCCTGTAATGTTGGGTGACTTAAAAAAAGAGGTCATGGTTAGAATGATCAAAGTACATATTTCATAACCAGCAACTTTAGAGGATTATACTGTACATTGCAGAATCACACAATCAAAAATATTTTACTAGGTTTGGAAGAAGATTTAACCAAGGAACATATATGGTGGACTCCCTCAATGCAGATGACAAATGAGGGCTCACTAAAATGAAGAAATGCAACTTTTGTAGACATGCATGTTACTCCCAAGGTTGGCAGGTATTTTTCAAACGTTTAGACAGATGTAACATGTGATTGAGCCATTTTGGCCAAGTGGTTTAGGATCACTTGCTACATGTTTTCATAATTGTACAGCAAAACCTGCTTTACTGTATAATATTATATATATATATATATATATATATATATATATATACACACACACACACACACTACCAGCCATAATTATTAGGCCACCACAGTTTTTTAAAAGAAACGATGTCATTCATACTATTTTTAGTATTTATTGCCAAGTGGATAAGTCTAAACAAAAATAGAATGGTTCTTTTGTTATTATTACTTTGCAAAATTTTACAAGGCAAGGAAGCAAAGATGAACTTGTTTGAATCACCCTAAATTTTCTTCATTCTTTCATTGATGAAACTGCAATAAAGGTAATTATTAAATATTTATAAATTCATTAGATGCACATGTTATTGTGCAGTATTAACAAAAAAATCATTTTATTTTAATTTACTTGGCAATGAATACTAAAAAATAGTATAAAATACATCAATTATGGCCGGTAGTATATATATATATATACACACACATTATGAATTATGAATTATTATGATGAACTCTCCCATCAATTTCAACGTATGAGTGTCTAACACAGACTGCCACACAAAGAATTGTTTAGAGTGGTGAAGGCTTGTGTAGCACCATCCACACTTTTTGGAACTAATCGGTGTAGAAGTTCACCACAGATTGCATGAACAGCAGACCTCAGATATTTAACCCATAACTGGAGGGAAGGGACAGATTTATACCTTTCCCAAGGGTACCAGTGCACAAGTGAATGCAGAGTGTTCGACTGGAATTGAAACTCAGCTCACCAATTTCTTTTTCCGAGCCAACTTCCACTGCACCACAACGCACATCTGTCTATAAACGCTTACAGCACCTGGTATTCCAAAGCGGTCACCCATCTAAGTACTGACCAGGCTTAACGTTGCTCAACTTCGGTGATTGAGCGAGAACTGGTGTATTCAACGTGATGTGACCGTAACCACACACACGCACACACACACACACACACACACACACATATATATATATATATATTATTATTATTATTATTATTATATATATATATATATATATATTTAAAATCAACTCACCACTTAAAGAAAGCAAGGAATGACCTTATTATGAATCATTACTAGTCATTATATATATATATATATATATATATATATATATATATATATAATGGCTAGTCATTTATAAAACAACAAGTAATGAATCATTACTAGTCATTAATATATATATACTGACTAGTAATATATATATATATATATATATAATGGCTAGTCATTTATAAAATAACAAGTAATGAATCATTACTAGTCATTATATATAATATATATATAATGACTAGTAATGATTCATACTAAGGTCACTCCTTGCTTTCTTTATAATGTGAGTTGATCTTAAATAAAGAAACCTTTTCCATTGTTAAATATTTGTTTTCTCTTTTATTTTCTAAATAAGTTGAAGGCTGATATTCCAGAAGTTACCACTCCAATCATTTATTATTTGCTAAATCAGATCATAATTTTATGTACCTACCAGATGGGAGGGGAATGTTTATTATTCTTTTCGAAAAATTTTCAGTACCCCGATATTCTGAAGTCAACCCTGTTTATTAATTCCACATTTTTTGACATATTAATTGATTTTTGATTGCCCCTTTTATTAAGATCTCCCCATTATTTTTGGTACATAAAAGTATGTCTAGATTAGTTTTAACAAATCAGTTTATTTTTTTGCTTTTAGTTTCTCACTGAAAGTAGATTTAATCATTATCTGACACCCCCTACAACCTCTCACTCCTCAACATTCCTTCTATGTAACCCCCTGCACAACAGTAGCAGTAAAATAACTTGCTTGGGGTTACACGATTATATAAAAAATAAAAAAATAAAACTAGCAATAACAAATTGCACTTGTAATTTGCCAAAGGAAAGTCAAAATACTAAAATTATTCTTTTCGAAAAATTTTTCAGTACCCCTGATATTTTTAAGTTAACCCTGTTTATTAATTCCACATTTTTTGACACGTTAATTGATTTTTGATCACCCCTTTTATTAAGATCTCCCTATGATTTTTGGTACATAAAAGTATAATGTCTAGATTAGTTTTAACAAATCAGTTTATTTTTTGCTTTTAGTTTCTAACTGAGAGTAAATTTAATCATTAACTATTAAATAAAACTAGCACTTGTAATTTCCCAAAGGAAAGTCCAAATACTAAAACGAGAAATGCTACTTGATGATGGGTAATGAAATCAGTTATCAGATCATTGAAAGCATCCTTATTGGATTGAAAAGCCAATCTGTTTTGATTTGACATTGTAGTACATGTCTGAAGAAATGAGTTGAATGCAATTAACATTTGACTCTGTCAAGGGCCATGACAAACAGGGGGGAATCTTTATTGTGATTCTGATTGGTTAAGAAGTGAATAGGACAAGGAAGAAAATGAGGCTTGCATTTACTCAATCAATCACATCTTTCCTCTTGAATAAGTGTTACTAATTAACTTTAAGAGGTTTAGTTTTTGTGAACGATCACAGGGATAGACTCATATTCTGTCCATATGCTTATGGGATTCTGTAACATGGTTTCTTGATTAAATGGCTACTTCTGGTCACAGTATTATGTTCTGAATTTATTTTATACTAGCAATTGCTCGGGTGTAATGAAAGCTTTAAAACTAATCCATGGTCCTGGAGCTCAGACTCTTTGTACATTGGCACGAAAGACTAAAAAGCAATAGTTGTTTCCAGTTAAAGCGAAACCATAGACTGAAATGACTGTATGTCTGTATTTTTTTCAGCCCTTTTATTTTAGTTTTTGCTTCAGGTTTGGCTCTAAGTAGGTATAATTGTAGTTCTTCATCTCAGCCATGATACCATTTACTCAGAGGACATATTTAGCCTTCAAAATTCAGTTTACAATGAAAAAAACTTATTTGATATCGATAGCAGGAAATCAAAATTTGACTTACATCCACTCATTTTTCTTTCAGTCTACAATTTCACTTTAACTGGAAACAACTATTTCTTTTTAGTCTTCCATGCCAACATCCAAAGAGTCTGAGCTCCAGGACCATGGATTAGTTTTAAAGCTTTCATTACACCCGAGCAATGCTTGGCTATACTGCTAGTAAATCATAAAAGAAATTCAATTAATCAATTAATAATGTAAAATGAGCAGATGATACTGTATTATTGGAAAACATGTGAATCCATCTCTCCTCCCTGTAGCTATGAGTTAAATAGTAAGAATTTTTTGAAAAAATAGTTATTATTTCCAAGAAATTTTTATAATTCTCAAATATGTTTCAGCATTAGATAATCTCAAAAAGGTTCATAAGTCATAAAAAACAAATTAAGTAAACAAAAAACGACAACCTTTTCCATTCATATCAACCATTTTGACTCTAACTCCCTACCTTAAGTGGCTACTGAGCCTTTGGTGAAAAAACTGATTGTAGTTGCATGTGTTTAACTGAAATGCCAAAAGCAAAACATTTAAAACTCTCCTCAGATGTTGCAAGAACTGAATGAATCAGCGACTGGACACATTCCGTCAGAAGAATGCACAGGTTGGCCTAGAGTTCCTGACACACCCTCTGAGCAAAAATACTTTGTAAGTTTTGAGGCATCTCTTATTTTCCTCCTCCACACCAAACTCATGACACGTCTTTCTTTTTGAATTTCTAGTTTCTTTATCAGAAATTATGCATCACTAGATTGATGTTGTTGTCATTGTAGATGTAAACTGTTCTTTCTAAAACCATTTGTCTTTTCTTTTCTTACAAGTAGATCTATCTATCGCCCGGTTCACACTCCACCCACGTCTATTGAACAGGTTAAGAGGCTCATCCCTTGTTCCTTGTTTAGGATGTGGTTTCCGGCTTTCTCTTTTTCAATCATTTTGGTTTCTTTTTTTTTTTTTCAATTGGAAAAAAAAAACAAAGTGGGCCTGTGCCATCAAAAATGATGGCAAAATCTTTATATCAATATGCCATCTAAAATAACAGCAATACATACACTACTGGCCATAATTATGAGGTCACCACAGGTTTTTAAAAGAAATTATGTATTTCATACTATTTTTAGTATTTATTGCCAAGTGGATAATTCTAAATAAAAATCGAAGGGTTCTTTTGTTATTACATTGCAAAATTTTACAAGATAAATAGCGACAATTTATCCATCGCACCCTGTACATTTTATATACACACACAAAAACACACACACACACACACACACACACACACACATATATATATATATATATACTCCCAGCCATAATAAAGTTTTTTAAAAGAAATATTTTTAGTATTTATTGCTAAATAAAAATAGAATGGTTCTCTTGTTATTATTACTTTGCAGAATTTTACAGCCAATAAGAAGAAGAGACTAGCATGGGGAAGAGAGCACAAAAACTGGACACCAGAACAGTTCATTTGATGCACATGTTATTGTGCAGTATTAACAAAAGAATCATTCTATTTTACATTTAGAATTATTCACTTAACAATAAATACTAAAAATAGTATGAAATACATCATTTTTTTTTTTTAATTGGGGTGGCCTAATAATTATGGCCAGTAGTGTATAATGATATATATATATATATAATTTTTTTTTTTTCTTTCATTTTTAAACAAGTTATTTTGCTACCTTGGTTTCTACCATGAGTGGTGCCTTCAAGCGATTTTTAATAACTGATTTTACCTTTTACTTGTTTAAAAATGAACAATATTCAATAATTGTATAAAACACTTTTTAATACAAATGCATACTGGTCTAACCCTATTAGGACCAAAAACTATGTATTAAACTTAAACAATCAATATATATATATATATATATATATATATATATATATATATATATATAAGTATAGGTTATTTATGGATGGAATAATATTCCATATCCAAAAAAACACTATTCTTAAAAAAGTGCTCAATACAAAGTAGAGCTAATAATAATTTTTTCAGAAACTATAACATGGATTTGTTATAATCTCACTACAAAAGTAGCTATTTTATTATCACTTGATAAGACACAAGAAGTGTCGAAACAAAATAGCTACTTGTGATATTCATGTTATAATTTTTGAATATATATATATATACAAATAAATACACAAGTGCTTTTATTATAATAGAGAGGATATATAAGTATTCTTCACTACTCGATGACATAATTATTACAAAAAACTAAAAAATAAGTCACTGTTAAGAGTGAACACATGACAAGAGCTTTCAAAAGTGGTAGTAAAGTTTAATAACTGGTAGTAAAGAGAATGAACTGAACCGATGTTGCCTCCATTATACTTCTGACCTGGACTGATAAAGCAGGTTTCTGAGAGCCTGTAAAAATGGCTATTCTCCAAATGTAAAATATTGTATTTATATATAAAATAAATATCTGCTTTGTAAATAAAATTCATATCAAGCTCTCTGTTAGATCAGTTTTAATATTTAATCTAATATTACAAGAATTTATTGGGATTATTTACCAAAATTTTTTCCTGGATTTTTTTTACTGCTATATATATATATATATATATATATTTTTTTCATTTGTAAACAAGTTATTACATGACCTGGTTTCTACCATGTGGTGTCTTCAGGAAGACACCACATGTTATAAACTTAGGTCATGTAATAACTCATTTACAAATGAAGAATATTCAAAAGTTCTACAATATAATTGTATTGAACACTTTTTAATACAACTGTGTACTGGTTTAATTCTATTATGACCAAAAACTAAGTAATTAAATAATATATATATATATATATATATATATATATATATATATATTAATGCAGGTTTCATTGAATAATATAGACAAGTTTTGTCTATTAATTTTGTGTAGGATCCGTTCATACCGTCTGATATACTTGATGGTGATGTCGTTAAAAGACAACAAAAAATCACAGTATTTGTTGAATTTTTTATCAGGTCTAAGCTTTCGGCTCATATAAGCCATTAGTATATATATATATATATATATACTATAGTCATCCGCAGACAGATCTGTTTCGCTGTATCACAGCTCATCAGTACGGCTTAGACTCCGTTCGCTTCCTAACCCAGGATTGAAACCCGACCGAATCAGAGTCAGTCAGTAATTCTACCCCTATGCCACGAGCGTCCGGTAGAAGAAGGCAGGCTTTTTAGTGCATATAAACACACCCAATAGCTAGAGTGCTCCAATTCATTATTGAATGAGCGATGCGTATATGCCAGAGTAGCTATTGTTTACAAAGTCTCCCATTCTTCCAGAGTGCTCAATCAGGGTGTGAGATATATATATATATATATTCTTCATTTGTAAATGAGTTATTACATGACCTAGGTTTCTACCATGTGGTGTCTTCCTAGGTCATGTAATAACTCGTTTACAAATGAAAATATTCAAAAGTTCTACAGTATTGAACACTTTTTAATACGACTGTGTACTGGTCTAATTTTATTATGACCAAAAACTAACTAATTAAATTATATATATAAATGAATAAATACAGTTTTAAGGTGTGCTATATTTATCGGATAAAGTGCTCAATATCAGAGATGGACCATATGTAAATATAAAAGAGTGAACATTGAAGTCAACACTCAACCTTGAGTGTTGACTTCAATGTTCACTCTTTTATATATATATATATATATATATATACAAATAAATACACAATGGTCTTTATTATAGTAGAAAGGATTATAATCTCTGCTATAATTCTAGTGACAATCTTTCTCTCTGGAACCATTCTTTGGTGAGTACATTATAAGAGAATCTGAAATTGGTATTTGATTATTTGAATCAATTTTTGATTCTCTTGAATTCCCATTTATTTATTAATCAGTTTATTTGTTTATTTTCATCTACTGGCCTGAATAGTCAAGAAATCCATCCGGTGAGCACATATTTTGTTTGATAAGATTTCTCAAATATTCAGGCCAGTATACTGTTTAATTAATACATGGAGCATCTACTCAAATATTGGTATCCGCTAAAAATGATGTTTAAGTATTAAAATCATTCAGATTAATAAATAAAAATCCATTACCTCTTTAGAAATTGCTTTGTTTATATTAGGATACAAAACTGTGCTGATATATACACAGGGTGCAACGGATAGATTGTCATCTAAATTATGCAAAAGTGGAAATAATACTGACTTCTCATTTTAACAGATATATTTACCAAAATTCCACAGAAATATCAATAAAATTGCCATTGACTTCAACCCCAGCCTTCAGACGACTTTGGAATCCCCAGGATGATCTCCCTGTTTAAGCTGGTGAACGCTGCCATAATCGTGGCCTTCGGCTCCTCTTTGGTGTTACAAGAAATTTTGTTGGTCTCTTGCTCAACTGCACCCCACACATAATCAAGGGTGTTTCAGTCTGGGGAGTTAGGTGGCCAGATGCAAGGGGTGATGGAGTTGCAGAAAGTGCCTAACAGCCATGACTTGGTTCTCCTGCTTGTGTGGCATGGTGCAGAGTCATGTTGCAAGATATAGGGATTTCCAGCAGCCATCCTCTCGACTCAGATCAGCACGACCTCATCAAGGCACTTGATCTAGGCCTCCGTGTTGAGTCTGACGCCCTGATGAAAGATGAATGGAGGCATAGCATTGCCATAACTAGTGATCACTCGAAACATCTTCATAATCACCATTGGACTCATCCAACTCTTTCTGAATTTTCTGTACTGTCCTCAGATTGACACACAAACACTAAGGAATCTTCATATTGGAACTTCCAGCACAAATACCAAGCAGTACAGCATGTCAGTTCCAAATTTCTGGCAGAGTGAATTGTGTCATGATGCTCTTATTCTCACAGATGGTGCCCAACTGACTCTACTATATCTTGCATTTAACAAAATCAAAATTAAACCGCATGCAAGTGCAAAATTAAAAATTTATGTTAGGTACTGTGTATTTCTACATTTGTGAAAGATTTGCGTTTAAAGGGACCATTCAACTTTGCTTGATCATCATGGCACTTCATGACCAAGGGGTCTAAATCACATTGGATCTAACAATGGTTTTCTATGCCCATGGAGATGCCGGTTTCAATCTTGCCAGAGGGCATATATTTTTCTTTATTAAGATTTCATTCAAACAGTTGCCATAGATAATTTATAGAAAAGACACAGGGAGGCAACTTTACAAAAGTGGAAAAGTGACTTTCTCCTGCTTTTCTCTCTTCTACCCGCTCCTGTTTCTTCTATCTTTCTTTTTCTCTCTCTCTTTTCTCTCTCCTCCTCTTTTTCTCTCTCCTTCTTTCTCTCTTTCTTTCTCTCTCTCCCTCTTTCTCTCTCTCTCTCACTCCTGCTTTACTCTCTTTCTGCTACTTGCCTATCGTTATCCTACCTTCCTCTCTTTTACTTTTCACTCTTTCTACTACTTTCCTCACTTTCTTTTATCTTCCTCTTTTTCTCTTGCACTCTTCTCTTTTACTATTCTGTGTCTCTCACTTTTCTCCCTCTTGTACCTTTCTCTTGCTTCTACTCGTCTTTTTTTTTTTTTTAATCATATCACCCCGAGCAAGGCGGTAACGCCACTGATGTGCAGGGGGCTACGTAAGAGTGAAAAGATTGGAAAAAAGAAAGCTGGAAACCGCATCCTGAACAGGGAACAAGGGATGAGCCTTTACACCTGTACAATAGACGTGGGTGGAGTGTGAACCGGGCGATAGTTTAGTCTATCTACTCCAATTGAGAAAAAAAAAAATGAAAAAGAAAGAAAAGTGAAAAGATTGGAAAAGAGAAAGCCGGAAACCACATCCTGAACAGGGAACAAGGGATGAGCCTCTACACCTGTACAATAGACGTGGGTGGAGTGTGAACCGGGTACATTCTCTTCTCCTTTTCTTTCTCCTGCTTTCCTGTTTCATCTGTCTTCCTCTTCTGCCTTTTTCTCTTTCTCCTAAAATTTCTCTTTCCTCTATCTGCATCTCTTTCTCTAACCTTACTCTCTTTATCCTGCTTTCCTCTCTCTCTCCCTCTCTCTCTCTCTAACTTTACTCTCTTTATTCTGCCTTCCTCTTTTTCTCTAACCTTACTATTTTTATCTTACCTTTCTATCTTTCTCTAAACTTACTCTCTTTATCCTGCTTTCCTCTCTCTCTCTCTCTAAACTTACTCTCTTTATCCTGCTTTCCTCTCTCTCTCTCTCTAAACTTACTCTCTTTATCCTGCTTTCCTCTCTCTCTCTCTCTAAACTTACTCTCTTTATCCTGCCTTTTTCTTTAACCTTACTTTCTTTATCCTGCCTTCCTTTCTTTCTCTAACCTTCGTCTCTTTACCTTACCTTTCTATCTTTCTCTAACCTTACTCTCTTTATCCTGCCTTCCTCTCTTTTTTTAACCCTCCTCTCTTCCCTCTACCTTCCTCTCTTTCTTTAGCCTTCCTGTCTTCCTCTTACATTCCCCTTTTTCTCCCACCCTCTCCTTTTTCTCTTCATTTTCACTCTTTTTCCTTCACTTTAATTTCTATAACCTTTTTCTTTTTCTTTTCTTGCATTCTTACGATCCATTTACAAATCCTGTTCATCTCATTTGTTGGTTGGCATCATTCTGTCAGACTGACTTATCTTAGATTTGAATTCCACTCATTTGTCCATCTCCAGTGCACACACACACACACACACACACACACACACACACACACACACACACACACACATACACACACACACACGCACACATACACATTGCTTTGAAATATCATTCTTACTGGAATTACTCCCACTTCCAAGTGATGTTATCAAAACACAAGAATTCCTTGCCTAACAAACATATTATATTCTGCCATTTTCCCTATATTCTACAATTTTGCATCCTGTTGTAGCGGCTGTGCGGTGTGGTGCAGTGGATATCGACTTGGAACAACAAATCGGGGAGCAGAGTTCAAATTCCAGCCGAATTCTTTGCATTCACTTACACACAAATACTCTTGGGAAATGTATTAATCCATCACTTTCTTCCAGTTATGGGTTAAATAACAGGACAGATTGGGTTCTATAGCCTTGGTCGGCAACCAGTCTACCGCAGAAAGCAATGGCAACCTACTGCAGGATAATCTTCTGCCCAGTCAGTCATGTCACTTTCGAGACATGATCGCCCAAGCATGTATCATGTATGGCACTTAACTGACTGTAATATTTAAAAGCAAAAAAAGGGCATCATTATTACCATTTTTTCTACCAAAAGATTTAACATGTTTTTCTTCCCTTCTTTGACTATTTGATTTATGAACAAAATAGCTGCAATTGTTTAATTGGCAAAGCATCTACAAATAGGAATGACAAATGCTATTTTCTGCTTTGTGAAAGGCATGAACCCAAATCCTCTGGCAGCCCGTTTTAATGCCAGTCGTTTTGATATCATATTGTCTCTTAGATGCTATAGAACACACGACGAAAATAATCTTGCGTAAACTTCTCTCATAATAATACAAATCTTTATTCAAATACCAGTGCTGATAAAGGACGCAATCTTTGCCAAAAGAGTGACAGTGAATGAAAGAGCAGTCCCAACCATCGGCTTAGAAGAAATTGCTCCGAAGGTGAAATTAAAGAACAAATGGTGGAGGTTGTTCTGTCAATAAATGGAAAACTGATTGCTTAACTTAATTAATCTGTACTTCGCTAAAGTCTTTCAAACATCATTGTTCCACAATGAGATGCTATCACAAAATATGTTGAAAGAAGGTTCCGTTCTCGGTATCACTTCAAAAAATACCTAACTTCCACTGGCATGTTTAAAAAAGTCAGATTAGATTAAGAATGGAGTAATACTGGTTATATCTGGGCTGGAGCTGCTTAATCTTCCCTTACCAGCTTTCATAGAGTTCATAAATATTCACACTGTCTAGTAGAGGAAGATTAGAAATAAAATGAAGTGTTACTGTGATATGAAGGCTGGAGCTGCTCAATCTTCCCTTACCACTGATAGAGTTCATAAACCTAAACGCTGTCTTGTGGAAGAAGATCAGACAAAAAATGAAGTGTTGCTGTTTTATCCAAGTTGAAACAGTTTAATCTTCATTATCCAGCCTCGATAGAGTTCAAATGTGCTTATACAACTGTGGGTGATGAATTACGTGTTTTGGTATTCTCCACCTTACGACTTTTATCCCACAGACAAATTATTGCTAGCCTGTCGCTACTACATCACTATTACCATGGCAGATGTTAGTGCAACCAGCTTCGACCTTCATAGCTGGGATCGGCCGTGCTCTGTTCATGGTGGCAAACCATCTCTATTCTATTTATGTTCATTTCATATAAAACAAGTTCTATTCTGACAACTTCTATTACAGACAACTGATATCTATTCTACTTGTCCTCATAATACTCTTACTTCCCTCTTCCTCCACTCTCAGTAACTCTCTACCTTGAGCGGCCCTTGGGCCTTGAATTAAATACTTCCTTGACTATAATAGATTAGGTTGAGTTATAAATTATATTGTTTTTGTGTATCTACTCTAGTCTTCCAAAAAGTAAAGTATGATTACATTTTACAGTGAGGTTTGTAAGGCCTAGGAGCCACTGAAGGTAGAGCATAACAGTAAGAGGCAGTTTATAAAGATAGGAAAATAATGGTTAACCCTAGACTTGAACAGGTTTAGATTGTAGTGATCAGGTAAACATCCACAGAGCTGTGGTTCATGAGAAGAAGCTATTTGAGTGGAATTTAGTTCTCACTTATTGGAATATGGGGGCAATGAGGGTGGTTTGTTACAATGAAAGGGGGTAAAGCAGGCCCTAGCCATGATGGTTAGAACTGGTGGAACCAAAGAATGTAGCTCTTCTGAATACCTACTATGGAAGTGGAGATAGAACAGTGAGAAACTTGTTACATCCTGTCTGTGAGAGAGAGAGAGAGAGAGGTGGGACAGGAGAGAGAGAGAAGAGGGAGAGAGAGGGGGGTTAAAGAATGGAATATCATATGTCACCCACAAGAACTCGGAGATACTTTTGAACTTTATTCAAACTGGAAAATGAGTTGAAAAAGTTTTCAAAGAACTCTCAATCTGGCTTTTATTCAAGAAAGTTTTCAACATGAAAGCGATTTACAGCAAAACACTGTGCCTCCTCGGTCTAAATCTATCAGCCGATCTCAAGTGGAATGACTACATTGAATCCCTAGCTAAATTTGCTACTAGGAAGGTTGGTTCACTATGTAGAGCCAGGAAGTTTTTCTCATCTGAATCTATCTTAAACATATATAACTCTACAATCTGCCTGTGCATTGAATACTTCTGTCACATCAGGTCGGGTGCCCATGACATTCATTTCAAGCTTCTTGACAAATAATAATAATAAGTACCAAATAAATAATAAAATAATAATTAAATAAAACAATAATAAAATAAATGAAATAATAAGTACCAATCATTTGTAGGGCCAGGATGATTTTCTCATCTAAATCCATCTTGCACTTATATAAATCTATCCTCCGCCCATGCATTGAATACTGCTGTCACATCTGCTCGGGTGCTCCTGCTATTCATCTCAGGCTTCTTGACAAAATCCAACAAAAAATCTGTAATGTAATTGACTCCGACCTGGTAGTTCAACCCCAGCCACTTTCTCACCGACAGGGTGTGGCTTTCCTCTGTCTCTTTTACAAATACTTTCATGGTTTCTGCTCTGAAGAGCTTAGCTCCCTGGTGCCTCCTCTGCATGAATTTACTCAAGCTACTAGACCAGCAATTAGGTCCCACCCTTTTACAGTGAAATGAATCAAATGTAACCGCAACTTCTACTCTATCAGCTTCTGCATTCACACTTCTCGTCTGTGGAATTCCCTTCTGTATACTTGCTTCCCTGAAAACTTCAGTCTCCAAGAATTTAAATGCAAAGTCAATTGCCATCTCTTATCTTCTTGACTCACGTTCTTTCCCTGACAACCCTTGTATCATGTTCTACTCCACTCTCATGCAGCCCTTTTCACACATGTATTCTCATCCTTGTCTTACTCATTCTTTGACTCCCCAGTAACTTGTTCCTCGTTCTCATCACTCACCTTTTCTGTAACCCCCTACACACCAGTGGCAGTTCTGCCTTGCATGGGGTGAAAGGATTAAAAAACAAAAAAACAGGTCTATGCTCACAGTTTCTTCTCTTGCAATTCTCACTTGTGGAACTCTCTTCCAGCTTTTGGTTTCCAATCAACTTTGGTCTTTAGAAATTTAAATGCAATGTCAATCATTATTTTCTGTTTTCTTAATTTCTCTTCTTTATTGTTCTCTTTCCTTAGCAATATTTTTCTTTTTCTCATATTATTTCATGCTCAGTCAGTAAACCTTCTATCTTGGTGGCATTATTGCCTCGCTTTATATGAACTTTTATGTCAAATGCCATTTTGCCAGAGTGCTGCTTAGCATATATATCTAAACATATTTATAAATGGAACTTTGTCTGTGTGTGTGTGTGTGTGTGTGTGTGTGTGTGTGTGTGTGTGAGACCATTACCTATAGACTCCGAAAAGGCTGAACTGATTTTCTTGAAAATTTACACACTTGTACTATAAGCGTCTGTGAGTGTTCTTGGCTAGGTTTTGTGTCGAGGTACCTACTGATAAATATTGAAAATCGATAATCGATAATCGATAATTGAAAAAATTGGGTTATAGAAGGAGTGGTTCGATTTTAATCAAATTTGATACACTCATAGATAAAGACATAAGAAATGATATTCAGAAGTTTCAAGGTTGCAGTTATTACAATAGTGCAGAAAATTGATAATATATATATATATATATATATATATATATATATATATATATAAAAGGCAAGATGTTTGTGTGTGTGCATCTGTTTATCTGTCTGTATGTCGGTATTTTTTCAGCCCTTTTATTTTAGTTTTTGCTTCGGGTTTGGCTCTAAGTAGGTATAATTGTAGTTCTTAGTCTCAGCCATGATACCAGTTACTCAAAGGACTTATTTAGCCTTCAAAATTCAGTTTATGATGAAAAAAACTTATTTGATATTGATACGAGGAAATCAGAATTTGACTTACATCCATTCATTTTTCTTTCACTCTACGGTTTCACTTTAACTGAAAACAACTATTGCTTTTTAGTCTTTCATGCCAACGTCCAAAGAGTCTGGGCTCCAGGACCTTGGATTAGTTTTAAAGCTTTCATTACACCCAAGCAACACCAGGCTATACTGCTAGTATATATATATATATATATATATATATATATATATATATATATATGCTGTAATGGTTGTTACAATGTTTTTAAATTCATAGTATCACTACACAAAAATTTCTCATGTTTCGAAGCCAGCCCATTATGTTTTGGTTTCATCCTCAGGTTATTTTTTCAGAAATAAGAATTATCCAGTTGAAAAGACCGTTTATTTGTGTATTTTGAGTTTCGTTGACCTTTTTACTGGTGTTGGGGTTAAGTGTTTGTTTTTGGCAGAGTTCATGATAGGTTTAATCTATTAATCTTGAAAGGACTGGTGCTAATGGCGCCTTTGGTTTAGGGGTTGGTAGGTGTTGTTTTGTTTTGGGGTTGGTTTCTCCTTAATTTAATATATGTTATTTTGTATTGGGGTGTGTGCTTTTTTTTTGTTTTTTTACTCTCTTGCTTTCTATAAAATATATTTTCCACAAAATATATCTTTCACAAAAAACAAAAAAAAAAAACATTTTATAATATTCTATAATATCCAGCTATTTTATAATATTATAAAATATAACATTTTATAACATTTAAGAAATATATTTCTTTTATAAAATCTATCCCCTATACAACATAATTTATAAATATAAAGTATATTTTTTTATTTATTTACCTACTATTCTGTTGCAACTGCATTATTTTTTGTTGGTATTGTATAGGGTTTGTTTTCTTTTTTTTGGGGGGGGGGTTCTGGTTGGGTGATTTTTTTTTTGTGTGTGTTTACTTAAAGTTTAGCGAGAAATATTTGCGATGTTTGCATATTACTGCTAATTCGTCTCTACAGTTTAGTAAATCGTTGCTGTTAGGGTATTGGAGAATGTGTAGTTTTTCACTTAGACATAAAGGGCAGATGTCATTAAGTGAGTTGCAAGTTCTAGTTTTTTCTCTGGATTTTCCATTTTACTTTGGGTTTCTGTTTTGAATCCTTTAGCTTCCAAAAGTATGTGGAAAGGGATGTTTGGTTTCGGTATACGCTGTTTTTAAATGAGGTTAGGTGCAAGTATAATAAAAGTAAATGCATGAACAAAAAGGTAAATAAACCTACGAGTTGAACAACTTAGTTACAATATATATATATATATATATATATATATATATATATATATATATATATATATATAGTGTTGAGTTGCAATAGATTTTTATGCCCAAATTGTTGCTATTTTAGTAGTTTTACTGATGAAAGGTACTTTGGAAGGCAGGTTGTTTTATTGCAAAGTGCTCCATATTGGGGCGGAGATAGGGAATTGATAGTTTTAGTGCAAAGAATTTGTTATTTAAACTGAGCAGGTTTATTATTTCAAATGTCATTTTCAGTGGATACTCGCTGGATGTTGACTTCAATGTCCACTTTTATATTTACATACAGTCTATCCCAAATATCAAACACTTTAACTCATAAATATAAGGGTCATTCAATAAATAAGGTGAATTTTTTGGTATAAGGACTTCTAATACAGATAGAACCTAACTTTTCTTTTTTTTTTTCAATGTCGTCTCCCAGCAGTGTCACACACTTTTCCCATCTGTGCACAAGCTACCGTATTCCCTCAGCGTAAAAATCTTTGGATTGATGTCTCAGCCAATCGCTCACAGCACTTTTGATTTCATTGTCACTGTCAAACTTCGTGCCACTCATGAACGTTTTCAAGGGACCAAATAGGTGGAAGTTTGAAGGGACAAGGTCTGGGCTGTAAGAGGGATGAGGGAGTAGTACCCAACCCAGCTCATTGATGGTCTGCACTGTTTGGGCTGCTGTGTGAGTGAGGCCTTGTGTTGTCTTGATTCAAGATGACTCCATGTGACTGAAGACCCCTGCGTTTGTTCTTTGTCTTTCTTGACCTGTCTCAGAAGTTCACAGTAGTTGGCATTGTTAACAATGCTTTCTTTCTCATGGTGATTGGGCCTTGCATATCCCAAAAATCAGTGAACATCACCTTCCCCATGGACTGCTGGGACTTGAACTTCTTCACTGGAGAGCCTGCATGCTTCCACTTCATTGATTGCTGTTTGGACTCAGGCTCATAGTTCCAAACCCATGTCTTGTCACATGTGATCACCTTCTTCAGAAACTCAACACCATCCTTCTCATAGCGGGAGAGACACTGCTAGGACAACTCGACCCTCTTGTTTTTGCTCTGCAGTAAGTATCTTTGGCATCCACCGGCAGGTGACCTTCGAGTAGGCAAGGTCCTCATGGACAATTTTGTGTGCTGTCCCAACAGATAGACTCAAAGTCCTTGCAATGTCATTTACTGTCAGCCTTCTGTCAGACTGAATGAAGTCATTGACTGATTCCATCACCTCAGGAGAACTCACTTCTGTAGGCCTCTCAGGCCTGTCTTCATCCTCAACACTGCTCCATCCTTCTTTAAACAATTTAGCCCACTTGTAGACATTTTTTTGGCTGAAACATGTGACACCATACACAGTTGACATTCTCCTGTAAATTTCAACTGGTTTGCACCCTTCAGCAACCAAAAACTTGATAACTGACCTCAGTTCAATCCTGGAGCATGCTTCTTGGTCGGTCATCTTTGTTAATCTCCAAAACTCTCAAAATTTTTTTTCAATCTGCAAAAAGAAATTAAATCCCTTTGAAAAAGAAGTAAAGGAAAAAAAATTTTAAAAAGAGTAAGTTTCTATCTGTATTAAAAGTCCTTATACCAAAAAATTCACCTTATTTATTGAATGACCCTCGTATAACTTAAAATATATTTGTATATATATATATATATATATATATATATATATATATATATATATATATATATATAAAGTAGTATAATTGATACTTGGTAAGGTTAATTCCACAGAGAATAAATTTGATGAGAATTCAATGTTAGAATTTAACAGAGTATTATAATGAAAATAAGTTCGATGTTTTTATAAAAAGATTTAACTTATTTTCATTAAATATATTTTATTTTCATTATATATGTATATATATATATATATATATATATATATATATATAATAAAAAATATTTTTATTGTTATTTGACTTTGTGAAAATGTGTGTCTATGAATATGTGTGTATTTGTATGCACAAGCATATATATTTGTATGCATATGTATGCATGTGTGTGTGTGCATATGCGTGTGCAGTTCCAGTGTATACCTGTGCATGTGCTACCTAATAAATTTAGATGATTGTATAAAACGCTATGGCACGTAGGTACAAGGTCACCCATAATCATCTCATGAATGTGCGCCAACAAATATGTGTCAGAATTCCTCAATGTACAACACCCCATATTGAATGTAAATATTTCTCCACAGGTGAGCCATTCCTCAACCCCAGCCTCCTGGCTAGAATGAAAGTCAGACACGTTGTTCAAAAAGTACATATAAAACAGATGATATTTATTTTTTTGTCTCATCTAGCAGCACACTATGTTTGCATTTGTTTTTAGCATTGAGTAACGAAATCTCATAGATAAGAGCCTCAAATGGAATTACTCTAGAGACAAGAACAGAACCTATTGTCAGCATTGACTACATATTTTGTCTCTCAAACAATGGCTGCTACCATACATCTCGTACACACCCACAGATGTGCACACATGCAAAACTTTCCTGAAAGTTTTCAGTTTTACACAAGTTAAATATTTATAAATAAAAATGATATGATATCTGTTTATTTGCAGTTTTATTACCTGAATCTTCTCCATTTTCACTTGTAGACAAAATATTTCAAGTTTTCACCAAGTTCTGAATTCATTTCAACATTCCAAGGGAAAAAATTGAAGAATTAAATTACAGCGATGATTTAAAACTAGAAAATATACTTCATATTATTTACAAATATTAAAAGTGGTAATGTTAATGGTAATATTAGCCGTTCCCTTATAAGGAATCATTTGGCATGCATTGACTAATTAGCCAATGCTACTCAAGTTTTTCTTCAATCCCTAACCCTCAGGCTGGAATCAAAGTGTAGTATCTGTTCTCAGCATTCTTTGACTAAGCAGCCACTGATAATCTAATCCTATTCTTCAGTCTCTGATCATTGGGCTGAGATCAGAGTGTAGTATCTGATCTCAGATACTCACTTCCTGGCCACTGACCAGGAAGCAATGACCAGTTAAGACCAGCTTTCTACCCAGTTACCGCATAAGCGGCGGCTGGGTAATCTTTAACTAATGTCCTGAGCATATGCGCTCAGGTTCCCCACATTAAAAACTGACCTTGTGTCACAACTCGCTCCAGTGGGGGAGTAGGGTAAATCAAAAGTGTAGTATCTGTTCTTCTTATCTTTAATGGTAATATAAGTCTTTTTCCTTATAAGGAAATATTAGCATTCATTGACAGAACAGCCAGTGCTACTCGAGTTACGCTTTTCTTCCCACCCTGCAATTGAAATAAGATCAAAATGTAGTATCAGTTCACCTTATTTTTAATGATAATGGTAATACTAGCTGTTTCCTTATAAAGAAACATTTCTCATTCATTAACTGTGCTACTATCAGTTGAAAATTATAAAAACATTCTCTTAAAAAAATTTTCAAAAAAATAGTCTCATGATATCCCAAGTAAGGATTACAGTTGTATTCTGTCAGTGTAGTTCTGCACTCCCAGTATCATAGTATATACGTGCGCCCACAGAGCAATGATAGATAGATAGATAGATAGATAGATAGATAGATAGCATATCTTTTCAGAACATGAACGATCACGGTTCTTCACATCTTTCTAAGTGATAATTGTTCCCATACTCTTCCTCCTTGTTCCTGTTCTGTTATCCGGCTTACATAAAATGACCAAAGTTAAGCATTGTCAAGTCTGGTCAGTAACAGGTAACAGCTTGAGAATACCAGATACTGTAAGCTTGGGTGTGCAGGTGGTGTAATGATCATGGCTTGAAATTGTTAATTAGAGAGCTGAGTTCCAATAACAGTAGCGTTCATAATATTTACTTATGTGAAAATATCCTCTTCTCCCCAGTTATGGGTTAATTAGTAAGACTTGTATCATTAAAACTATTATTCCCCACACTTTAATAAAATAAAATAAAACTGTGTTCAAAATATCTATATGGTGGCATTAAGGTGTTGATGTGCCGCTAAATAAAAACAACCAACTAAAATCCATCTTGCACATTTATAAATCTACCATTCATCTTTACATTGAATACTGTTGTCATATCTGGTCAGGTGCTCCTGCTATTCATCTCAAGGTTCTCAGCAAAATCCAAAAAAGGATCTGCAATGTGATTGATCCTGACTTGGCATCTCAGTTGCAGCAACTTTTCCATCAACATAACAAGGCTTTCCTCTCTCTTTTCTACAAATATTTTTATGGTAACTGCTCTGACAAGCTTTTTACCTGGTGACCTGATCACATGAATGTAAACGTGCTACTAGATTGGCATTTAGGTCCCACCTTTTTACCGTCAAAATAGTTAAATGTAACTGCCACTTCTACTTTAATAGTTTCTATTCTCGCACTTTCTGTCTGTGAAATTTTCTTCCATTTACTTACTTTCTTTATAGCTACAATCTCCAAAAATTTAAATGCAAAGTTAATTGCCATCTTCTATCCTCTTGAATCTCGTTCACCTCTTATCTTTTTTTCAACATCCCTTTTACCCAGTCTCTTCTCTCACTGTAACCCCTTGTGCACTACAGGTGGTCCTGGTTTGCTGTGGGGTGAAATGATTAAAAAAAAACTATTCTGTCATCCATTTATACAAGCTCATTAAGTAGGTTACTTGATGTTTCCTTTTACCTTTCTTGCCTTATGAGTATCAAATTTTCCAAGCCCTCTTTCTTCATATTCTTTTTAAGAAATTTCAATTATCTCTTTCTAATTTTTAGTACAAGAATCATCATATCTTACCATCTCATCTTTCAAACATGTCACCCTTCATTTCTAATAACAATTTTAATAGTAAGCCTTGAGTGGCTCTCAAGCTTTGTAGTAAATAAAACTTAGTATTTAAAAAACAAATGTTCTTTTTGTTTCCATATCACAACCAGCATTTAGCCACTGACAACTTAAAGCAGGCAAAACAGAACTGAAAACTTATATAATTTTACTGACACAGTCAATGGAAAGGATTGTTGTTTTAGTATAAAAGTTTATTCTAAAAGAAAAATGCACTTTTCATCATGAAATATGTCGGATGACTTGTTGCCTTGTTGTGTGTTTCCGGAAGATAAAAACTGACAGACACTTCACTAAAATTGGCCTAAGAGGAAGGGAGAACAAGGAAAGAAAATGAAAGAAATTGAGGTTGGGGGGGAAGAGGTAAAAAAAGAAACAGTGGCAAGGGGAGTAAAGAGGTGAAAGGGCAGAGACATAAAAACTGTTAAAAATGGAAAGTAAACAAAACATATCTTTTAATGTCATCTAGCAAAATTTGGGCACTTTGACGTGGTGTAATGGTTAATGAGCTTGTCTCGCTAAATCAGTTATGTCTGAGTAGTGAGTTTGATCCTCACTGAGTGCTCTATGCTTTCAGCCATGTGCCACATCTAAGCTACGCTTAGGAAATCATTGGGAACTTGGATGTGGTGTAATGGTTAACAAGCTTTTCTTGCTGGATCACTTAAAACAGTGTAGTGAGTTCAATCCTTACTTGGTGCACTATACTTTCATCTTTGTGCTGCATCTAAGCCTTGCTTAGAAAGCCACCATCATTTAGAAATATTATGCTTCTGGATGCTTAAAGACAAGTCAAGCATTACTGATCATGGCCAATGCTTAAATGGGTCTGAGAAGTCCAAACAAAATAAAGAAAACAAATAAATAAAAGGTAAAATTCAAATTTTGATCAAGTTTGTTACATTCATTTTGTTCAAATACTCTGATTGACAGATAAGTCACAGGTCACAGGTCACAGGTCACTGCGGAAATGGCTAGATATAACCATAAGGTCTATGCTAATAGTTTTTTTTTTTTTTGCACTTCTCACCCGTGGAACTCTTTTTTTTGCTTTCCTGTCAACTCCCATCTTCAAAAATTTAAATCTAAACTTATTTATAAATGGAACTTTGTGTGTGTGTGTGTGTGTGTGTGTGTGTGTGTGTCCATTACCCATAGACTCCAAAATGGCTGAACCGATTTTCTTAAAAATTTACATAGTTGTACTATAAGCGTCTGCAAGTGTTCTTAGCTAGGTTTTGTGTCGAGGTAACCCTGATAAATATCGAAAATCAATAATCGAAAAAATCGGGTTATAGAAGGAGTGGTCTGATTTTAATCAAATTTCATACACTTATAGACAAAGATATAAGAAACGATATTCAGAAGTTTTAGTGCAGAAAATTGATAATATATATATATAAAAGGCAAGATGTTTGTGTGTGTGTGTCTATTTATCTGCCTGTATGTCTGTATTTTTTCAGCTCTTTTATTTTAGTTTTTGCTTTGGGTTTGGCTCTAAGTAGGTATAATTGTAGTTCTTTGTCTCAACCATGATACCATTTTACTCAGAGGACTTATTTAGCCTTCAAAATTCAGTTTACGACGAAAAAAACTGATTTGATATCGATACCAGGAAATCAAAATTTGACTTACATCCATTCATTTTTCTTTCAGTCTACGGTTTCTTTTGCTTTGGGTTTGGCTCTAAGTAGGTATAATTGTAGTTCTTTGTCTCAACCATGATACCATTTTACTCAGAGGACTTATTTAGCCTTCAAAATTCAGTTTACGACGAAAAAAACTGATTTGATATCGATACCAGGAAATCAAAATTTGACTTACATCCATTCATTTTTCTTTCAGTCTACGGTTTCGCTTTAACTGGAAACAACTATTGCTTTTTAGTCTTTCGTGCCAACATTCAAAGAGTCTGGGCTCCAGAACCATGGATTAGTTTTAAAGCTTTCATTACACCCGAGCAATGCCATGCTATACTGCTAGTGTACCATAAGTCAACATCTTCTGTTTTTTTTAAGCCTGTTCTTTATTGTCCTCTTGTCTCAGTATTATTTTCTCTATTTCTTTAACTCTCAGTAATCCCTTGTGTCTTTGGGGCTTTATCACCTTACTTGAGGTGAAATTATTTAAAAAATAAAAAAATACTTTTGAGAAAGATACAAATCTTTCTCTTCTTTCTAGAGCATTGGTTTAAATAAGGGGATAGAGCATACTTTCTGGCCATGTTTAGCAACCAGTCTAGGAGAAGAAAAGCACTGAATTCAAAACCGTATGTAGCCCTCATGAAACATATCCTCTACAGCCATTCTACGCTAATAGTTTCTTCTCTTGCACTTTACACCTGTAAGCTTATGGTAATATCCTGTTGAAACCATTCTAAAAATAATTACTGACCCATTGACATAGAACGCTTTTTAGTGTAAACATACAAATCAAATCATCTACAAAGGATTGGTAACCTATTGATTACATTTGCAACTGATTGGTGACATCAACAAATATTGCAAAATGTCCAACATTATAGGTTTGGGTATCAGTTCCAACATGATAGTATCCCCAACCCCACATTATTCTAGAGCAGTCTGAGAAATGGATTGACTAAAGAGGTTCAACTGATTGGCTAGCACACTCACCTGACTTGATCTCAATAGATTTCTTCTTTTGGAGGGATACTCAAAGTTTACAATCGAAAACCAAGAAATGTTGGTGATTTAAAAAAATAAGAGATGCATTTCAAGAAATTATTACACAAAGAGACGTGTGCAAAAATATTTGACAAAGAGTGAGGGGTAGACTTCAAAGCTGTGTAAATTGTGATGGGCAACAGTTTTGAGCAGCTGCGTTGATAAAATTTAAATGCTTTTTGTATTATTGCATAAATTGTAGTATCATATTTGTACCTACCTGTGTACATGTAAGTGTGGATGTATGTTCTTATATATGTGCATATACAAGCTGGTCCAAAAGTAAATCGACAATTGGTGGAATAGGTTTGTGTATTGATTGTATTATTACAATGGTGTTCATTGTTTGCAACAAGATGGCCCCCTCTACATTATTCGAGAACAGTCTCTGACTATCTTGATGAAACATTTCCTAAGAAAAGGATTGGCTGAAGAGGTCCAACTGATTGGACAATATGTTCACCTGACTTGACCTCCAATGGATTTAATTGAAGTGCTTTTGTATTATTGTACACAAAAAAATTTAATTGTCAATGTAATATTTGTAATTATAATTGTACATGTGATCTCAAAATAAATGTTATCATTCACTATTCACCTACTTTTGGATCACCCTGTATGTGTTTTATATTTATTTATTTATATATGAGTCTATAGGAAACGGATACACACACACAGACACACACAAAGTCCCATTTATAAATAAGTTTAGATATACACATTTACAATCTATAAAGTCTTACAGATATAAATGTATAGCTGCATGACTCTGTGTGTGTGTGTGTGTGTGTGTGTGTGTGTGTGTGTGTGTGCGTGTGTATAATTTTTTGTATGCATGTAGTTGTGTACATGTGTATATCCAGATATAAATTGTAATATATTTGTACCTACCTGGTGGTCCAAAAGTAAGTCGACAGTTGGTGGAATAGGTTTGTGTATTGATTGTATTATTACAATGGTGTTCATTGTTTGCAACAAGATGGGGCCCCTATACATTATTCGAGAGCAGTCTGTGACTATCTTGATGAAACATTTCTTGAGAAAAGGATTGGCCAAAGAGGTCCAACTGATTAGCCAGCACGTTCACCTGACTTGAAACGGATTTCTTACTGTTCACCTTCTTTTTAGGCTACCCTGTATATGGGTGACTGCTTGTAAATATCAGGTGTTATAAGCTTGGGTATGTAGGTGATGTAATGAAAACCAGATCAGAACTGGAAACCAAAAAGCTGAGTACCAATTTCAGTCAGGTTTATGCACAAATACCATTGAGAAAGGCACCTTTTCTCTACCTTTTCTCTTCGGTTTCTTTCATTCTCAGTAACCCTTTGTGTCTTTGGAACTTTATCACCTTACTTGGAGTGAAATTATTAAAAAAAATATCCTTGAGAAAAATATGAATTTTTCTCTTCTTCTACATTGGGATTTAAATAACAGACATGGCTCTCTGGCCATGGTTGGCAACCAGTCTAGGAGAAAGAAAACGCTGAATTCAAAACCGTATGCAACCCTCTGTATACTCTATAACCATGGAAAAAATTTAACTGGAGTCCAGAATTGTGGATTCTATAATCTAGATTGTGGTTGATGAGCTAGGTAATATTAATGGTAATGGTAATATTAGCCACTTCCTTATAAGGAAGCATCAGTCATTAATTGACAGAGCAGGCAGTGCTTGAAATTTATAAAATCTTTTTGTTTTTAATAGGAAAATAAATTTTATAAAATCTTCTTTAGTTTTAATTGGAAAATAAATTTATACAATCTTTTTATTTTTAACAAAAAATAAATTTATAAAATCTTTCTATTCTTAATAGAAAAATAAATTTATAAAATCTTTTTATTTTTAATAGGAAAATAAATTTTATAAAATATTCTTTAGTTTTAATTCAAAAATAAATTTATACAATCTTTCTATTTTTAACAAAAAATAAATTTATAAAATCTTTCTATTTTTATAGAAAAATAAATTTATAAAATCTTTTTGTTTTTAATAGGAAAATGAATTTTATAAAAAGTTTTTTTAATTGAAAAATAAATATGATAAAATTTTTCTATTTTTAATAAGAAAATAAATTCATAAAATCTTTCTGTTTTTAATAGGAAAATAAATTTATATGATCATTCTATTTTTAATAGGAAAAAATTAACAATTTTCAGGAAAATAGATTTCCAAGTTTGGTTATTGTTATTGGTCTTTCCAGTATTGAGGAGGGTTTCCTTCCTAACCTTTTATTTGAAGTAGTGTGGAATGTCAACATCTTCATTATGTCATTATTTTCTCTTTCAGTCAAAATTTATAAAATCTTTCACTTAAAACATTTTTCAGGAAAATAAGTTTCTCAAGTCCAATTATTGTTATTGCTCTTTCATGTATTGATAGGAGTTTCTTTCTAACATTTTTTTGAAGTAGTGTGAAACTTCAACATCTGGATTATGGCATCATTTTCTCTTTTATTTTCATTTGAACTGCTGCTACTGTTGAATGTGCTCAAGTGATGTGGTGTTGGTGTTGATATGATCAGCAGGTATGTATGAAGATTATTTTAGTAGTTGCATTGCTATTAAAACAACTAAATAGTCATAGTGTTGTTCCATATGACATCCAGATTCTTGCTTCCCTGCCAGCTATGATCTTCAAAAATTTAAATACAGCATCTATCAGCACTGTTTGTCTTCCTGAAAACTGTTCTTTTCTTGTCCTTTCTCCTCAATAAAATCTTCTCATTCTCTTTCACTCCCAGTAACCCTTTGCGTCTTAGTGGCATTATCACCATCTTTTGTCTTCCTGAAAACAGTTCTTTTATTGTCCTTTCTTCTCACTAAAGTCTTCTCATTCCCTTTCACTCCCAGTAACCCTTTGCGTCTTAGTGGCATTATTGCCATCTTCTCTCTTCCTGAAACCAGTTCTTTTATTGTCCTTTCTCCTCAATAAAGTCTTCTCATTCCCCTTCTCTTCCAGTAACCCTTTGCGTCTTAGTAGGATTATTGCCATCATCTGTCTTCTGGAGACCAGTTCTTTTATTGTCCTTTCTCCTCAATAAATCTCTTCATTTTCTTTCACTCCCATTAACCCCTTGCGTCTTAGTGGCCTTATCACCTTATTTTGAATGAAATCATTTTTGTTATGTTTGTTTCTTTGTTTAACGACATATCAACTCCTTATGTGTCATTTAATGCTGACATTGAATTTTCTTGGAAGCATTAAGAATTTTTTTAGAAAAAATGTATTGCTGGTAATTTTTTACTATGAAAATGTATTGCTGACACCGTCATTATAAAAATGTATTTCTACACTTTCATAGTGCTTTGGCCCTAAGTTTGGGTTGCTCATAACTGGGACCCTAACAGGTGTTACCACCACAGGTTAGAGTGAACCTAGGTATATCAGTAATTAAGAAATGTTTCAAGGCTCCTGAAAACCTGATCAGAGACCTTGCTGCCAGATGTAGTTTATCATCATACCCAGGATGAGTAACTTTTTGTTTCAAATGATTATATTTTTTCTAATTTCAGATTTAAGTGTTAAGCTTCAAAACTATGTAAAAACTTTTTTACATACAGCAATAAATGTAGCATGATTTCATCACAAATGAAGAAAATAGTTGTAGTCAATGAGTCACTGAGACGTGTCTCTATCATGATAAACGATTAAGTTTTAAGAGAATAGAAACTATAAAAAAAATTGTTCCTAAGAAATAAGGAGAATTGAAATTTTGGGGATAACTGATGAGAAAAAGAGGCTTAGATAACTTAACAGTCACAGGGCACATCAAACACAGTAAAAACAGGTGAAACCTAGTGTGAACACAAGGATCATTATGAAGGCAGTCGTAAAGTTTTGATTCTGAAGGGAGATTGTTATAATTATAATCTTCCTAAAACCGGATTTTCTTCTGATTCATGTTACATGAATTTCCACCACTGGTTTTAAAAAAAAATAATAAAAATAAAAATTTTGTTAACTGCACATAGGCTCCACATAACTTCTCTTTCACTTACTTACCCCCCCCCCAAAATACAATCCAGTATTTTCACCAATAGCACCCACTACTGCCTAAAGAAACAAAAAAAAATTGAAGCCAATCTGAGCATTAAGAAAAGGATATAAAAACTCATCAAAGGAACTTCTTTAGCAGTCAGTTGGTAGAACAGCCAAGATTCACAATGCTCGTCTTAAAGCACCCGCTGAAGATCATTGTCACAGTTAGTCACAACTCACCCTCCCTCTCCCTACCGTACGCATCCACCAGATTACTTTTTATCACTTTACTTATCTCTTTTTTTCAACGGAGAGACATTCGCACACCGATTTACCACCACTCGTATTCTTTTGTTAATACAATTATTTATTTTCTAAACCTCCGTTGTTTCTTCTTTGTTCTTCCACCAGATGCTTAATAAAACTTAGCGTAAACAAGAGGGACGGCCAAACAAATGTTGCTGGGATTATTATAAAAGAAGTAGTAGGATCATGATTCTGAAGGGAAGTGAGACAGAGAGAGTGAAAGGGTTAGGGTTAGGCGTTTACATCTGAAGACTTAGGTAGATTCAAGACGAGAAAACCCAATGAGTGAAATGAAATAAAATCTATTTCAATACTTAGATCTGCCATTATAAAATTTTGAGGCATTATTTTAAACTGGGCCTCAAAGCCATTAAAGAATATCAGATAAAGGGAAAGAACACATGGCCTTATGATCACTTAAAGTGTGAAACTACCAATGTCAATTTCTGTGTCTATACAGTACATATATATGTGTGTATGATTTAAATGTGATTTTATTAAATCCAAACAACCCACACTTAATAAAATCACGTTTAAATCTGGTCATAACACATTACATTGCATTTAAATATATGGTTCTGTTAACATTTTGAGCTCTCATGTGGTGTG
Source organism: Ascarosepion bandense (assembly GCA_037127315.1). Classification (NCBI taxonomy): domain Eukaryota; kingdom Metazoa; phylum Mollusca; class Cephalopoda; order Sepiida; family Sepiidae; genus Ascarosepion; species Ascarosepion bandense. The sequence continues at coordinate 1,221,876 of JBBBDQ010001116.1, forward strand.
ATGTCGAAGAATCGCATTACAAATTTATGAACTGCGCCTGCTATTTTTGGCAATTTATCTTTGCTTAACAAAGTTTTATGTCAGCACAAGATAAAAAATCATCTTTGATGGTGGATGTTTTTATGTTAACGTCCATGTAACCTCTCTGAAGATGACTCATGTGAGCCGAAAGCTTAGAACCCACTTAATAAAAAAATATCCAAATGTTGGAATTTTTGTCTTTATTTTCACCTGAAAATAAAGAAAAGCTATAGTGTATTTCACACAAGAGAAAGTGATAAAAAAGATTAAAATATTTATGTCTGCCTCTGTATATATAAGGTGTAGGGGACGGTTATATCCAAGAAGGTAGATCTACAAGTCAGCTATAACTATTACAAGGTATCATGTAACCATCATATTTACAACACACATACAATTACAGTAATTACATTATTTGGACTATTGTCCTCATCTTTGTTGGCATTTGTACAACGTTTCGGCTGTTGTACACTCTGACCTTCAATTTTGAACCAAACCCTTTATTACAATTACTGGGGTATATCATCTGCAAGTTTGTAACATGAGGAGAAATAGAAAAATCAGCTGTAGCTGACCACATATCGAAAGGGGATCACTGCCCCCTATGGGATGAAGTTGAAATAATAGATAGAGAGCGCTACTGGAAACCACGTAAACTTAAGGAATCAGCACATATGCTAGGCTTCAAAAATTTCCTAAGCCGACCAAGCATAGAAATGAACACAATATGGGAACCAATAATACAGAGTGCCAGAGAAAATCATTAGTGTCAAAAATTGCAATATGAGCTCTGATAAAAAATACTAGAGAAAGCCATTAACATCAGAAATACTAGAGAAAACCATTAACATAAAAAATTGCAATATGAACTCTGGTAAAAAAAAAGGGTTACTGGTTTATAAGTCCCCAAAATCCATGGCCCAGTGGATGTTGACATTGGTTAGTTCCTGACTTGACTCTTAGAGTTGTGAGTTCAATTCCAGGCTACAAGTGGTGAACAAATAACTTGCAGAATTAGAGGGAGACAACTCATGACTTCCAATCAAGGCTTTATGCAAGGAATGAGGATGATATACCCCAGTGATAAAGGGTTTGGTTCAAAATTCCTAGCATACAACCGAAACGTTGTACAAATGACAACAAAGTTGAGGACAATAGTCAGAATAATGTAAATACTGTAAATACTACCTCATCTCAGAAATATAGACAAATAGAATGATCTATTATTAAATGTCGTACAAATGGCAACAAAGTTGAGGACAATAGTCAGAATAATGTAAATACTGTAAATACTACCTCATCTCAGAAATATAGACAAATAGAATGATCTATTATTAAATGTCGTACAAATGGCAACAAAGATGAGGACAATAGTCCGAATAATGTAAATACTGTAAATACTACCTCATCTCAGAAATATAAACAAATAGAATGATCTATTATTAAACGTCGTACAAATGGCAACAAAGATGAGGACAATAGTCCAAATAATGTAAATACTGTAAATACTACCTCATCTCAGAAATATAGACAAATAGAATGATCTGTTATTAAACGTCGTACAAATGGCAACAAAGATGAGGACAATAGTCCGAATAATGTAAATACTACCTCATACTCAGAAATATAGACAAATTGATTGATCTATTATAAAACGTCGTACAAATTACAACAAAGATGAGGACAATAGTCCGAATAATGTAAATACTGTAAATACTACCTCATCTCAGAAATATAGACAAATACACATACATTTAATTCAACTAAAATTTGTCATTTAGCTGACTGAATTTATATCCAGCACCTTGACTCTAGCGTTTCATAGATAAACATTTTTGTAATTGTTTAATCCACTCATCAGGAGGTTTCAGCAATCAACTGCTGTTTTTCTTATTATTTGTCTGTTAAATTTGATGTAATTAATTTATGCACGAGTTGGAATGCACTTATTATTAATGTTAAGCTGTTTTTTCTCTTTTTTAAGTATACCAAAGTATACCAAAGTATACTTATACTAAAAAGTATAAGTATACTTTGTAAGTATACTTCAGACTCATCCAAGCTTATAGCTATAAGCTTGGATGAGTCTGCAGCCGTGTGGGAAGATGGATGTTTGCATAATGATGTCATCACTCGTGATCACTTTTTTTTTCTTTTTTTTTTTAATCATCTCACCCCAAGCAAGGCATTCCACTGCCACTATTGCGCATGGGGCTACATAGGGGAAGGTAAAGAGAAGGAGTGGATAGACATAGGGAATGTCAGGAGAAAGGTGACAGATGAGTAAGGATAGCGAGGATGAGGGTCGGGCAGATGGGAAGAGTGCTTGATAGAATGGAAGCAGGTTAGTGTGTTAGGAGGTGTCTATTGACCTTACATTTAAACTCCTGGAGATTGTAGCCGTCGGGGAAGCAATCGTTTGGAAGAGAATTCCACAGTCGGGAAGTGCGAGGAAAGAAACTGTTGGAGTAGAAGTTACGGCTGCATTTTATCGGTTTCACTGTAAAAGGGTGGGATCTAGTTGCTAATCTAGTATCTCGTGCAAATTCGTATTTAGGGGGCACCAGTGATCTAAGTTCATCGGAGCAGAAGCCGTGAAAGTATTTATAGAAGAGACACAGGGAAGCCACGTCTCGCCGGTGGGAGAGAGACTGCAGGCGGTCTGCCAAGTCGGTATCTATCACATTACAGACCCTCCTCTGAACCTTATCGAGAAGCCCGAGGAGAACAGCAGGGGCACCCGACCAGATATGGTAGCAGTATTCAATGCACGGGCGGATGGTAGATTTGTAAATGTGCAGGATAGATTTAGACGGAAAAAACTTCCGGGCCCTACACAGAGAACCGACTTTCATAGCAGCGGATTTAGCAATGGATTCGATATAGTCATTCCATTTGAGGTCCGCTGAAAGTGTGAGACCAAGGAGGCGTAGTGTTTTACTCTCTGGGAGGCAAGCCTGGTCCATGCTAATGGGAGGTAGGTGAGATTGTCGATGATGGTTAATTGAGAGTAGCTTCATTTTAGAAGCATTAAAATTTACTAGCCATTTCTTACCCCAGTCCAATATGGATTGGAGGTCTTTTTCAATCTCGGCTGCGAGTTTAGCTTTGACGCCTACACCAGGTTTTTGTTGGAGGCGAGAGTAAACTGTGGTGTCATCGGCGTACAAACCTATTTGGGTTCTTGTGGAATCAGGGAGATCATTAATATATATCAGGAAGAATGTAGGACCTAAGATGGAGCCTTGGGGAACACCTGTGTTTGTATGGTAGTTCTGAGAGGCATGTCCGTTTAATACCACTTTCATTGTGCGGTTAGAGAGGAATGACTGGATTAGTTCAAACAAATGTCCAGTTATACCATAGCTCCGCAGTTTACATAGAAGGCCAGCATGCCAAACTCTGTCGAACTCCAAACGCGATGATGTTGACGGGATATATCATCCAAATTTTTCCGAATCGTCTGCACTATCCGCTGACCGACACCTAAACATGCAGAAATACTAATACTGCAGCTTACAGTGCAAATTACAAGCAGTACAGCATACCATTTTCAAATTTTTGGCAAAGTGGATCATGTCATGATGCTCTTTTTTTTTTACAGTGCCCAACTGACCCTACTATTCTGTGCAGCTGACAAAATCAAAAACAAACAAAACACATGCATGAAATTAAAACATATAAAATGTTGACAATGTGCCCATTACATCCTGAATATATATATATATATATATATATATATCAGCATGCAGTGTGGGTATAGAAGAATCCAAAGGAGTATCCTGTACATACAGTGGTAGGATAACTCTCTAAGAGAGCTCTAAATATATATGTATATAAATACATATAAAATTAAGAAAATTAAGGCAGTCACATTATTTCATGATAAATCAGAAGTTTAGGCCTATTTCAGACAAACCATCATCAGCTACCATCTTTATTTTACAAAGGATTTTACACAAATCGTGTAAAATCCTCTGTAAAATAAAGACAGAAGCTGATGATTGTTCACCTGAAATAGGCCTAAACTTCTGATTTATCATGAAATAACGTGTCTGCCTTAATTTTTCTTATATATATGTGGTGTAGATATAGAAGAATCTAAAGGAGTATCCTGTATATACAGTGGTAGGATAAGTCTCTAAGAGAGCTCTAAATATATATGTATATAAATACATATAGAGCAAATATAAGAAAAAATTAAGGCAGACACGTTATTTCATGGTAAATCGGAAGTATAGGCTTCTTTCGAGGCCTTTGTGAATTTCATTCGTGTAAAATCTTCTGTACAATGATGATGGTTCGCCTGAAATAGGCCTAAACTTCCAATTTACCATGAAATAAGATGTCTGTTTTAATTTTTTCTTATATATATATTAGTCATCCACATAAAAGCCTGTTTCACTGCATAACAACTTATCATTGTGGCTAGACTTCCACTTACTTTTAGCCAGGATCAAAACTCGACCGATTTGATGTCAATCAAAGCCTCTACTCTCTACACCATAGGCACACAGAATGAGAGAGGGAAAATTTTAGCATGTTATATATATGCAGTGTATACACACGATATATATATATATATATATATATATATATATATGAATAGAATAAGTAAAGAACAAGTCGGAAGAAAGTGTCTTTAATCTAACAGGTTTCACTTTTAACAAGCTTCTTCAGAAATTTATTAAAGACATCTGCTACTGGCACATAAATTTTGAAGTTTAAGTTTTAAATGGTTTTGTTGATTGTTATTTGCATGCAATATTAAATTATCCATCACAAAATTTCAGCTTGGAGAGTGGAGAGGATGTTTTTTATATGTAATATTTTTCCAAGTGATGTGCCTTGATGGTTAGTGAGTTTTTCTTTATGTTTGAGATTCTCAGCACATGTGAGGAGGTAGACATTGATATGTTTGAGAAAAATGTCCTTAGTACTGTGTGGTACTTTAAAGGTGCTTTTAGGGATGACTTTTTTGGTAATGCAATTAAGAAGGAAATTCCTTCTGTTTTTTTTTTTTTTTAATCATATCACCCCGAGCAAGGCGGTAATGCCACTGAAGCGCAGGGGGCTATGTAAGAATGAAAAGATTGGAATAGAGAAAGCTGGAAGCCACATCCTAAACAGGGAACAACCTCTACACCTGTTCAATAGATGTGGGTGGAGTGTGAACCGGGCGATAGATTTTATAGGGAGTAACCAGATACTTGTTTGTTAAGTAACTTGAACGGAAATGTATTTCGTCACTTTCATTCACACATACTAACATTGCCAACATATACACACACTTAATTCATCTATAGTTTAAATATGCTTAACAAACATTATTTTTGCTTATATATACTTACATTCATAATAAACATCTAATGTTTTTATTACATGTTGGCACACACACACACACACTTAAACCGACACAAGTTTTTTCTTCTACATTTAATGTTCATCCATTGCTTTATCACACATGACATGCATCTTACCAATGAAACTCTACCTCAATCTGTCTCTTGGATTTTTAAATCATTCGTCTTTAATAAAACTATGAAGAAGATTGTTAAAAGTGAAACATGTTGGATTAAAGACACTTTTTTCCTATTTGTTCTTTACTTATTCTATTCATCTTGTTGGATTCTGATCCATATATTCAACTCACACACGCACACATACACACACATGTATGCATTTAAAAAGCATTTATTTTACATAAATATTTTAATCCTGGGGATGATGATAAACTTCATCCAGCGTAAGGCCCCTGATTGGGGGATTGAGGCTTTTGAGGAGTGTGGAATTACAGTTGTTTCCCTGGTTAACCTTAACCAGTGGTAATAGCATCTGTTAGGGTCCCTGCTATGGATGAAAATTGAATTCCAAAACAAAATGGAAACCTAATATAAGTATAAAAATACATTTTTATAGTAAAAATACCAGCAATATATTTCTGTATTTAAAAAAATTACCAACAATACTTTTTTTAAGCAAAATGACTAACAATACATTTTGTCTGTAGCTGAAGGCATACAGTTGTATTTAAAATATTTAGATTTCTGGATAAAATAACCAACAGAGGTTGGTATGCCGTAAAACAAAATCAACCAAGCAATACAAATATTTATTTTTCCTCTTGTCTTCTTCTTTCTTAATGCCCTTAATCCAGTGGTGAGGGTTAATTGCTTAAATTAAACATTATACAGTGAAACTTTCAGATAAAATTTCAGCTAAAAATTGAATCAGGCTGTTGACTTTTTGATATGCACTTGCATATGTGTATGCATGTATGTGTGTATATGGTGTTTTTTTTTTTAGGTGTATGTGGTGTGTTTTTATATCTGTACATGTGCATATTTGTGTAGGTATATTTTGTTGTTGATTTGTTGATTTGTTGATTTTGCTTAGTGGCATATCAACACTTCTGTGGGTTATTTAATGCCGAAATGTAAATATTTTGAAAGTAATTTTATGCCTTCAACTATATTTTGTACATAATTTTATACTTCCAGAGTAAAGTTACCTTTTTTTTTTGTATATATGTATTGTTGGTAATTTTAATATAAAATGTATTTTTATATTTTACTGTTGATTTGATTGACATTTTGCTATAAGATCTATTGTTGCTCATTTTATTATAAAAAGGAATAAATTTTTGTTTGGGGGTTCACTATTTGCCTATGGCTGGGACCCTAACAGGTGCTACTACCCCAAGTGAAGTGGGGCCTTGGGAACAACAGCAATTAACAAGTGGTTCCACACTTTTCAAAACTTCCAATTTCCTAATCAGTGGCCTTGCTGGCAGGTGTGGTTTATCTTCATGCCGAGGACGAGAAAAAAGAAGCTGGGGAGAGGAATACAAAACAACCCTAGCATATCCAAAGCAACTGCAAAAAGTAAATGATGGCATGCAATTTCTATTTTCAGTCAAACCTCTCTCTTGTTACTAACATTACATTTTCTACTTCTACAAAACAGGTCAAAGGTCACAGCTCAAACAGGTAATGAAATCAGGTCTTCTCCTTTCAATGAAGAAAATATTTCAACCCTCGTCAAATTTCTACCTGGTAAATCTTGTATATTCAATAACACCCATAAATAAATAACAGTCATTCTGGAAACATTAAAACTATTGGTTGTTTTTTCCAGGATATTTTATTTTTACAAGCAAAGTAAAATGATAAAATTAATAATGGGAGAAGCTTTCTCTAAATAAAGTTTTTTTTGCCAGACAGAAAAACAAAAAACAAAAAACAGAAAACAAAAAAAACAAAAAACAAAACTGATGCAGAGGGTAGAGAACTGATGTGTTTACCAAGGAAAGAAAGCACTCCTACCCCCTTGTAAAAAGGCAAGGAGTGCTTGGCTGACACATGATGTATCTCATCTGAATAATACTTCCCCCTTCTTTCCCAACATTTCTGGTTCTAATATTTATTCACTCTCAGTGCTGATGATGTAGTCTCCTGGGTCAGTTTCTACATGACCCTGGCTGACTACTCACTATCCACTTTTATCATCAGCTTAGTGAACCACTCCTATCATCTATTCTAGTTAATAATTGGTTGGCAAAGGGAAAGACTGGATTGTAAATTATGTAAAGGGAGGTAATTTATGGAGGACTATTTCATAGTGAGAAATATAGGGAGACACCATGCCAACTTCCATTATAAAAGAATGAAAAAGAAAAGAATGCTGGAAAATAAAATAATTCGACCAATCAAAAAATGTTTTCAACACAATCCCTGAGCCTAATCAAAATGGTATAAATGGATATGTCTAGGTTAGGACCAGAAGAGGACAAAACAAAAGAACATTATTTAGTAGAAACCAGCCATGCGTGAAGTGTGAAAAAGCAGTTAAGAGGTCATCTGCTACTGACATTTCCACCCTGCTAAAGGTCTAGAAAAAAAAATAACAGATTTACATTGATCTAATTTTTTAGATTACTACTATCCCTACCAGGGTCTTATTTCCAAACACCAAAATAGAAATTTCTTCAGACGGCTATCAATATCTACCTTATTGACAAACATTTTGCTATGCAAAATACCAAACAACATATCTGTCATTTTAAAGAAAATTAATAAAAATATATTATTTATTTTAAAATTTTCAATCAGTTTGTTTTATTCCCAGTTTCTGATAAAATAATTATCCTCCCACCTATCCACACTGGAAACATTAGGCCATATAAGCCCAGGCCTAATGTATACTAACCCTGGAGGGTCCCCAGGGTGTTATTTGTGACCTTTGCTATCTTATTAAAATTTGCTTTTCTCTACCCACTTTTATATCTGTTACAAATTAAACTAAGCATAACCAATGACTATTAAAGGATGAAAAATTGTTCCAGATTTTGACATCATTCTGGAGTATTGAGTTTTCTTTATCCAAATCAGTGAATTTGTTTTTCTCATACTGTCTAAAAAAAACACTATATTGAATAGTCACTATTTTTTATCTATAATTTTGATGTGTTAAAATTATTTAACTTTTTAACAAGAAAAATCTCAAATTGATGCTAAAAATTTCCATAAAACATTGTTGATTTATTTAAGATGGAACCATCTATTATAATATGTCTCTAACTTGTATTTAGATACATCATATTTATTTTCTATTTTTCTAGTTGAATTTTACACCCATATTGCATATGATCCATTGATGTACATAATTAGTTTACAATAAAATTTGTATTTTATATGAATAGTTCCTTATGAAAATTGAGATGTAGTAAAGTGGTGGGGTATCATTCAAGGGTATAATAGATTCGTGTTGGGGTACAAGACCCTTGCATTGACCCTGAGTAAGAGTGTGGTGAGTACAAAATAAAAATAACTTTCTTTTCTTCACTGTTTGTAAATTCACAAGCCAGTGTGAAAATATCAATTAACTAATGAAAAGAAAGTGATTTACAGAAAAGTACAAATTCAACTTTCAATGACTCGTATCATGTTTCTTCCTGCCCAAAAAGAAGTTTGGGTTGGGAGCTGATCATGTGATCCTGAGTTGGCTACATATTTCACATTTTTCAGTCAGTCAGTCAGTCAGTCAGTCAGAGAGACAAGGGAGCAGAAAACAAAGAGTACACAATGTAAAAAGAAAATGATAGGTCGTCCCCCCACCTACAATCTACATTCACCCCCTCTCACTTACTCTCTAATGCTATTTTCTTTATCTCTCCTTTTTCCTCCTCACCTACTCACCATCCAGAACAGGAAGAGAGGAACAAGACATTACTACTACCCTGTTGATACAACACATCAAAAACATGGACTTATATCTTTATCTGCACAAATCAAATTTCACTACAACAAACAAACTCTTAATTCTGTAAACTTCTGACTACACTTTCTTTCAGAACATTTTACAGTTAATAATTTCACTTCCTTCAAATTGGATGTTATTTTACTCTATAAATAAGTCTTCATTTATTTATACAATTGAAACAGTTTTATCTTTCTAACCTTCTGATGATCTGGAGTAAATTGTGGAGAGCTTGGTTATGTTTGGCACAAGGCCAGTTTAATAAACATCGAGCTCCCTGCTTCAAGAGTATAAAGCCAAAATACCTAAAATTCAATAAAATATTAGATTATTTAGAATATTTTAATAAATTTTAACGATAATTGGGGAGGTAAAAAGTTATATAAAAAAAGGCATTCATGTTCTATCCATCAAATAATTGTTACAATAACTGTTCTCCTTTGAAAGAATTCCCAACATAAGTCTCTATCTGAAGTTGTAAATAAAAAACCCACCGCCATGTTAAAAAAGGCTTTTTTGTGATATTTTAAACTGAACGTAAATGATATTTCTTTTAAATCAAATTAATTAAACTTTAAATCAGCTAATATTCCTCAAATAAAGTTTCAGAAAAGTATATTTTATTTTTAATAAATAACACTGACAGATTTCTAAATATAGCTAAAATTAGCCATTTTTAGTGATTTAAAAAAATATCATCCCAATCAAAATTTATTTTGAAGTATTTTGCTTATTGCAAATATTAAACTTAATCTATCAGCTTGAAATTAAAACTAATTAAAATAAAAACATCAAGAAAGATTTTAATTTTAAAAATTAATTTTAAACCTTAGGTATTACAAATTGGTAGAGGTATATATATATATATATATATATATATATATATATATATATATCAAAATTTAAAAGAACAAAGAATAAAATTGCAACATTCAAAACATTAATTCAAAACAGGGCTCAATATAAAAATAGAGCAAAAAAAATATTTATTATTCAACTATTACATTAAAGCATGTAACTAATTACTACAAAATTGTACATTTTGTTCAATATATATAAGTTGGGGGTATTCAGCCAATTATGCTACAATGGTTTCGATTTTTTTAGGTTTTGTCGGGCAATTTGTATTCAATACAAATTGCCTGATGAAATTATCTAAAAGCTCTACATGTTAAAGCTCCATTTGCCTTCAAACATGTATTTAGCACTTTCTAATACAACTGTTTACTGGTCTAATTTAAATCTGACCTATAACTGTTTTGTGTATATATATATATCTAAACTTATTTATAAATGGAACTTTGTCAGTGTGTGTGTGTGTGTGTGTGTGTGTGTTTGTGTGTGTGTCCGTTACATATAGACTCCAAAATGGCCGAACCAATTTTCTTGAAAATTTACACAGTTGTACTATAAGTGTCTGCGAGTGTTCTTAGCTAGGTTTTGTGTCGAGATACCCCTGATAAATATCGAAAATCGACAATCAAAAAAATCGGGTTATAGAAGGAGTGGTCCGATTTTAATCAAATTTGATGCACTCATAGACAAAGACATAAGAAACGATATTCAGAAGTTTCATGGTTGCAGTTCTTACAATAGTGCAGAAAATCGATAATATATATATATATATATATATATATATATATATATTAGGCAAGATGTTTGTGTGTGTGTCTGTTTATCTTCCTGTATGTCTGTATTTTTTTCAGCCCTTTTATTTTAGTTTTTGCTTCGGATTTGGCTCTAAGTAGGTATAATTGTAGTTCTTAGTCTCAGCCATGATACCATTTACTCAAAGGACTTATTTAGCCTTCAAAATTCAGTTTACGATGAAAAAACTTATTTGATATCGATACCAGGAAATCAAAATTTGACTTACATTCATTCATTTTTCTTTCAGTCTACGGTTTCGCTTTAACTGGAAACAACTATTGCTATTTAGTTTTTCATGCCAACGTCCAAAGAGTCTGAGCTCCAGGACCATGGATTAATTTTAAAGTTTTCATTATACCCGAGCAACGCTGGGCTATACTGCTAGTTTACCATATTTATGTCTTTTACTCTATTTTTACCATATTTCAATATTACTTTTTGAAGCAATATTAATAGTTAAAATGTTGAAAGCCCAATTACCTTTTAGCATCGCAGTATATCATTATCTCCTTTTATTATCAAATTCAAATATTCCAACTGCCATTTAAGTTGAAATGTTGGTTTGTTAAGTGGCTGACCAAGCAGAAAGATATGGAAAAACGAGATATTTTTTTCTCTCTCTGTTCATTTGCATTAAAAGTAATATTTAAACAAGTAAATTAAGATGTGTGTTATATATATATATATATATATATATATTGGAGTAGATAGATCTCTCTATCGCCCTGTTCACACTCCACCCACGTCTATTGAACAGGTTAAGAGGCTCATCCCTTGTTCCCTGTTTAGGATGTGGTTTCCGGCTTTCTCTTTTCCAATCTTCTCACTTTGGTTTCTTTTTTTTTCAATTGGAGTAGATAGATCTCTTTATCGCCCGGTTCACACTCCCCCCACGTCTATTGAACAGGTTAAGAGGCTCATCCCTTGTTCCCTGTTTAGGATGTGGTTTCTGGCTTTTCTCTTTTTCCAATCTTCGCACTTTGGTTTCTTTTTTTTTTCAATTGGAGTAGATAGATCTCTCTATCGCCCTGTTCACACTCCACCCACGTCTATTGAACAGGTTAAGAGGCTCATCCCTTGTTCCCTGTTTAGGATGTGGTTTCCGGCTTTCTCTTTTCCAATCTTTTCACTATTACATAGCCCCCTGCACATCAGTGGCGTTACCGCCTTGCTCGGGGTGATACGATTAAAAAAAAAAAAAAAAAAAAAAAAATCCAAATAAATGATCATTGATTTCAATTTGCTGAAAGTTTCTTTCATTCCAGGATCCATATTCAATGTTAATGGGTGATGGTTAGATGCATGGAAATTGATTTATAGCTGAATGGGGTTTTCTTTTTTGCTCAAGCTGAATATAAAATAAATATACTCTGAATAACTAGCAACAATACATTTACATTTATAATGAAAAATCAGTTTATTAACATATTTGACAGAGTTTTGACCTTGTCAGACACTCAGCCTTTAGGCAGAGAGTAACCCAGACAAAGCAATGCTGAAGGGCAGAGCCTTGTCTGAGGAAAAGTAGACAAGACTAAATCCCGCTCATGCAGGGTCTATGGAGAATTTTTGCCTGAGTGTATGCTCTCTGAATTTCCAACATAAAAAAAACAAACTTATGTCACATCCCATGTTTGGGAGGGGGAAGCTTCAGTAAATACTCTGTATATAGACATATTTACTACAAAGTCAGTTTATTCACAATTTTACTAAGAGATTAGTTTATTTCCATTTTTATATCAGTTTAGTCACATGTTTAATAAGAGGTCATTTTATTCACATATTTACTAAGAGATCAGTTCATTCACATTTTTACATAGACATCTCTTTATTCACATATTTTGATCAGTTTATCCATATTTTTACTAAGTGGTCATTTTATACATATTTTTATTAAGAGATCAGTTGAGTGAAATTTTTATATTAGCCTTTACATATTTTTACTAAGAGGTCAGTTTATACATATTTTTAGTAAGAGATCAGTTTATGGACATTTTTACTAAGTGATCAGTTTATGCACATTTTTATTAAGAGGTCAGTTTGTACACATTTTTACTAAGAGGTCACTATATACACATTTTTACTAAGAGGTCAGTTTATACATATTTTTAGCAAGAGGTCAGTTTATACACATTTTTAATAAGAGGTTGGTTTATGCCCATTTTTATTAAGAGGTCAGTTTATACACATTTTTAATAAGAGCTCAGTTTATGCCTATTTTTACTAAGAGGTCACTTTATACACATTTTTACTAAGAGAGCAAAAGAAATGAAAATAAGATCAGAATTTATTTTAAACCTTAATAAACACTTCACAGAAAGCTATGAATAGCACAAATTCTTTATTCCTGGCTGATGTTCTGGTTGACAACATTCTTTTAATGTTTTGCTTCTGTTTCATGTGCTTTTCTTTGGAGCCTATGGGGAATTGCCTGATCAATGGCAATATTTGTTTAGCCACAATGGACACTTTACATATCATCACAGAATTTTATAGATGGATGTGTGACATCACGTCTTGTTCACTGCCTAGATGGGTGACCACTTGGGAATACCAGCTGCTGTAAGCTTAAATGTGTAGGTGAATGTGTAGGTGTTGCAAAGAACAACAGCTTGGAATTCATAATCAGGCAGCCAAATTCCAGTTTGGTTTTTCACATTCATTTACATGCAAATACTTATTAGAAGGTTATAAATCTAGCTCACCTCCCCCCAGCTATTGGTCAAATAGTAAGACTTATGAGGAATGATTATTTTTTTCAAAAAAGTTATTTTACAATCTCAAAATGTTTTTTGACTTCAAATAACTTACAAAATGTTGATAAGGCATGAAAGACAAATCAGTAAAAAAATATAGATGATTGTTAAAGGTAAAAATACAGCATGCGATGGGTAAATTGTTGCCATTTTATTTTTCATGTGCACACTGTTTTTGATTTTGTTAACTGTACAGTAGAGTCAGTTGGGCACCATCTTTGACAAAAAGAGCGTCATGACACAATTCACTCTGCTAGAAATTTGGAAACAACATGCTTTACTGCTTGGAATTCACACCAGAAACTCAAATATGAACATTTCACAGTGTTTGGGTGTAAATCTAAGGACAGTGCAGAGAATTCATAAAGAGTTGGATTAACCTAATGGTGATTACGAAGGTATTTGGAGTGATCGCTAGCAATAGCAATGTTATGCCTCTATTTATCTTCCCACAGGGCCTCAGACTCAACACAGAGGTTTATATTAAGTCACCTGAGAAGGTAGTACTTCCCTTGGTCAAGAGGGTGGCTGCTAGAAGACCGTATGTCTGGTAACAGGATTCTGTACTATGTCATACAAGCAGGAGAACCCAGTCATGGCTGTCAGACAATTTCTGCAAGCACATTACCCCCTTTACACCTAACTCCACAGGCTGCAATCCCTTTTATCATTATATTCTGTGAGCCGAACCTTTTCGAGATCAATGTATGCATGTCCAAGGAGCCTATGTTGAAAGTGGGCAGAGAAACAAATGTTAAGTCAAATAAAGTCGCCCCCCCCCCCCATCAGTATACAAAGAGAAATCAATAAGTTCACTGTAATTCAATAATGAAGTAAGTGCAATTTATTTGTGTTAACTTACAAATAATAAAAAAGAATTTGTGGAAAGCCATGATTGCCAATATCCTGAAGGGAGATGGAATTTAAAACAATGACGAACGTTTTTTTTTATATTTGTTTTATCACATGTTAGAGCCCGAGTCTTGTTAATAATCCAAAATTTCTTTTCTTTTCATGTTCACTGATGATTTTCTAAAGATAGTAATTTTCTTTCTGTTTGAACACATTTTTCACAATTGCTTTTTTCTTCATCAGGTTTTTGCCGTAAATTTCAGAATGTAGATAATACTGTGGGTTCCAAATGGTGACTAATTTTTTTCTTTGTTGTATTTTCTCTTTTATTGAACTTTGAATGTCTGAACATTTATTGATTGGCTGTTTAACACAAGATTTTGTGTTGCAGCAATTAGTATTGGTGTATCGCGCTAACATTAATTCATTGTTCTTGAGCCACTGTAGGAATATATTGTGAAACTGGTTGCTCATGCTGCTATTTTTAGAGATGACACATTAGCCTCAGAGGTGCTGCTAATATTGACGTCCTGAAAATGGTCGGTCTGCCAAAGGAGTTCGCCATTTTGGAAAACTAATTTAGCATCTGAAACAGAACTCGATATCCTGTAAACAATCCTGTTTCTAGTCGTTCTCCACTTGGTAATGCCTTAAACAACCGCAGACAATCTCCATGGAATCGAATGAACCTTGTACTTGGAAACCCTTGACTTTGTCAACAATATGGATGCCATGTTAACAACTCATATCCATATCCAGGAAAAATCTGATTGGCTAAGTAATTATGAAAAGCAAATCAACCAGGAAAAGGAAGTCCAGATGATGTAGATCAGTGTTTCAACAGTCATCAAATCACAACTGGCAAATAGTCCTGGGAATAATGATAAACTATATCCGGCAGCAAGTTCACTGATTGAAAAATTGGAGGTTTTTGAGGAGCATGGAGCCACGTTTTAATTGCTGCTGTTGCCATGTTCACCTTTTCCGGGGTGGTAGCACCTGCTAGGGTCCCAGTCATGGGCAAATAGTGAACCCCCTAAACAAAACCCTACGAAAGCATAAAAATACAGTTTTATAGTAAAAATGCTAGTAATACATTTTTATAGAATAAAATTACCAACAACACATTTATGGTAAAATGACCAACAATACATTTTTTAGCAAAATGACCAACAATACATTTTTTAGCAAAATGACCAACAATACATTTTTTAGCAAAATGACCGTATTCGCAATTGTACACTCTGGCCTTCTTCAGGTGATTGGAACATTGAACTGAATCCTTTATTTTGATCTCTAGGGTAGATTGATCTCATTCTATGAGTCATGCCACTTCCAGATGTTTTAGTTATCTCCATTTAAGTGTGCTCTCAAAGTTTTTGTTTACCATTGCTGTTGCCAAGTATTGAACTCACAACTGTTTGGATCAAGTTACTGGATCCAATCAATGCTTTTATCCACTTGGACATGCGTCCTTGAGGATAACATGTGAATATGACAATAAAGATAAGGACAACGTTCTGAACAATGTAAATAATGTAAATACCTCATCTCAGAAATATAAACAAATATTTAGATTTCTGTATTAAATAACACATAGAGTTTGATATGGCACAAAACCAACCAACCAAACAGCCAGCCAACCAGCCAACCAACCAACCAACCAGCCAGCCAGCCAGCCAGCCAGCCAACCAACCAACCAACCAACCAGCCAGCCAACCAATCAGCCAGCCAACCAACCAACCAACCAACCAGCCAGCCAGCCAGCCAGCCAGCCAGCCAGCCAGCCAGCCAACCAACCAACCAACCAACCAACCAACCAACCAACCAGCCATTGATAAAGGCACACAGGAATACAGTTAAGATTTCCAATCATTTGGAATCCTCATAACCAACAAAAATATTACACTCAGAATATTGACCTCATTTTTATTATTATAATCATAATGTTTTGGCTGTTTGCGTTCACCAGACATCATCAGGTGGTTTTTGATCCAGATAACTATAGGGAATTTTGAATCAAACTCTTTATTTAATTTACAGGTTTTAGTATGTTCTCAGTCTGCTGACAATGTCCATGAATATCTCTCCTAGTTCTTATTTAGTACTGCTCAGTTGCATCCTCCACCCACCCTATCCCTGTGAATGCAGACAAAAGCAGAAGCAGTCTCAACAGCAGGCAGGTTAGTTCTAGACTCGGTATTGTCCCGCACAACAATAGCTTAATGAACTGAAGTTGAATTAATGAATTTGGTGACATAGTATTTGTAAGTTCAATCCCCAGGGTGTGCAGTAGAGACAGAGTAGAGACAGAGCAAATAATAACTGGAGCAGCATGAAGCAAGAACTAGACAAGATATCCCAAGACATTGTTCTCCTTCTGATGACAATCTACCCCTATAGATTAAATAAAGTGTTTGGTTTTAAATTCCCAGATCAACAGGCAGCTGATGAAGGCTGGAAAGTACAAGAACCAAAACATTGTAACAATAACAGCAAAGACGAGTACGATAACCAAAACGTAGATAATGTTAGTAAGATCAGAGTTTATAAAATACTTTTTTGTAGCATTCTGATTGCTAGAGAATTACAAAAAAAGCCATAAAAATGTAAATATTTTCTTTAATAGCAGTCTGTAAAAGACCGTCAATGTCTATTGGCCTCAGGCAGTTTCTAATAATGATGTGCATAGAATAAACATACAACAGGAGTATATAACTTGATATGAAGAAACGTAAGTTAAAATTGTTTGGCAATGTTCTGCGGATATCCAATTATCATTAATGAAAACACAAAACTGAATCTCTCATATCTCGCATTATATTTTATTCACTCCCAGACTTTGCTAATTAACCCTGCATAGTGGGTCATGGGGCCCTCTCAGAACATGAATCCTACGTTCTTTACAAAATATTAAAAATCTAAATATTGCAATAACTTTTTTATGACATGGGTAAGTTAGTTAAATATTAGGGTTTTCTGTTGTTTTTCTCTGTCCATAACAATAGACTCACCCATTTTCAGGTAATTAATACCAATCTGGTCTGACTACTACGTAATGAGAATATTTGTTGCTAGGAGACATGCTTAGAATCATTCAAAATAAGCAGGTATCTTTTTACCATAAAAATTTTAATGTTTTAATAAAAAAATTACAATATTTTTATTTAAATATACTTTTTACTTTCTTTTCTAAAAACAATTGATTATTTGACCCCAAGCAAGGCAATAAAGCCACTAAGACACAAGGGGGTTACTGAGTGTGAAAGAATCTGAGAAAAAATTTTTATTAAGGAGAGAGGACAATAAAAGGACAAGGTTTGAGGAGGCTACATTTAAATTTTTGAAGATTAAAGTTGAAAAGTGAGAAGCCAGAAGAAAGTCCTACAAGTGAGAGAAACTGTTGGCATAGAACTTACAGTCTCATCTAGGAATTTCAACTGTAAAATGGTAATTTTTCAGCCCCTTTATTTTAGTTTTTGCTTCGGGTTTGGCTCTAAGTAGGTATAATTGTAGTTCTTAGTCTCAGCCACGATACCATTTACTCAGAGGACTTATTTAGCCTTCAAAATTCAGTTTACGATGAAAAAAACTTATTTGATATCGATACCAGGAAATCAAAATTTGACTTACATCCAGTCATTTTTCTTCAGGTTTACGGTTTCGCTTTAACTGGAAACAACTATTGCTTTTTAGTCTTTTGTGCCAACGTTCAAAGAGTCTGAGCTCCAGGACCATGGATTAGTTTTAAAGCTTTCATTACACCCGAGCAACGCCGGGCTATACTGTTAGTAGATCATAAAATGTATTGTTAATGATTTACTACAAAAATTTTTTTTACATTTTGTTTGTGTTGTATTGTTGGTAATTTTATTATAAAAATACACTGTTAATTTTTGTTTGGGGGTTAAATATTTTCCCATAACTGGGACCCTAAAAAGTACTACCATCCCAGGTAGGGTGGACCTGGGGATGTACCACACTCCTTAAAACCTCCAATCTCCTAAGGAGAGGCCTTGCTGCTGGATGTAGATAAGATAATATTAACGCATTAATGATAGAAGGGGGCCTGCAAATAATTATTATTTCATGAACAAACATGAAAAGAACATTGATTCTGTTCATATTTGAATATCGAAACAAGCATGTACCCAAATCCGCAAAAACATTAATATTAATGTCTTTATTAAACTGGAAACTCAAACATAAATCTGCTTTCAAGTAATCAATATTCAATAAACAGATCAGAACCTGAGTTGAGTTTGATATTTAGTCATATAATTTTTTTATGATAAAGTTCACCCAATATAAAACTTGAGAGTCCCTCAAGGTAAAAAGTTTACTGTTAAAATGGTTATAATGAATGAGATGTGCGATATGTGTAAAAGAAGAGGTGAATTTAATTGACAGTCCTTCAGCTTATTTGAGCAGGATCCTCGGTTTCTTCTTGAAAGTAGTCAGTATTGGTGTGTTCGCAACATCAATAGCTAAAGAGTTTCACTTGTCTATCACTCTCAGAGCAAAAAAGAATGATTTTCAAGTGCTGCTTCATCAATTTTTATTTTTTAAAGCCAACTTTCCACCCTGAAATGAGGCCCAACTGAATGACATCTACATTAGCCCCTTGGTGGTCTCTAACATAATTTCAAAGCTTGACCCCCATTTCTCCATCATTTGTGATCATTTTTTGGCAATTTTTTCCTTCAAACACACCAATAATACTTTATAATATTCACTATTGATGATTCTTCCTTTCTCAAGGTAATCGATGAACAAAATACCTTGTACACCCCAAAATACTGAGACCAAAACTTTGCCTGCTGATGTTTGCATCTTTGGTCACTTTAGACAACCTTCCCCTGCTGCTGTCCACTGGATTTGACTCCAGAGTAAAATGGTGAATCCATGTTTCATCTATTGTCACATATTTACACAACAACTCCTTGTTGCATTGAAACAGTTGCAAACAACACTCTGAATTGTCAACACATTGTTTTTGATCAACTGAGCAAACACGGCACCCACTTTGAATACAGCTTTCTCATTGACAAATGTTCATGCAAAATGGTGAATACACTGCCATCTGATATGTTCATCTCCTCTGCTATCTCATGCAACTTCAATTTATGATCGGCCAAAATGAGTTTGTAAATTTTTTTTATGTTTTCTGGGACAATTGCTGATTTTGAGCAACCTGAGCATTCAGTGTCATTTGTATCTGTACAACTACGTTTAAAGTCAACATACCACTTCTTAACCATTGCTTCCAATGAAGCAGAGTCCGAATAACACTTATCAAGCCATTGCTTTGCTTGAACAGTATTTTTTCCCATCAGAAATCAATGCCAAATTCAGATTTTTCCATTGTTTTGAAAATTTGCAACAGTAGCTTCACTTAAATAACTGTAATTTGTAAACTAATAATTTGACTGGACCCAAATTTTGTCATGTGCCATTTGAAGGTTAGTATAGCATAAAAAGTTCTTAGACGAGATAGTATTTACATTATTGACAATGTTCATACTATCGTCCTCAAGGACACTTGACCCAGTGGATATAGACGTCGGTCAGTTCCAGTGACTTGACCCAAAGAGTTGAGAGTTCAATACCAGGCTACAGCAGTGGTGAACTTAGAGAGTAGAATTAAAGGAAGATAACTACATGGCATCCGAATTCTAACTGATAACTTACAACTCTTATTTCCCATTTCCCCTCACCCCACCCACCCCTCTCACACACAATTCACCAAATATAAGAAAAAGAATTTCCACTTTCTTTTCACACTACCTGATGAGACATTGCCTTTGCATTGTCGAAACAAAATGTACACTTTGTAGTAGATGATAATTTGTACATGTTCTAAACTATAATTTATAATAAATATGTATATCATGTTAAATTGTGATGATGCTTAGTGTGAAGATTGCCATAGCAAATGCTGGACAATTTCATCAGAGATGAAGGAAAGACTTGAAGCAATCAAAATGTGGTTCTACAGAAGGATGCTGAGGATACCATGGACTGAACATGTAAGCAACGATGAGATTTTGGAGAAGATAGAAATGAAAAGGAAACTAATACTTAACATCAGGAAAAGAGAGCTGAAGTTTCTGTGGACATGTAATGAGGAAAAGGGGTCTGGAGAAAATGGCTTGAGAAAATGGATAGCAGAGCAGGATTTGGAAAGGGTAACAAGAGAAAGGGTGTTAAGAGCTACAAGGGATAGGGAAGATGTGGAAGGCCATGATCACCTACATCCTGAAGGGACACAACACATAGAAGAAGAAGAAGACTGATAGAAAGGCATTTTTGGAAAGCAGGTTTTTGTTATAAAGTGCTTGCTATTGAGATAAAGTGTTAATTGAATTAATGTGGAGAAGTTTGTCACTTAAGTTATGCCGACTTTGAAGTTTCATGAAGGCATTATTGTGATGTTTTCACTCTTCAGGACTTTTGTTTCCCTGCTGTTGTTTCCCTTTTTCTTATTTATATTTATATATAATTTAATAACTTTGTATGTGAGGGATTTTTCAGGTGATTAATTATTTTTTATTGCTTTTTATTGTGTTGACTTCCTTTTAGCATGCTTAAGTGAATGTCTGCTTAATTGTTATTATTTTGGGTTGACCTATTTTTACTGTGCTAATATATTTGACTGCTTAAAAAAGGAGAGAGATGTGAGAATATATATATATATATATATATATATATAGGGTAGGTATGGATGGAATAAAATTCCATATCCCAAAAACATTATTCTTAAAAAAGTGCTTAATACAAAGTAGAGCAAATAATATATATTCAAAATTTATAACATAAGTATCTTATAATATCACTACGAAAGTAGGTACTTTGTTTCATCACTTTCTGTGTTTTACCAAGTGGTTAGGTCACCTGATAAGACACAAGAAATGTCAAAACAAAATAGCTACTTTTGAAGTGATATTATAAGATATTTATGTTACAAATTTTATATATATATTTTAAAATTTGTAACATAAATATCTTATAATATCACTACATCGCTCATTCAGTAAAAATGAATTTGAGCACTCTAGCTATTGGGTGCGTAATATAATATGCACTAAAAAAGACTGCCTTCTTCCACTGAACGGCCCGTAGCCCAGGGGTAGAGTCGCCGACTGACGCCAAATCGGTTGGGTTTCAAGCCTGGGTTGTGTAGCAATCGGAGTCTAACCATACTGATGTGCTGTGATACAGCAAAACAGATGTGTCTGCAGATGACAATAATATATATATATATAGGAAAAACTACTAAAAAGACAGATGCTTCTAGTTTAAATTTTAAAATCATTTGTTTCTGATGAAAGGTCGAGGTCAGTCTGAAATATCAAATATATATATCTATAATAATAGAAATAAATAAATACTGTCAAAAAGATACATTTTTAAACTTATAACATTTTAGCAGTTTTTCCTATACATATTAAGACAGTATACATGGATCATCATTATGCTATATATATAAAGTAAATAGCTAACCTAGAGAGCCAACGGACCTACGAAGGTTTCACCAATTTGGATCTTCAGGGAAAGTTGGCTAAAGAGGCTAAATTAAGGCGATAAGATATAAGAAACTCCAAAACCCACGTGATCGAAACAGAAGACAACAAACACCAAAGGGGGGGGGGGGTTAATAACATTTTAAAAAGGGTACGGTATCCCTGTATGCTAAAGAAAATAAAAAATTAATATACGTTAATACCAAGTCCGACCCCCCCTAACCATAAAGTGTGGAACATTCCTAAAGGCATCGCCAAAAGACTATCTAACAATTCGTCCAACATAAATATTTTCAACAAGTCCAAAAAAATTATACCAGGAAGCTTTGATTAAAAGTGGACATAACGGATAATCTAGAGTATACTGACACTAAAAAAGTAAGGAGTAGAAACAGGAGTAGAAAAATACTTTGGTTTAATACTCAGTTCAATTCGGCAGTTAAGACTAAAATTGGTAAGTTACTTTTTTTCTTTATTAAAACAAAATTTCAACAGGGAGAATAGATTATATAAAATATTCAGTCATAACAATGTTAAACTAAGTTATTCCTGTTTGCCCAACATGGATAAGATAATTAGGGGATTTAATAAAACCAAAATTATGAATAAAAATAATAGAAGATCACATGTAATTGTAGAATAAAAAGCAACTGCCCGCTACAAGGCAAATGCCAACAAGACTGTGTTGTTTACCAAGGAAAAGTCTACAAAAATGCAGAAGATCTAGAACGTAAAACTTACATAGGTGCAACTCAGGATAGTTTCAAGACCAGATATTATAACCATATGAGTAGTTTTAGAAATGATAGGTACATGCACAACACTAGTTACATATGTATGGTCCATTAAAAAAGAGTTAAAAATTGATCCCATTTTAAAATGGGAGATTCTAAAAAGATGCACAAAATTTAGAGCAGGACAAAAATTTTGTAAATTGTGTGGGGAGGAGAAGTTAGCCATAGCTCTATTTGAACCCACACATAGTTTATTAAATTCCAAGACTGAGATTTTAAATAAATGTAAGCATAGAAAACATTGGTTGTTAAATTAAAACGTAAGGTTTTATTATTACCTTTATGAGTTGAAGGTTTGTTTTTTTTTAAATAAAATGTTATTAACCCCACCCCCTTTGGTGTTTGTTGTCTTCTGTTTCGATCACGTGGGTTTCGGAGTTTCTTATATCTTATCGCCTTAATTTAGCCTCTTTAGCCAACTTTCCCTGAAGATCGAATTTGGTGAAACCTTGGTAGGTTCGTTGGCTCTCTAGGTTAGCTATTTACTTTGTTTGCTCTACTTGCGTATTGAGCACTTTTTGTTTTAGGTTACTCGTCTCGGGTTTTTTTCTTTGGGCTGCGTACTTTGACTGATGTTCAAGTGCTTAACTTGTTATTTTTTTATTACCATTTTTTCCTTCTGTGGATGCACTCGGAGGGTTTTTCGAAATGAGTACAACTTTATATTTACATTTTATTTATATATATATATATAGTTGTGTTCAATGGAGACTGTAACTATATAAACTACAAGTCGACTCTGTGAGTGTTAAAGAAATATGAGTGTGCCTGAGCAAGCACCTGAATGGGGATTAGCTACACACCCTGGTAGATGGCTATTATTATTATATATATCCATAGTTAGATATTTACTTTAAAATGTGCTTAATACAAAAGTAGAGCATAAATATGTTGTGATTATTATTATTATTATTATAAGTGCATACTGCAACTTAATAGCTATAAAGTTTTGGTGTTAAAACACCATCATCAGGCATTATTGCCTGATGATGGTGTTTTAGAACTGAGACTTTGTAGCTGTATATATATATATATATATATATATATATATACATATGAAATGAGTTGTTTGAACATTATTTTTAATTGATACTCATATTTAAGTAGATATTCTGTTTTTAATTAAACAGTATTATATATTTATATCTTCTGGCCTGATTATTTACGATAAATTTTTATTACGAAAATGTGTGTCATTCAGCAGGATTCAAACCTGCAACCCCTATCCACATAGGGGAAGCTACCATTTGATCTGGCAATGTCTTAGACCTCTCAAACACGAATGACCTCCAGTCTAAACGAGCATTTAATCAAGCCTATATAACACAATTTTTGATTCATCGCAACAAACATATCTGCTCTGAAATGTATCGTAATGTCAACAAATGTAAACATGTTATGGAAATTAACGAAGATTAACGAAACTTGGTTATAAACAACCAACAATTTGAAATGATTTGTTTGAACATCATTTTTGATCGATAATCGATGTTTAATTAAAAACAGAATATCTACTTAAATATGAGTATCGATCAAAAATAATGTTCAAACAAATCAATTCAAATTGTCGGTTGTTTATAATCAAGTTTCGTTAATATTCGTTAATTTCTGTAACATGTTTGCATATATATATATATATGTATATATATATATATACTCATATATATATATATATATATATATATACTCATATATATTTATATATATAAATATATGTATATATATATATATATATATATAAATATATATATATATTTATAAATATATATACTCATATCTCTTCTCTCTGTTTCTTTTCCTCTTTTTCTTCTCTCTCTCTCTCTCTGTCCATTGGGAATTCAGGGGCAAATATATCAGTCTGTCTGTTACAAGAAGCAATGAAGTGCTAATAAGAATGTAATATATAATGACTTGCCAAAAATTTACAGACAGCTACCTGATAACATCTAGCACCTACCTACACCTGGCTACAAGACATGGTAGGTAGGTAGCATATAAGTTGCCAAGTTACTGAGTTGCTGCAGTCATTGTCTGGGTAGATCTATCCAGTCATGTCCCAGTTGATTGGATTTAATGTCAAGGAATATGTTTCATATATGCTCAATGGAGTTTAAATCTGGTGGATGCAAGAGACTGTGGAATACCTTGAAGTCAGCCAAGTGTTACTTGTACCAGTTCTGTGTCCACCACATATGATCAGGGGAATGCCTTGTCTTTCTGGAACAAACCATCCCCATCAAGAAGCATGGCAACCATAAACAAAACACAAATTCTCTGCAGGAATATTTGTGCCACACGTGCCTAGACAGACTTTTTTTACAACCTTGAACTGCACTGTTACTGATTCACTACCAGCTTGACGATAGGCTAAGCCCATAAAATTATGCAGTTTCTTCCGCACACAAAATCAACAATTTGTCAAAAATTAGATATACAGTTTCATCCTATATAGCACCAGCCTTCTTCAGACTAATAACAATGTTTTCCGACAAAGTTCAGTCATGGAAATATTAGTCATTTTCTTATAAGGAAACATCCAAAATTCACTGACCAAGCTGCCACTGCTATTTTCTGTTGAAATTTATAAAATATTTCTATCCAAACAATTTTTCAGGAAAACAGGTTTCCCAAATCCAGTAACTGTTATAACTCTTTCTAGTATTGTTATTTGTTTGAAGTACTGTGGAACGTCAACATCTTGATTATGTCATTCTCTCCATGAGTTACAACTGTTGTAATAGAAACCAATTAAAAAATCTGTTATTGTGAATAATAAAACCAGGAAGATTACTGAAATAATAAATAAATACAAAAAACCAGGAAGCTTAGTGACAAGAGAACAATGGTAAGGACATTTTATTTCTATCAGTCATTGCCTAGGCAAAAAGAATGAAAAAGTCCCAAGTCCCAAGTCCCAAGAAAAGTAAATATTTATGAAACAAAAATAAAATCTCAAACAATTATCATTGGGAATAATTCTACTTACTACGCTTTCTCTTGAACAAAACAGATTAGTCATTTAAACTTTAAACTGATACAACTGATCTTAAAAACAGATTCAATGAATGATAATAGCAATATTAACTGTTTTCTTGTAAGGAAATGGTCAGTATTCATTAACAAAGCAACCAGTGCTAATTTTAGATGAAATTGATAAAATCTATTAAAACAATCTTTCAGAAAAACATATTTCTCAAGTTTAGTAACTGTCATAGCTCTTTCCAGTATTGCTAGGGGGTCTACTACCTAACCGTTTGTATTTTTTTTTTTTAATCATATCGCCCCAAACAAGGCATTATACTGCCACTGTTTTGCAGGGGTTACATAGGAAGAAAGTTATGAGAAAGAGTGACAGGTTATAGGGGGTGTTAGAAAGTGGGTAAGAGAAAGATGAGAATACTGATGAGAGTGGAGTGGATGGAGAAAGGAGCACGAGAGGTTGCAGGTTAGTGAGATAGAAGATGACTATTGCCTTTACATTTAAATTCTTGGAGAATATAGTTGTCGAGAAAGCAAGTAAATGGAAGGGAATTCCACAGGTGGGAAGTGCGAGAAAAGAAGCTGCTAGAGTAGAATGTGCATTTACAATTTAGTGGTTTCACAGTAAAAGGGTGGGACCTAGTTTCTAATCTTGTGGCTTGACTAAATTTATATATATAGGAGGCACCAGTGAGCTAAGTTCATTGGAGTAGAAGCCATGAAAGTATTTGTAGAAGAGACACAAGGAAGTCACATTACGCTGGTGAGAAAGTGACTGCATCTAAGCTGCCAATTCGGGATATATTACATCACAGATTCTTCGTTGGATTTTGTCAAGGACACCTAGGTGGATAGCAGGAGCACCCGACCTCATAGACTACACTTAACAAGCAAGTAAGATATTTTTCTGCGACTCACCGACAAAAAGGCATGTCCGATAGAAATTTTATCAACTTTTTCAGTTAGCGGCACGTGGTAAGTTTGAGTTTCTGTTTAATTTATTCTACTGAATTTGTATTTTATTCACTTATAATTGTTATTCATTTCTTTGTTACTAAATTATACTAAATTGCTTGGTTGTTTAAAGGTCGTTCGATACAGATAGTTTGAAATTTTTGTTTTTCTGCTAGTGACCTCTTCCAAGGAAAGAATTCCTAAGACCGTTAATCTTTGAATTCAGCCATTTTCGACTTATACTAAGTTAAAACTTAGTAATTTTATATATCCAAGTGTGCGGGGAGTGAGGAAGATTATTGACGGCATTCGGGACATTGGTTTGGAGCAGTGCTCGATATGGAAGTGGATCTGAGTATTTATGATATATCAGTCAGCAAATACTATTTTTTAAATAGCGTTAAATGCCTGATAAAACATCGCTCATTCAATGTAGAAACAAAAGACGACCCTCCTGTCGAGTTGAGATCTTTTATTTGAAATATTGTGAAAGTAAGTCTTTTTTTTTTATTTTATTTTCCTTCTGCCTTATCTTAAATTCTAAGCTTTTCATGTTTAATTGGTTTTCTTTCATTCTTTTCTTTTGATTTTAGCAGAAATCTCTTGACTGGACTTTTACTACCATGTTTTTTTTTTATTGAACAGGTGAAGAGGCTCATCCCTTGTTCCCTGTTTAGGATGTGGTTTCCGGATTTTCTCTTTTCCAATCTTCTCACTTTGGTTTCTTTTTTTCTTTTTTTTTCAATTGGAGTAGATAGATCTATCGCCCGGTTCACACTCCACCCACGTCTATTGAACAGGTGAAGATGCTCATCCCTTGTTCCCTGTTTAGAATGTGGTTTCCGGCTTTCTCTTTTCCAATCTTTTCACTATTACGTAGCCCCCTGCACATCTGTGGTGTTACCACCTTGCTCAGGGTGATATGATTAAAAAAAAAAAAATTGTGAGTATTGAAGTTGGGCGACATTGGCTAGAGTTTAACCTTTTCTGTTTAACCAGAACATATGCGATCTTTGTTAAATGATTCCCATTCAATTCCAGAAAACTAGAAATGCCAAGACATAGTAAAAAAAATCTAGTTTACCATACTGACAAAACTCAGTTCTTGATAATGACTGAGATAGAAAAAATACATCAAGAAAATAGAAAAAATGAACTTTTGACAGCGTATTCATAGTTTTATCTGTAAATTGGAAAAAATATTATGAAAAATGCAATAGACAGACTTTGTTAGCTAAATTTAAGAAAACTTGTTTTGATGAATTCTTAATGCTTAAATATACCTCACATATATATATATGTATATATATATATATATATACTAGCAGTATAGCCCGGCGTTGACCAGGTGTAATGAAAGCTTTAAAACTAATCCATGGTCCTGGAGCTCAGACTCTTTGGATGTTGGCCCGAAACACTAAAAAGCAATAGTTGTTTCCAGTTAAAGCGAAACCGTAGACTGAAAGAAAAATGAATGGATGTAAGTCAAATTTTGATTTCCTGGTATCGATATCAAATAAGTTTTTTTCATCATAAACTGAATTTTGAATGCTAAATAAGTCCTCTGAGTAAATGGTATCATGGCTGAGACTAAGAACTACAATTATACCTACTTAGAGCCAAACCCGAAGCAAAATCTAAAATAAAAGGGCTGAAAAAATACAGACATACAAGCAGATAAACTCCCCCCTACACACACACAGACACACAAACATCTTGCCTTTTATATATATATATTATCGATTTTCTGCACTATTGTAAGAACTGCAACCTTAAAACTTCTGAATATCGTTTCTTATGTCTTTGTCTATGAGTGCATCAAATTTGATTAAAATTGGACCACTCCTTCTGTAACCCGATTTTTTAAATTATCGATTTTCGATATTTATCAGGGGTACCTTGACACAAAACCTAGCTAAGAACACTCACAGATGCTTATAGTGCAACTGTGTAAATTTTCAAGAAAATTGGTTCAGCTGTTTCGGAGTCTATAGGTAATGGACACACACACACAGACACCCACACACATACACACACACACAAAGTTCCATTCATAAATAAGTTTAGATACATACATACATACATATACACACATATATATATATATAGATATATATAGTTTTAAGGTATGCTATACTCATGCTCAATATCAGAGACACTGCATATATATATATATATTATGGTAATATTTTAATTATAATTAGATATATTTTTATTATGACTACTTATAATAAAAATATTACAATGATAATAGTATTACTCTACTTTATATCGAGCACTTTTAAAAAGTATATGCTATGAACTGTGGATTGTTACTCCATTTGTTCTTCTTTTTACTAAGATATATATATATAAATCCAGGTGAAGAGAATCCAAGGTTTTACAATTTTGAGTCCCCTGCCATTTATTTTTTATAAATAGTGCTCAATACAATAAATATTGTAGAGCTTAATAATTAGATTATATATATATATATTGTACTGTTGTTGTTACAATGGTTTATAGAATCATTATATTACTACACAAAACTTTCATGTTTCAGAACGCCACTGTTCTTCTTCAGGTGATATTTTTAAAGAAATGGTGAAAATGATTTATTTAGGAAATATAAAATAAATTCATGGTTATTTAGAAAATGAAGGGATAGTAGTTAGAGAATGTGCTTGTAGGTGTGTCAATATTATTCATTCAAAAATGAGAATTAGGTTGAACGATGAAGTTGTAGATTTGGGTTGCAGACAGGAGCAAAGTTGCTTGGTGTCAAGGCATGTCAATTGTTTAATTTTTCTGAGTAAGATACATAATGAGACCATAGATTTTTTAAATGGGCAGGCAATAATTTTTAACAGCAGGTTGGATTTTAGAGGTTTTATTTATTTTGTTTTTTTTAATTTGATTTTTTTTGTACTACCTCATGTGCGTTGTGGTACAGTGGATATCGGCTCGGAACGAGAAACCGGGGAGCCGAGTTCAAATTCCAGTTGAATCCATTGTATTCACTTACATGCAAATACCCTTGGGAAAGGTATTAACCCATCTCTTCCTTCCAGTTATGGGTTAAATAGCAGAACAGACTGGGTTCTATAGCCTTGGTCGGCAACCAGTCTACTGCAGAAAGCAATGGCAACCTACTGCGGGATAATCTTCTGCCCAGTCAGTCATGTCTCTTTTGAGACATGATCGCCCAAGCGTGTATCACGTATGGCACTTAACTGACTGACTGAATATAATAGTTGGAAAGATGATTGAGGCTTCTACTGTTCATAAAGTGGGGAATCAGTTTTATGTTGTTATGAAGTAATAAACTGATCCCCCATTTATTACTACTTATTAATATAGTAGATATCTTCCCCATCTAGCCATGAGTTAAATAACAAGACAGATTGGATTCTATAGCCTTGGTCGGCAACCAGTCTACCGCAGAAAGCAATGGCAACCTATTGCGGGATAATCTTCTGCCCAGTCAGTCATGTCTCTTTCGAGACATGATCGTCCAAGCGTGTATCACGTATGGCACTTAACTGACTGATTACCTCATAAGTAAAGAGGCAGAAATGTTTTGGGTAGAATAAGAATTTAAATAGTTATGCTATCCTAAGTTATATTGTGGTTAAGAAAACGAAATAAATATTGTGTGGGTCATTTATTTTAGGAAAATGATTTTTCATTTTTAAGTTATATTAGAGCATAAGTTATAAATGAAACGTAATTAATTAAATCTTAAAGAAAAATACTTTTGATGTTTACACAAAACTGTCAATTCATTTTTAGGATTCAGTGGTACTTTATTTTTAGGGAACCTTAAAATCTGCTGCTTTTCATTCTGGCACAGATTGTAAATGTCGTAGAACAACTTACAGATTTTTGTTTTTTTTTCCAGAATTTTCCATTTTATTTTGGAGGTTTTGTTTCTATCTTTTAACTCCCAAAAATACACAGAAAGGAATGTTTGGTTTTAGTTCGTGTTATTTTTTAAGGAAGTTAAATGCAAATACCAATGCTGTTTAAAAGCGTTCTTAGTAGAACCAATGTAAACTTCTTTTAATAGTTGTGTTTTCATTTGATGTTATATTACAGTGGTATACAAAAGAATTTGTTTGACACTTATTTTCCAGTGGGCAATTTTTAGGATTTCGACAATTACAGAAGTTTGTATTATTGTTATTTTCATTGTTTGGATAATTATTGTTACTTTGATTTATGTACTGATTTAAGATTTTATTCTTATGATTTTTAATAATTTTTTATAGATTATTTGTACAACTGTAACTTAATTTAAGGTTATTTTTATTAAAACTTTTACTTACATTGTCATTATTAGGGAAATGTTTCTTGACTAAATTGAGAAACTTTAGCCTTAACTTGGTGCTAACCATTTGGTAAAAAAGGGTGTGTATACCAAATGATTTTTGTTTCTATTTTTTCTGTTATAGTCATATTTTTTATGTATTTGATATCCTGGTTTTTATAGCCACTATTCCATAGGGAATTATTATAAAAATCTCTATGTTTATACAAGGTAACCAAAAAAGTTCTGTCAGTTTTTAAAGGAAAAAAAGAAAATGCTTCACAGTATGTGTAACTTATATTTAGTCTTCAAAATAAACGCCATCAGCATCCAGCACCTTCTGCTAATGTGTCTCCGGCAGTTCAATGCCCTTACAGTAGAACTTGGGGAGTTTTGACGCAAAGAAGTCCATGAGGGCTTTGTGCAAGTCTGCTTCATTGGTGAAGGATTTCCCATGAAGATGATTATTCAGGGAGTGGAAGAGGTGGTTATTGGATGGCACAAGGTCAGGTGAATAAGGGGGATGGCACAAAGTCCCCCACCCAAGTTGCTGTATGGTATCCCAGATCACTCACGCAACATGCAGCCTGGCGTTGTCATGGAGAAAAAGCACACCTTTGCAATTCACCAGTGTTGGCTCCTTCTGGCGCAATGCCTGTTGCACACGTTTCAATTGCTGCGAGTATAGGTCTCCAGTGACCATTTAGACCGCTGGTAGCAGTTCATAATGAACCACTTGATGACCTGTCCACCAGACACAAAGCATAATCTTGCATGGGTGCATAGGCGGTCTTGCGGTGTAAGGGACAGCATCCTGAGGAGACAACCAATGTCTGGAACGCTTGGGAGTTTCGTACAGAACCCACTTTTCATCACTTGTAAGCACTCAATTGAATAAGGATGTGGTACGGTGGCGAGAAAGCAGTGATACGCAGGCTGCCACTTGTTGTCCTTTGTGGACCTCCAACAGTGTTTACGGAACCCACTTGCTCAGTTTGTACATTTTACCTAGGCGGTGCAGGTGAAGTCTACTTGTTTCATCGGAAACGTTGAACTGTCTTGCAAAATCACTACTGTCTTTTTTAATAGCCACCTTCAGGACTCCATCATTCAATACCTGTGGTCAATCACTGCGAGGCTCATCATGGAGAGACAAATCTCCCAACTTGAATTTTCGAAACCAATGCCTTGCAGTACATTCATCCACAGCACTGTCCCCAATCATTTGACATATGCCGTGACTTGATGCAGCTGCTGATAAGCCCACTTTGAAGTCCTAAAGCAAACAGCCCTGAATGAGATCTCTAGACACTTCCATCCTTCTCACAGCTGTTCAGCTTATAACTGATGGCCGGGCATGGTGCACATGTATTTTATAACATCTGATGTTCCTACTTCCGGCTGTCCAAATTTGAAAACAATTGCTACATGCATTTTGTATATATTTCAAATTCATTCAATGACTAATCAAAAAACGGACAGAACTTTTTTGCTTACCTTGTAAAATACTTCTTCACTTGAAGAGTTTTTACTAATTCTATATTTTATGAAAGAGTTGTACATGTTTGACCATACTTGTGGGGGAATTAAACTTTGGGTGAATGTATAAAGGATATCCGTTAGGTTTTATGTATGGTTGATAAGTATCATTAACTAAGTTCACTGTTAAATAAAAGTAGTATGTTACTTTAAATTAATGTTGATTATTACTTTTAAGTTAAGACTTTTGAATTCTCTGTGAATTAGTTTTCTAATTTTATCAATTTTAAAATATGTGGAATTTCGTACTATCATAAGTATCCCTATATAATCCTATGTCATGTGTGGTGTGGAGTTGTATAAACCAAATAAACCAATCAGACTGGAAGGTTCTGCAGAGTCTAATGCACCCATTGTGATATCAAATAAATATAAATATAGATGCAAAAATTTCAGAGAGTGTATATTGTAAAAGAACAAAATGAATACTAAAAGAAAATCTATCTTAGCTGGTGTATTTCATCCTCTATGGTATTTTCTCAAAGCAAATGCAAGGGTTTTATTTTGTAACCAGTACTTATAACATTTTTACTCTTGTATATAAATACTTGTCATAAAATTTAATCCTTACATTTATCTTGATAAAGTCCTTCAGAGAATGAAATGTGTCAGTTAAGATAAGTTTTCCTTTCACCTTAATTCATAAATATTTATATATACAGAGTGCAATAGATGAATTGTTGTCTAAATGATGCAAAAATAAAAATAACAATGAGATCTCATTTTAACAGATGTATTTACCAAAATTACACAAAAATATTTTGAAATACTAAAGAGTAAATTTATTCAATAAAATTGCCATTGGCTTTAACCATGCAGTACTGATTTCTATGTCCTCAATGTCTATATCTATAAATGCTCTGCAGGGTGCGATGGATGAATTGTCGTCTAAATTATGCAAAACATAAAAATAACAATGACATCTCATTTTAACAGATGTATTAACCAAAATTACACAAAAATATCTTGAAATACTAAAAAAATAAATTTATTCAATAAAATTGTCATTGTCTTCAATCTCAGCCTCCCAACAACTTCAGAATCTCCTGCATCTCTTCTGGACAGTCTCCTTGTCTAAGTTGATGAATGCTGCCATAATCCTTGCCTTCAGTTCATCTTTCATGTTACAAGGTGTTTTTTGTCTCTCACTCAACTGTGCACCATACACAATAATCAAGGGTGTCACAGTTTGTGAAGTTTGGTGTAAGGGGTGATGCAATCGCAGAAATTGTTTGACACCCGTGACTAGATTCTCCTGTTTGTGTGGCATGGTGCAGAGTCCTGTTGCAAGATATAGGGTCTTCTGGCAGCCACCCTCTTTAACTAAGGCTGCACTAACCCCTCAAGTTTTTCGTGTTTTGTCTGAGGTCCTCACCAACAAATTCTGTTTTTTCTTATCAGAATGATCAGAGTGAGTTTTCCAAGCTGCCATAACTTTATAATCACCATTAGACTCATCTAACTCATTCCAAATTCTCTGTACTGTCTTAAGATTGACACCCAAACACTTTGAATTGTTTGTATTGGAGCTTCTGACACTAATGCCAAGCAATAGAACATGTCATTTCCAAATTTCTGGCAAAGTTAGTTGCGTTATGCTGCTTTTTCTCACAGATGAAGCCCAACTGACCCTACTATACTGTGCAGTCAACAAAATCACAAGCAAACAACACACATGCACAAAATTAAAAATATAAAAGGACGACAATTTACCCATTGTATCCTAATTTCTTGACTCAAATTGCTGTTGAAGTCAGGCTAAAATAACAATTGGGTAGCAGATGGTTTTTAAGTAAAATGTTAATGCAAAATGTTTTATTATTCCTTCCTCCCTTCATTTGTTAGACAAGAAAAAACTTCTACAAGTGGAAGTTTATAGAAAGCAATTATTTTTTGATTATGATAACAGGTCTGTCTAAACATGTTTATATCTCAAATTTATGAATACTTTCATTTATATATGGGAATGCATATCGTACAAATACACATATATATATATGGTGCATGCTACTCTTGAACCCCCACCCAACTGGGGAGGAGCCCAAGCCTTATTGGGGGATCTGGGCAGTGCTTTCTGATCCTTGCTATCTTATCAACATTTGCATTTCCACCCACATTTATATATGCTACAAATTAAACAAAGCACAACTGACAATTAAAGGATGTAAAATTTTAACAGATTTTGACGTCCTTCTTGGGTCTTCACTTTTTTTTGTCCAAATCTATGAAATTGTTTTGTTCGTGTCTTGAAAAGTCTCAAAAAAACACTCAATAGGAATATTTCCTGTTTTTTTATCTATAAGGTTAAAATTATTCAACATTTAACAAGAAAAATCTCAAGTTTACATTAAAAATTGCCATAAAATATTGTTGATTTATTTATGTTGGAATGATCTCTTATGAAATGTCTCTAATTTGTATTTAGATACATTGTATTTATTTTCAATTAACTGATACACAAAAAGTAAAATTGCACACCCACAAAATCGAATCAGAATGACTGAAAACATTTTGAAAAAACCAGACAAAGTCAAATTTCACAAGCCAGTGTGAAAATTAAGATTCTGGATTCTGATTGGATAGGAAATAGCAAATTGAACTATGACCCACGGTCAAATTTTCTTAACACAAAAAAAATAGGTATGCAGTTCAAACTGATCATGTTACCTGATCTAAGTACTTATCCACGTCTCTTGACTGGCCAAAGACAGTCTGATGGGAATAGGAATCTGATAAAGACCTCGTCACAATGGAAGGGAGAGATTTCAAAATGCGGAAACTAACATGACTCGTCAACATACTTTTGTTCTTCCTCTCCTTTTAATTTTCCTTTTTCGTCTTTGCTCACTCGCTGTCAAAGAAACAGCAACAACTAGAAAACATTTTCAACTGACTTAAAAAAAACAAACATCCAATAAGTACAACTTTCTTTGATTGCTTTACCTTCTCTTTCACTTTCTCACCAGACATAAAAAGGAAAAGAACGCAGACTTTATTAGTAACCTGATTAATCTTTCTACATACACGCATTCTGCTACTTACAACTATAAGCTCTGGATTCACTTAACTCCTTACTATTATTTCTCTGGAACATTTAACTACGTACATTTTTCTCTTTGAACATTTTCTTCTTACAAATTTGTTATTCTGTTCAGTTAATAAAATTCCACTTATTTTCTAAATAAAACAGTTTTATTCTTCCAACCCTCTTTCAATGTGATGGTATCTTTAACTGATGCGGGGATTTTAAGCTATATTTTGAAATGGTCTTGTGTCCAGCATGGCAGACCGTCCTTACATATATATATATATATTTACATATATATAATATCAATTAGATTGAATATCATTATCTATGCATATATATATTTCATTTGAAAACAAGCTATTTCTGTAACCTAGGTTTCAACCTTTACATATCTTCAGGCAATTTATAATAACTGATTTTCAAACATTTTCAAATGTACAACAGGTATTCTTACGAACACACGACTGGAAATTTTCAACAACTAAAAATCTCAAAATTAGGGAGGAGTTACTTAAGGATCATAAATACTTTCATCCGGGTTCGTAGGATCCTAGGATATATTTTTTTGGTGTAATTGGACTAGATAGATCTATCTATCGCCCGATTCACACTCCACCCACATCTATTGAACAGGTGAAGAGGCTCATCCCTTGTTCCCTGTTTAGGATGTGGTTTCCGGCTTTCTCTTTTCCAATCTTCTCACTTTGGTTTCTTTTTTTTTCAATTGGAGTAGATAGATCGATCTATCGCCCGGTTCACACTCCACCCACGTCTATTGAACAGGTTAAGAGGCTCATCCCTTGTTCCCTGTTTAGGATGTGGTTTCCGGCTTTCTCTTTTCCAATCTTCTCACTTTGGTTTCTTTTTTTTTCAATTGGAGTAGATAGATCGATCTATCGCCCGGTTCATACTCCACCCACGTCTATTGAACAGGTTAAGAGGCTCATCCCTTGTTCCCTGTTTAGGATGTGGTTTCCGGCTTTCTCTTTTCCAATCTTCTCACTTTGGTTTCTTTTTTTTTCAATTGGAGTAGATAGATCGATCTATCGCCCGGTTCACACTCCACCCACGTCTATTGAACAGGTTAAGAGGCTCATCCCTTGTTCCCTGTTTAGGATGTGGTTTCCAGCTTTCTCTTTTCCAATCTTCTCACTTTGGTTTCTTTTTTTTCAATTGGAGTAGATAGATCGATCTATCGCCCGGTTCACACTCCACCCACGTCTATTGAACAGGTTAAGAGGCTCATCCCTTGTTCCCTGTTTAGGATGTGGTTTCCGGCTTTCTCTTCTCCAATCTTTTCATTATTACGTAGCCCCCTGCACATCAGTGGCGTTACCGCCTTGCTTGGGGTGATACGATTAAAAAAAAAAAAAAAAAAAAAAAAAAAAAGATTACATCAGGATATTTCTTCTGATCTTTCATTGAGTATTTTTTTGTTCTGGAAACAATATTATAGCAAAAGTGGGCTAATTTCAAATCCAATCGACATTATTCTTATATAATATAATATATAATTTATATACAACAAAAAAATTCACAATAATAAATACAAGCCCTGATGATGGTTATAACAACTGAAACATTATAATGTTGGCTACCCTACCATAAATCCATATTTTGTTGTTTCTCAAGTTTTTTTGATCTCACATTATATTTAATGTATTTCCACATAAGTTTGCACTTATAAAAAATATGTCTAAAATATCTATTAATTATCCAACAGACAGACACACAGACAAAAAAAACATATACACACACACACATAAAAATAATTACAATTAAGCATATACTGACACATATAAGTATATATTGTACATGTATACACGTGTGTATGCTTGCAAATATATATATATATACAAATACAAAAATTATGTTTTAGAAAATGTGTTTACATGTATGTGTGCATGCATGTGTAAGTTGGAAGAAGAAACCCAATCACCCCCCCCCCCCACACACATATATATATATATATATATATATATATATATATATATATAACATTTTGTTGTTATTGAATGTGTCATGATTGTTTGAAAAGTCCTTTGGGGCAGTGACTCATTCCAGTTGGCAGGAATCCCTTTTGGTTAATCAAATCCATTCAAAGTCAGTCAATACTAGAAAAACCATTCTATTTATTTCAAATGTCTTGAAGGCAAAAACAACACAAATAACAAAAATATAAGAAAAAAGACCAACTTTTGATGGATCATTTTTAATAATGTTGGGTGGTTTATTATAGAAAAGAAATTTACATGTATTTTCTATTTCTTTGCTACAGAAATATTTTACATGTTACTTTTTTTTTTTTTTGGTGGGAATAGTCTGCATAAGGAAACAAGAAAAAAAAAATGAACCCTCTGGCCTCTGTTCCATTACTTCTCATCTTATTATTACAAGGTTAAACTGCATTTTCTATCTGTAAAGAAAATTCCAGTGTTTATGCAAAATACAATCATTATGTTGATGGTACCCTGTAACCCACCGCTTCTTTCTGCAGTGTCGCGTCATCAGTGACTAAAAATCTCTTCCCAAATCAGGCTTTCCTGTGAGGAGCATAGCTATATAACCAGAAAGATTAAAAACAAAACCGATCAAAGAGTGGCCACCTAACACAAAGGAACAGACTGGGCTCTATAGCTATGAATGCAACCAGTGCAATAATGACACAACATTTGCTAGACAGAGTGCTTTCTAGACTAAAGTCAACAGCCAGGCAGAGGATATTCCTGATGGAATCAATGGCCGTGTGTAAACCTTTTTCCAAATTGTAGAAAAATGCTACTGGACTTAAGTACTGTCACTGAAAATTCATTTTTTGTTTACTGACCGACTCACAGAAAGTAACTTAATTTTTTTATAAGCCAGCTTCAATTATTTGAATTTTTGTATTCATATATTTTAACCCATTAACGACATTGTAGAAGACACACGATATCTTTAAATTGGCAGACGATAACATCTCTTAAAAATATCTCTTAAAAATTGAATTTTGGAGGCTCAACTTCAGAATATGATCAACAATATTTTTTTCCTTAAATGTTTAAAAATTGGGGAAATATATATTAGCCAATAATCTAAATTTCAGATTCATCTGGAGCCTATGAAATTATTATTAGTCTTTTGTTTGCTAAATAGTTTTTCAGTGAACTTTTGACCAGGGTGTTTGTTTGGTCTTTTGGGACACAAACAAAACTGAAATTCTCACACATAATTGATTACTCACATCTTTCGGATATTTATTCAAGTATACAATATTACAAAAATTATATTTAGCAATAGTGACAACGTTTAGTTTCTTTACATGTGGCAACAGAAGCAACAAACTTTCCCTTGCCTTACTTAATGCGATTGACTGCTGGGATTTTATATGCATAGTTAAAACAACGTGTAAACTTGTCTCATATTCATCTACATACATATAGAGGTATTTTCTGTTTGTCCTATACTAATGAAATTCATTTTGTTTTACTGTAAATAAAAAGATACACAAAATATTGTGCGAAGTTTTTTGTAAAGAATCTTTTTACAATTTATTTCTTTGGTAAATGTTCGTTTTAGGTGCCGACCGCATTTCCCCCTTTAAATTTATCCAAATTGCATTATTTCTGTATAAATGTATATCTTTCGGATATTTATTCAAGTATACAATATTACGAAAATTATATTTAGCGATAGTGACGACATTCCGTTTAGTTTCTTTACATGTGGCAAGAGAAGCAACAAACTATTAACACAGCTACAGTTCCAGCACTATTTTATCAAACCTTCTACAGGGTGCAAAGTTTCATCATTTTATATTTTTAATTTTGCACTTACATGTTATTTGATTTTGATTTTGTTCACTGCAAGGTATAGTAGAGTCAGTTGGGCACCATCTGTTTGAAAAAGAGCACCATAATCCAATTCAGGACTCTGTACTGCTTAGAGTTTATGTCGGAAACTCCAATACAAACATTTCAGAGAGTTTGAGGACAGTGCAGAGGATTCAGAGTTGGATGAGTCTAATGGTGATTATGATTGTGTTTGGAGTGATCACTAGTGATAGTGATGTTATGCCTCCATTCATTTTCCCACGGGGCCTCTGACACAATATGGAGTGCCTTGAGAAGGTAATGCTGCCCTGGCTAAAGAGGGTGGCTGCTGGAAAAACTCGATATCTTGCAGCAGGACTCTTCACTATGCCACATGAACAAGAGAATCCAGTCATGACTGTCAGACAATTTCTGTGGCCATATCGCTCTTTACACTTCCCATACTGTAACCCCACCAATTATTATATGTTGGGGGTGCAGTTGAGCAAGAGAGCAACAAAACTCCTTGTTATACCAAAGATGAACCGAAGGAAAGGATTATGGCTGTTGTATTTTTATTACTTGGACTAATGATTCTTCCGTACATAAGAATATCTGGGTTTTTTTTCTTTACACACAGTAAATTTTATACCAACATGGTTCTGATTTCTCATTGTCACTGTTATTATGTGCACTGTAGCCAAATATTTTTTCCTGGATAAGTTTCAATTCCTTGTCACTAATGTTATAACTCGCTACTAACACTTATAATATAACTAGCAGTATAGCCTGGTGTTGCTTGGGTGTAATGAAAGCTTTAAAACTAATCCATGGTCCTGGAGCTCAGACTCTTTAGACGTTGGTACGAAAGACTAAGAAGCAAGTCATTTCCAGTTAAAGCAAAACCGTAGACTGAAAGAAAAATGAATAGATGTAAGTCCAATTTTGATTTCCTGGTATCGATATCAAATAAGTTTTTTTCATTGTAAACTGAATTTTGAGGGCTAAATAAGTCCTCTGAGTAAATGGTATCATGGCTGAGGCTAAGAACTACAATTATACCTACTTAGAGCCAAACCCGAAGTAAAAACTAAAATAAAAGGGCTGAAAAAATACAGACATGCAGGCAGATAAACAGACACACACACAAACATCTTGCCTTTTATATATGTATATATTATCGATTTTCTGCACTATTGTAAGAACTGCAACCATGAAACTTCTGAATATCGTTTCTTATGTCTTTGTCTATGAGTGTATCAAATTTGATTAAAATCGGACCACTCCTTCTATAACTCGATCTTTTCGATTATTGATTTTCGATATTTATCAGGGGTAACTTGACACAAAACCCAGCTAAGAACACTTGCAGACGCTTATAGTCAGTCAGTCAGTCAGTTAAAGTGCCATACATGATACACGCTTGGGCGATCATGTCTCGAAAGAGACACGACTGACTGGGCAGAAGATTATCCTGCAGTAGGTTGCCATTGCTTTCTGCAGTAGACTGGTTGCCGACCAAGGCTATAGAACCCAATCTGTCCTGCTATTTAACCCACAACTGGAAGGAAGAGACGGATTAATACCTTTCCCAAGGGTATTTGCGCGTAAGTGAATACAACAATACAAAGACGCTTATAGTACAACTGTGTAAATTTTCAAGAAAATCAGTTCAGCCATTTTGGTGTCTATAGGTAATAGACACACACACACACAGACACACACACACAGACACACACACACACACAGACAAAGTTCCTTTTATAAATAAGTTTAGATGTCTCAACTAACTCCAATGTTACTCTAATTAATACTCTATCAGTACTCTATAGCAGAATTCTCTTTGAGTTTTTTATTTAAGTTATCCTGCCTAGTTCATTTGTGGTACTGGGGATGGGTTTTATTAACCCCACAAAAAAAAAAAAAATGAAAAAGAAAGGAACACCAGAAAATAAAATAATCCAGCCAATCAGAAGAACTGAGACAAACAGACTATTTGTTGTTCACACCAATTTCTCCATCCTTTTCAAAAAGTATAAGACCTGATAACCTTAGAGCTACCAGCAGATGAGATTCAAAGAGAAAGAGAGAGAGAGAGAGAGAGCGGAGACCAGAATGATACCAGCAGAGACAGAACCATGTATGATGCATGAAGAAACACTTTAGATATCATCTGCTTCTTACATTTCCATTCTATTCAGGGCCGAGAGCAACAAAACAGATTGACATCTGACCTAACTAGGACATTGCTACTAGCCCTATTATGGTGTGACTTCAAACGACTGAAATGGTCATTTCTTCAGACTGCTGCCAATATCTACCTTATTAACAAACTTTTTTTATACTCAATACCGAAAAATTCGCTCATCATTCCAAAGAAAAAAAACATATAATAATTCTGCTTGTTCCTTCCTTAGTTACTTAGTTCCTCTGTCTGTTACGCCACTTACTCTCTATACAAGCCTTTCCTTCCCCTCTATCTTTTTAAACACTACTCTCCTCAGCCTTTCTCTCACCTTTGCCAAACAGAAGGGTAGTAAAGAGTGAGGGAGTAGAAGGAGCGAGCCTAGAGCATTACCGTATCAGTAGCAACTTAAGCGGGTGGTTGTAGCAGTAATTGTGTGTGTGTCTATGTGTGTGCACTGTACAATATAGTAAAAAAAGGTAGATTTGTTGTCATATCCCGCAACCTAATAACAAAATTTTTGGCCTCGACACCCTTGGCTATTACTCAATTGGTCTTTTCTGTTTACAATGGACACAGGAGCCATGATTTTTCAGTAATAAAAAAAAATATTTTCTCTTTCAAAATCTCTCACAAAATAGCATACAGTATTCTGTGAATATGCCACTTAATATAAGATTTGCTTCTATGGACATTACTTTTATAGATATTTTAATAAAATTACACTCTGTTATGGTTATTTAATTATCTGATACCTTTATGTTTGAAGACATTGCTATCATTAAAATTTTTCTAGGAAATTGTAATTATCCTTCCGTGGAAATTCCACGGGTTTTGCTAGTAATATAAGATTACAGTAAAGTAGCTTCTATGGACGTTACTTTTATAGATATTTTAATAAAATTACACTCTGCACTGTAGCAAAAAATCTATTTTTTCCTATCCTGGATAAGTTTCAATTCCTTGTCACTCTATGTTATAACTTGCTACTAACATTTATAATATAATGTCCCAACTAACCCCAATGTTACTCTAATGAATATTCTATCAGAACTCTATAGCAGAATTCTCTTTGAGTTCTTTATTTAAGTTCCACGAGTTCCGCTAGTAAAAATATTATTTATTTTAAACCCTTGAGGCAGTTCATTTTATTCCCCAATTTTTTGATAAAATAATTTTCCTACTATGAATCCACAGATTTTATATGGAGAAAGAAAAAAAAATAAACTGCCTAAGTTGGAGATGAAAGCATTTCTATCAAAGATGTCTGTACAATTTCTGCCCAAATATTAGATTACAATTTTTTTCTTTTGCAAAATAGTTTGCTAGTCAAGTAGAGAAAAAATTGACATTTGATCAGGCAACAGAAATATTTCTTAGAGTCAGTAAAGATCTTTATGAAGTCTGATTATTCCTGGCACAGGCCAAATTAATGTCCGCTTTCAGTTGCTCGGAGTTTGTTTAATAAAGTAATAAATTCATTCTGTCATTGTTGCTTTCAAAAGTTTCATGAAATATCTGGTTATTTACAATAAAATTACTGTGTAAAGTTTTCATTTTGTGCTTTTGAATTCTTTTTTCATTTTGTGCTTTTGAATTCTTTTTTCATTTTGTGCTTTTGAATCAGGCAATAAATTTCAGCTCGGAAATAATAAAAAAAGGAAGATCAAAGTAAATACTTGCAAAAAATTAATAGTAATTGCTGCAAGTGCAATCATTTTAATTCTGCACTCAAAGAAGTGACTCAAACATTGTTGCTGACATTGCCTAACTGTGCTCAAATCCACTCTTTGGTCTGTATAAATATTCAGCAGTCATCAATCTTCTCTGACATATGCTTCATACACATTTTCAATACCAGTTTACCAGCTTTTTTCACTACTACTTCCAGATAAAAGCA
The DNA here is from genome assembly GCA_037127315.1 of Ascarosepion bandense. Taxonomy (NCBI): domain Eukaryota; kingdom Metazoa; phylum Mollusca; class Cephalopoda; order Sepiida; family Sepiidae; genus Ascarosepion; species Ascarosepion bandense. Next base: position 1,265,394 of record JBBBDQ010001116.1, read on the forward strand.
CACACACACACACACACACACACACACAATTAGTTTTTGGTCATAATAAAATAAAACCAATACTCAGTTGTATTAGAAAGTGTTCCATCCATTTATATTATATGTCGTTATATTTTACATTCTCTGAATAATATTCCTGATTGTGTCTGGGATTTCATCATTATTTTTAAATGCCAAAAAGATCTAAGTTGCAACATTGTAACTGTCAATATCTGTCTGCAACCCATTTCCGTTCTAATTTTGAATTCTCCACTTTAGCTGTTTTCATTGGCTTTTCCCTTCTCAACATTTTCTCACTTATTTTTCTACTCTCTTTCTATTTCTACTGTATTTTTCTTTTCCTCTTTCTTTTCCTTTTCTTTATTTCTCATCTTATTTTCTTCTCTTTTTCTCTTTTCTTCTCTCTTTCTTTCTTTCTTCTTTTCTCTTTATTAAATCCTTTTACTATGTACCAAGAATTTTTCTAAAAATTAAAGAAAGTGTTGCTTCCATAAAATAAAAAAAATTGAATAAAAACATTTATTGTTTATCACCTGATGAAACATTGTTTTTCAACATTGACACAAAATGTACAATTTTGTAGTAATTGTTCTTATGTTCTAATGCAATAATTAATAATAAATATTATTGCTTTATTTTTATATTAAGAACTGTTTTAAATTAATGCTTTGAACATTGTTATTTTATTCTTTGTTCTTCTTCATTTGTGTGTGTATATATATATATATATATATATATATATATATATATATGTTGTAATTTTGTTATTACAGTGGTTTATAAAAGCATAATATCACTACATAGAAATTTTCATGTTTCATAACACAACTGTTCTTCTTCAGGTGATATATCAAAATAAATGGTGAAAACGATTTATTTCTGAAAATATGAGATGAATTTCTGCTTATTTAGAAATTTAGGGTCTGATAGTTGGAGGAAAGGCATTTAGGTGTGTCAAAATTATTCAATCAAAATTTAAAATTATGTAACCATGGAGATTTAAACATTTAAACAAAATTACAATATTAAGCTCTACTCTGTATCAAGCACTTTTTATAAAAATAAATGCTTGAACAGTGGGTTTTTAATCTACGTGCTCTTTCATTTTTTATAATATATATATATATATATATATATATATTTTAATTCAGATACTTCAATCCAAGGGAAAAAAGCAGGAAGGTAAATTCCAAAAAACCCGATCCTAATTAATATCAAAAATTTTATTTTAATATTAAAAAATGATCTGTGGATGCCTGCCCGGTGCAAGGCAAATGTAAATCCATCCATGTAATTTATGAAGCCCGCATTTCTCCATCTAATAACAAGGACAATTACCGGACCTATATTGGCATGTCCGCGGGCTCTTTCAAACAGAGGCTTTATAATCACAAGTACTCGTTTTCGAACCCTAAACAGAGATTCCAGACGGCACTATCATGTAGGTTCTGGGAAATGAAGGAGGAAGGGCAGGACCCTATAATCAGCTGGAAATTAATAGGCTCAGCTTGTACTCCTAAAAGTTTTCGTGATAGGTGTCGTCTGTGTTTATTGGAGAAGATTTTGATTTTGAAGTATCCTCATCAGGACTTACTTTTGAACCTTAGGAGGGAATTTATAAACAAGTGCCACCATAGGGTGGATTTTAAAATTTAACTTCTAATTTTTAATTTTTAAATTCTAAATTTTTTTATAATTTTTTTAAATTTTTTAAATTTTTTAAATTTTAATTTTAATTTTTTTTTTTTTTTTTTATGTATATGTGTATGTTTGTGTGTGGATGTGCAAATTTGTATATATATGTATATATATGTATATATGTATTTATGTATGTGGGCTATATGTAATTTTGGAAAAAATTTTTTTGCTATTTAAATGCTCCTTTTCATAATATTCATTAATTTTTTATATTTTTATATGTATGTGTATAAGTGCATATGGAATATGTAAATATGTATATATATATGTGTGTGTGTGTGTGTGTGTATATGTGTGCATGTATGTGTACACATGTATATTGTGTGTATATGAATTTTTTGTATATAGGTGTGTACACACATATATATGTGTGTATGCGCATGTATATGTATATAAGTGTGTAATAAATTGAATGTATGTGTGTGTATGTGTATGTATATATGTATTCTTATTCGTAGAATTGTGTGTGTATATATATGTATGTATGTGTGTACTTCTATAGGTATGTATAATTGTAATTAATTTTTTTTTTTTTTTACCTAGTGTTGTCTTTATTTAGTTTAATTTCAAATGACCTAATTTTTTAAAAAATAATTTTATTTAAATCCTATATCTTTTTATTCCCTTTTATTAATAATTATGCCTTTTTAAGTAAAGGCCTTTTTCTAATACTTCAACGTTTTGGGGAAATTAGGTTTTTGAATTTGTCCAGCGTCTGTAATATTTAAAAAAAATTTTTTTCTTTAGTTTCTTTCTTTTTCCCTCCCTTCCTTCTTTTATCTCTCTTACCAACTTTTTTCCGTGTTGCTTAAACTTACGTCGATTTAACACGGCTGTCTGTTAATTTTTAGTTACATTCTCCCTTTTTTTTTTTTTTTGCGAACCCAGACGATGTCAATTTTTTCTTTTCTTATTTATTTGATTTTATTCTATCTTTTTCTTTTTCTTTTTCGTTTTCTTTTTCTTTTTCTTTCCCTTTATTTTTATTTTTATTTTATTTTATTTTTTATTTTTTAATTTCTTTGCAATCTATTTAAAAAGGAAAAGTAGACTAATTTTTCTCCAGTTTCTGAAAGGATTTTTCTGTTGCTGAGGTGATGTGTTGTCCCCCGTGGGGATCTTCATATCGAAATGGCCATTCAACATCTTTGAATTAATCCTTTTTTAATATATATATATATATATAGTTTCATCAGCTAGTTTTTTATTATAATTAGTACTAGTACACAGGTGTATTAAAAAGTGTTCAATACAATTATATTGTAGAAATGGAAATTTGGAAATGAATTATTAAGAAACCCAGGTTTCTACCTTCTGGTGTCTTCAAGCAATTTACAATATATATATATATACATATACATTTACTCATCTGCAGACAGATCTGTTTCGCTGTATCACAGCTATGGTTAGACATCCGATTGCTTTTTAATCCAGGATTGAAACCCAAATGAATTGGTGTCAGTCAGCAATTCTACCTCTGAGCTATGGGCGCTTGGTGGAAGGAGGCAGACTTTTAGCATATGATGTATCATACGCCAGTAACCAGAGTGCTCTAATTCATTACTGAATGAGCGATGCATATATATATATATATATATATATATGTATAATAGTAGCATACACTAATGGATATATATTCCACAGTTTGGCAATTTTTACATGTTTATAAAGTGTTTAAAACAGTTTTTATAGAGACATAGTTATTATTAAGGTGATTATTAGTCATCTGCTTGATGATGATGCACTTATATTCTAAACCTGTTCTTTCTCTTCATTAAGATATATATATATATATATATTAATGCAGGTTTCATTGAATAATATAGACAAGTTTTGTCTATTTATCTACTCTTGCCTCCTACAAAAATCTGGTGTAGGCATCAAAGCTAACCTCGCAGCCGAGATTGAAAAAGACCTCCAATCCATATTGGACTGGGGTAAGAAATGGCTAGTAAATTTTAATGCTTCTAAAACAAAGCTACTCTCAATTAACCATCATCGACAATCTCACCTACCTCCCATTAGCATGGACCAGGCTTGCCTCCCAGAGAGTAAAACACTATGCCTCCTTGGTCTAACACTTTCAGCGGACCTCAATGGAATGACTATATATATCCATTGCTAAATCCGCTGCTATGAAAGTCGGTTCTCTGTGTAGGGCCCAGAAGTTTTTTCCATCTAAATCTATCCTGCACATATATAAATCTACCATCCACCCGTGCATTGAATACTGCTGCCATATCTGGTCGGGTTCCCTTGCTATTCTCCTTGGGCTTCTCGATAAGGTTCAGAGGAGGGTCTGTAATGTGATAGATACCAACTTGGCAGACCGCCTGCAGTCTCTCTCCCACCGGCGCAACGTGGCTTCCATGTGTCTCTTCTATAAATACTTTCATGGCTTCTGCTCCGATGAACTTAGATCACTGGTGCCCCCTAAATACAAATTTGTACGAGATAATAGATTAGCAACTAGATCTCACCCTTTTACAGTGAAACCGATAAAATGCAACCGTAACTTCTACTCCAACAGTTTCTTTCCTTGCACTTCCCGACTGTGGAATTCCCTTCCACACGATTGCTTCCCCGACGGCTACAATCTCCAGGAGTTTAAATGTAAGGTCAATAGACACCTCCTAACACACTAACCTGCTCCCATTCTATCAAACACTCTTCCCATCTGCCCAACCCTCATCCTAGGTATCCTTACTCATCTGTCACCTTCCTCCTGACATTCCCTATGACTAACCACTCCTTCTCTTTACCTTCCCCTATGTAGCCCCATGTGCAATACTGGCAGTGGAATGCCTTGCTTGGGGTGAGATGATTAAAAAAAAAAAAAATTTATTTTGTGTAGGATCCGCTCGCATCGTCTGATAAGCTTGATGGTGCTATCGTTGAAAGACAACAAGAAACCACAGTAATTGTTGATTTTTTTATCAGGTCTAAGCTTTCTTAAGCTTTTTTAATATTTTTTTATTTAATTCTCTTTATTTAATTCCACTTTGTTAATAACTTAAATGTTCTATGTTTACTATATGTTAATGTTCATTCTTTGATAATGGCTTATGTAAGCTGAAAGCTTAGTCCTGATAAAAAAATCAACAATTACTGATATCTTGTCGTCTTTCAACGATAGCACCATCAAGCTTATCAGACGATACGAACGGATCCTACACAAAATAGACAAAACTTGTCTATATTATTCAACAAAACCTGTATTAATGAAAAAATGCGGCCAAAATACACACAATATATATATATATATATATATTGCTATTGTTGGGGATTTTTAAAAATTTCTTCCGTCATGCTATCAATAACTACATTTGACATAATTGATCGACATAGTAAATTACCTGGCATTACTTTTGGTTGATCTATAGTATAACATTGCTAGTCCAAGAGGCAATAACTTTGCATAATTCTTGCAAGAGTTTTCTCCCTTGAATTGTTATATAGAATTTCAATTAAGTTAATGTGAAGATTTTGATTTATTATAATCAACATTGCAGCTGCCCCGGATATAACAAGTGTACATCTTTTCATTTAATCACACTCAATATTGCATTAATGTTTTACTGAAATTATATCTTCAGGGATGTTTCTTTATAAAGCTGCAATAAAAAATAGTCAATTACACTCTTGAATTTAAAAAGTACACACAAGATATTGAAAGTGTGAGGTGAAACATGCTCTTACAATATTTCCCCTATGTTTTTTAATAATGCAAAAAAGACTTGTTTAATAAAAAAGATATTCATTAATGAATAAGTCCTGTAAATTTTGTTTGAATTGGATAATTCCCTGATTTTTGGCAAATGTTTTAAAACAAAATGTTTTGCTTTCATTTTGTATAAAAAGCATCAATTTTGATAGCCAGTTAACAAATAAAATAAATAAAACAAGCACTAAATATAAAGCGAAAAAATATTCTATCAGTTTGACATTTCAACTAATGAATTCATCCAAGTTATAAGTCAACCATTTGTCTGTGCATTGAATATTGCCGTCACATCTGGTCTGGTGCTTCTGATACATATTTAGAGATTTGAGATAAAATACAAAAAAGAATCTGTAATGTTATTGGTCATAACCTGGCATCTTAGCCAAAACCCCTTTGCCACCACCATAACATACTTGTGCTTTTTCTATGAGATTTCCTTTTTGGTATCTTGAATTCATGAATTTAAGTTCAGTGCCAGTTAAACACCGTGTTCTTATCAAATTCTCTGCTCATTGCTTCCCAGTCAACTTTGATCTTCAAAAATTGAAATCTAATGTCAATCATCATATTCTGTCTTTTTAATTCATGTTCTTTTATTCTTTTTTCTTTTTTTATAATGTCTTCCTTCCTTCATATTATTTTTCACTTGGTAACCCCCTTGTATCTTAGTTGCTTCATTGCCTTTTCTGGGTTGAAATGTTTAAAAAAATGGATAAAGAAAGAAGACAAGAAATAGTCTCTTTCCTTGTTTACAAGGAAAGAGACTCAACCTGATTTTAGATAAATATTAAATACTCCTTATGGGTGCAATAGTAACAAACAAAAAACAACATATTGCAGGTGAGACAAAAAGAAAAGTAGATAAGATATGTGAAAATAAAACAATCTGTATTGGCAGCATAATGGATACAAGCTGGTTGTCTCATTGTGGGCAAGGGAAGTGGCCTTGAGGATGTTGGTAGTCTGTTGTGTATAGGCCTGGCTTTGAAGTTTGTGTCAGTTCAGTTGATTAAGAGGCCACTTGTGAACTCTGTGAACTGCTTGTGTTTTACTGTGAGTGTTTCTTTTTTCTTTTTTTGCTTTCATTCAGCAAATACGTTTTGACATAGAGTGAATCAGAAAGAGACCTAATTTGGAGCAGAGTATAACATAATGTTATCAGCATAGAAAATAGAATTCTTAGGCTCAATTCAAATGCCACTGGGAAAAGTATGAATGTGGTGGATAAGAAATTAAGAATTAAGATCAACCTTCTTCTTCACTTTTACAAAAATTCACAATGACGTGTGAAATCCTGGTTTTTACCAAATAGAAAAAAAGGATTGATCATGTACTTACAGAAAAAGTCCAAACCGGATTTTGCAAGTAGGTGTTAAATTGGTTTTTGACCAATGGAAGTGACTTGCAAGACCAAGAGGGACTTAGCGATCTAGGGTGAAAAATCTAGATGACTATAAATACTTTGGTCAGTGTCAGTCAGACAGTCAAGGATGGAAGCAGCAGAGATGACAAGCTAAAATGTAACAGGAGAAATTTCAAGTTGACTCGGACATTGTCCTCTTTCCCCTTCTTTCTCATGCACTGATTCCTTTTACTTCTTCTCTTTCAAAGACACTCCTACTGAACAAACACGAATGCATATATACATATTCTCTTTTCCAATCTTTTCACTCTCTCCTTTTTCTTTATTTTTTTCAATCGGAGTAGATAGACTAAACTATCGGCCGGTTCACACTCCACCCATGTCTATTGAACAGGTGAAGAGGCTCATCCCTAGTTCCCTGTTTAGGATGTGGTTTCCGGCTTTCTCTTTTCTAATCTTTTCACTCTTTCCTTTTTCTTTATTTCTTTTCCACAGGTGGGAAGTGCGAGAGAAGAAGTTGCAGGAGTAGAATTGTTGCCTGCATTTGGTTAATCTAACTGTGAATGGGTGGGACCCAGTTGCCAATCTGGTTGCACTAGTAAACACCTGTTGCAGAGGCACTAGTGACTTAAACAGTTATTAGTCAGAGTCAAATTAAACCAGTAAAGACGTGTATTAAAAAGCACTTAATACACATTTAAAAAAAAATACAAGATAAAATTTAACATGCAGAGCTTTAACATATCAAAACTATGAAGATTAGCAGATAACACTACCATGGTTACAACCTTTTGATATCATCAGGTGTTAGAGACTAACAAATTTTGTAATGCTTTGGTATAAAAATGCTTTTAAAATGAGAAAAGGAATAAATCAAGAGTGGTTAAATATTTAGTTTTAAGGTGTGCTAGATTTCTGAGTATAAGTACTCAATATCAGTGATAGAACACACACATATTAATGCAATCTTTCTTTTAAACATGTTTCATTAAAAATGATCGACAAGGAAAATTTTATTAATTTTTAAAAAAATCTTCCTTGTCAGTCATATTCAACGAAATATATATATATATATGTTACGGAAATTAACGAATTTTAATGAAACTTGGTTATAAACAACCGACAATTTGAAATGAATTGTTTGAACATTATTTTTGATCGATACTCGTATTTAAATAGATATTCTGTTTTTAATTAAACAGTATTATTTATTTATATGTACCGGCCTGATTATTTTATGATAAATTTTTTATTACGAAAATTTGTGTCATTCGGCAGGATTCAAACCTGTGACCCCTATTTACATAGGGGAAGCTACCATTTGATCTGGCAACGTCTTAGACTGCTCGACCATGAATGACCTCCAGTCTAAACGAGATTTTAATCAAGCCTATATAACACACTTTTCGATTCATCGCAACAACCATATCTGCTCCGAAATGTATCATAATGTCAACAAATGTAAACATGTTACGGAAATTAACGAATTGTAACGAACCTTGGTTATAAACAACTGACAATTTGAAATGAATTGTTTGAACATTATTTTTTATCAATACTCATATTTAAGTAGATATTATGTTTTTAATTAAACAGGATTATATATTTATATCTACTGGCCTGAATGACACATTTTCGTTTAATTAAGAACAGAATATCTACTGAAATATGAGCATTGATAAAAAATAATGTCCAAACAATTCATTTCATATATATATATATATATATATAGTAACGTAAATTAATAAATATACATTTGAGGAGGGTTTACATACATATAGTATTATTATTCAGGTGTTAATAAAACAGTGCTCAATGTATGAACAGAGCTGTATTATATATATATATTAATAAATATACATATTATTCTATGTCTATGGCATGACTCGGAGTTTCATGCATTATGCAATCATCAGGTGCATATTTTAAACTCTTGAAACTCTTCAAATGCATCAAACTCCAAGTCATGCCATAGACGTAGGATAATATATATGTATTTAATATTTAATAATATATATAATATATTAAATAATATATATAATATATATATAATATATATATTTAAATATTTCATAATATATATATATATATATATATATATATATATATATATAATGGGTAATACATATTTCACCACATCCTGATGTTATTATTGCGGCTCCTCAAACCCAAATGGTACAACAGTTGGTCCTCAGAATATCCCCCCCCCCTCAAAAAATGTTTTTTCTTTATTTAATTAAAAATTTAAATAAAAGAAAAGAAATTTTTTTTTGAGGGGGAATATTTTGAGGACCAACTGTTGTACCATTTGGGTCTGACGAGCTGCGATAACATCAGGATGCGGTGAAATATATATTACCCATTGTAATAATCTAAAATCTTTTATAAATTATATTACTCTGTTAAATTAAATAAATGAATTTAATATTGAGTTCTCTTGAGTTTGTCTCTATCGGAATTTATCTGGATTGTATACCAAGTGTACTATGTTATATATATATATATATATATATATATATATATATAATTTATTTGTTTGAAGATGATGTTTATGGATACTCATATTTGAGTATATATTTTGTTTTTTATAATTAAACAGTATATTTATATCAGGTCATCCCATAAGTTCTGTCCAATTTTTGAATAAAGAAATCAAGTGACCAAAACGTATTTAATCAAAATCTAATCATCAATGTACATTCCCTGATTTTCTATGACTTCCTTCCATTTATTTTTAAGCTGATTTTTTTTTTTTTTTATAATCATATCACCCCAATCAAGTCATTTTATTGCCACTGTTTTGCAGGGGGTTACATAGGAGGAAAGTTATGAGAAAGAGTGACAGGCTGTAGGGGGTGTCAGGAAATAGGTAAGAGAAGGATGAGAATACTGATGAGAGTGAAGTGGACGGAGAAAGAAGCATGAGAGAAAGGATGCAGGTTAGTGAGATAGGTGATGACGATTGGCTTTACATTTAAAGATTGTAACTGTCAGGGAAGCAAGTAAATGGAAGGGAATTCCACAGGCGGGAAGTACGAAAAAAGAACCTGATGGAGTAGAATTTGCGTTTACAATTTATTGGTTTCACAGTAAATGGGTGGGACCTAGTTGCTAATCTTGTGGCTTGAGTAAATTTATATATAGGAGGCACCAGTGAGCTAAGTTCATCGAAGCAGAAGCCATGAAAGTGTTTGTAGAAGAGACACAGGGAAGCCACATTGCGCCGGTGAGAAATTGACTGCATCTGGCTGCCAAGTCGGGATCTATTACATTACAGATTCTCCGTTGGATTTTGTCAAGGACACCTAGGTGGATTGCAGGTGCACCCGACCAGATATGGCAGCTATATTCAATGCACGGGCGGATGGTAGATTTATATATGTGCAGGATTGTTTCAGGCAGAACAAAACTTCCTGGCTCTACACAGAGAACTGACTTTCTTAGCAGCAGATTTAGCTATGGATATAGTCATTCCACTTGAGGTCTGTTGTGAGTGTTAAGCCTAGGAAACGCAGTGTTTTGCTTTCAGGGAGACTAAACTGATCCATGCTAATGGGTGGTAGGAACGATTGTCTGTGATGGTTAATAGATAGCAGCTTCATTTTGGAAGCATTAAAATTCACGAGCTATTTCTTACCCCAGTTTGCCACGGATCGGAGGTCTTTTTCAAGCTCGGCAGCAAGGTTTGCTTTGTCAGCCTCAGCAGATTTTGTTCGATGCAAGAATAAACTGTAGTGTTTTGAGTGTATATACCTATTTAGAATCTTATTACATCTGGGAGATCGTTAATGTAGATAAGGAAAAGAATAGAGCCTTGAGAGACACCCACGTTCATATGATAGTATTGGGAGGCATGTCCATTCAATACTACCTTCTTTGTGTGATTTGAAAGGAATGATTAATCCCGTTAAGGTAAAACACTTTTGGTTTTGAAGCATATATATATATAACTCTGCAATGTCAGTTTTGATCTCCTGGCTTGTGAAAGTTATTTCCTGAAAATGATTTTGTAAACGATGAAACAAATGGTAGCCTGAAGGAGCAATGTTGGGAGACTAAGGTGGATGAGGATTTTTTTCCCAGTCAAGCTCTTCGATCTTCTGTGGTGTGATTTTTGCAGTGTGAGATCGTACATTGTCCTGATGAAACAGGATGTCCTTTTCGATTCACTAAAGCGAGTCTTTTTTTCTTCAAAGCTTGGTTCAAATGCTCTAATTGTTGATAGTAGACTTGAGCATTGATTGTTGCATTAGGTGGTAAAAATTCAAAGTGAATTACTCCTTTGCAATTCCACCAGATAGACAGAAGAACCTTTTTTATATGAAGTGACTTTCTCAGTTGTGGTTGGGCCTTTTCCTTTTTACCAAGCCACTGTTTACGGCGATTAACCTTATGATAGAAGATCCATTTTTCATCACCAGTTACAAGTCTACCCAAAAGGGTGAAATGTGTTTGTGAGAATAGAGCAAAAATAGATTCAACTCAAGATTTGCAGTTGCTTTTGGACAATTCATGAGGTACCCATTTTCCAAGTTTAGAAGCCAGTCCAAGTTGCTGAAGATAATGACGAACAGTTGTATGGCTTGAACTAAGCCTTATTGCCAATTCTTCAACTGATAATTCAGGATTTCCTTCAAGTGCTGGCTCAAGAAGTTTATCATCAAACTCAACTGGATGACCTGTTCGATCTAATTGTTCAAGGCTGAAATCTCCACTTTTGAATTTTGCAAACCATCGTCTGCAAGTTTAATCATTCAAGCACCCATTTCCATAAGCTGAGTGAATGTTTCGAGCCGCTTCTGTTACAGATTTTCTTTTTTTGTATTCATAAAGCATTACGTGCCTTAAATGCTCCTTGGATACCCCCATGTTAGAAGGGCTTTAATCAAAGTATTTTTTATTTCTATTAATCTGTAAAATGAGATTTAGTTTAAATGTATCCAAATACATAAAAATGGATTCTGATTTCATTTGACATTCTAAAATACTATCAAATTTTATTCAAATTTAATGAAGTTAAATTTGGACAGAACTTATGGGATGATCTGATATATATCTATCAACCAGAATATTTAAGAAATCTTATTTTGAAAATATGCATCCTCCAGCAGGATTCAAATCTATGATGAGGGGAAGCCAACAATTGATCTGATACGTCTGAAACACACGACCATGAAGGATTTTGTAGTTAGACATGGTCGAATTAACCCATATAAACATATGAATTCTTGATTTTTCGTAATATTCATATCTGCTCTTTTCTCGTATCCTATTTCTTTGAACACTATTTTTAATAAACAAATTCATGCAAATAAATAAAAAATATGTTGGTTAATTCCAATTCCATTTCATAATTTCCGTAATTTATTGTTGTATACCTACCTATATACAGGAATGGAATATTCTTATTCTCTCAAATACGTGGACACTACTGGTGTAGAGGAGAGTGATTATACTGATTAGCAGTTCACTAGCAGTTTATCTACTTCATGCAACATGCGAGTCTTGAACTTGTTGATATACTATTATTCCCAATCTCCGTTTTGGTGATTTTTCACGTAGTAATCTTTTACAGTTACAATATATATATATATATTCTAAACATATATTGTTAAATATAACAGACAATGAATGTCTATTATGTTTAATCATGAGCTGTTCTAAACGTCATATTTTGGCTTTAATTTCAAGTGAAAATAAATTAAAGCCAAAGTATGATGTTTAGAACGGCTCACGATTAAACATAATAGACGTTCATTGTCTGCTATATTTAACAGTATATGCTTTATCTGCTGCCTCAATACAATATATATATATATGTATGAGGAGGTGTTGAAAAGTTCTTAGCTTTGTGTATAATTTTGAGATGAGGGATTGTAACTATTTACACTATTTACAACACTCAGACTGTTGTCCTCAGATTTATTGCCATATTCACAACGTTTCATTATTGTACACTAAAACCTTCTTCAGGTGATCTACATTGAAATTTCGAACCGAACCCTATATTTAGTTTACTGGGGTAGATTGTTCTAATTCTACGTACAATGGCTTTTTTTTCGATATATCAGTTTTCTGTTATTAGCCTTTAGTAAATTCAAGATCTTTTGTTCACCTCTGCTGTGGCCAGGTATTGAACTCACAACTCTTTGGGTCAAGTCATTTTTTGGATTATTCAACCAATGCTTTTATCCACTGGGTCATCTGCATACAAGCCTGTTTCATTGTATCACAGCTCATCAGTGTGGCTAAACATCCACTTGCCTCTTGCTGTGATCAAAACTTGACCGATTTGGTGTCAGTTGGAGTCACTAACCCTTAAGCCATAGGCACATGGAATCAGGGAAGGGAAATTTTAGCATGTTATATATAAGGGGTTTATATATAGGTATATATATATAAACAAAACAAAAAACTCAAAAGGTAAGGCTGGTGCGAATACTAATAACAATGGATTGTAGTAGTCATATATAAAAAAAATTAAAAAAAGGAGAAATAGCCCAAAATATGATACCCTTTTAGCACAGCCAGGTTAAGTATAAATATATGACCCTGTAATTTGAGAAACTACCCAGAAGCTATTTATACTAAGTCAGAAATACCTCTCAGTTTAGGAGAAAATTTTTTCATTAGTCATTCCAAAAATGATTGCTTGAAGATGGAGTCATGGTAAAAATATGATTACAAAACATGGGAATTTCTGTGCTGCAAATAAAATGTTAAATTACATATATTAAAATAATATTTAGCTCTACTTTTGTATTGACACTTTTAAAATTAAAAATAAACATTATCACAATTTAACAATATATATATATATATATATATATATATATATAAACTTATTTATAAATGGAACTTTGTCTCTGTGTGTGTGTGTGTGTGTGTGTGTGTGTGTCTGTTACCTATGTTTTTGTCTATGAGTGTATCAAATTTGATTAAAATCGGACCACTCCGTCTATAACCCAATTTTTTCGATTATCGATTTTTCGATATTTATCGAGAATACCTCGACACAAGACCTAGCTAAGAACACTCACAGACACTTATAGTACAACTGTGTAAATTTTCAAAAAAATCGATTCAGCCGTTTCGGAGTCTATAGGTAACGCTCACACACACACATACACACACACACACACACAGAAAAAGTTCCATTTATAAATAAGTTTTGATAATTTCACCCCAAGCAAGGCAGAAATGCCACTGATGCACAGGAAGTTACAGAGAAAGAATAAAAAAGGTAGAGGGGACATCAAAGAAAAGATAAGAGATGGATTGGAATCAAGTAGGCAAAAGATGGCAATTGATGTTGCATTTAAACTTTTGATATTGTAGCTATCAGAAAAGCAAGCAAATGAAAGTGAGTTCCACAAACGGGAAATGCAAGAAAAGAAACTGTTTGAGTAGAAGAGAAAATTACATTTTACTATTTAGATGGTAAAAGGGTAGGACCTTGATACCAGGCACAAATAAAGACATGTCATTGACGAACTGGGAAAAAAAAACCTTGTCAGAGCAGTTGCCATGAAAATACTTGTAGGAAAGACAACACATTGGTGAGAAAGTGACTGAAAGAGGACTGCAAAATCAGGATCAATTATATTGCAGATCCTCCTTTGGATTTTGTTGAGAACCTCAAAATGACTAGCAGAAGCACCTGACCATATCTAAACTTATTTATAAATGGAACTTTGTCTGTGTGTGTGTGTGTGTACTATAAGTGTCTGCAAGTGTTCTTAGCTAAGTTTTGTGTTGAGTTACCCCCGATAAATATCAAAAATCGATAATCAAAAAAATCGGGTTATAGAAGGAGTGGTCCGATTTTAATCAAATTTGATGCACTCATAGACAAAGACATAAGAAACGATATTCAGAAGTTTCAAGGTTTCAGTTCTTACAATAGTGCAGAAAATCGATAATATATTTATAAAAGGCAAGATGTTTGTGTGTGTGTCTGTTTATCTGCCTGTATGCTGGTATTTTTTCAACCCTTTCATTTTAGTTTTTGCTTCGGGTTTGGCTCTAAGTAGGTATAATTGTAGTTCTTAGTCTCAGCCATAATACCATTTACTCAGAGGACTTATTTATCCTTCAAAATTCAGTTTACAACGAAAAAAACTTATTTGCTATCGATACCAGGATATCAAAATTTGACTTACATCCATTCATTTTTCTTTCAGTCTACGGTTTCACTTTAACTTGAAACAACTATTGCTTTTTAGTCTTTCGTGCCAACGTCCAAAGAGTCTGAGCTCCAGGACCATGGATTAGTTTTCAAGCTTTCATTACACCCGAGCAACGCCGGGCTATACTGCTAGTATGTCAATAGATGGTAATAGTATTCAATGCATGGACAAATGGTAGATTTATAAATGGGTAAAATGGATTCTGACAAGAAAAAAATTCCTGGTCCAACATTGTGAATCAACCTTCCTAGCAGTAGATGCAGCTATGGATTCAATGTAGTCATTCCATTTAAGAGAGTGAGGCCAAGGAGGTGCAGTACATTGCTCTCTAGGAGACTAGTATCATCCATTCTAATGGGTGATATTTCTTTGGAAATGGTTAAAGGAGAGCAGCTGCATTTTGGAGGAATTAAAATTTATGAGCCATTTCCCACCCCAATCAATCATAGATTGGAGATTCTTCTGAAGTTCAGCAGCCATGTTTACTTTCTTATTGCGACGAGCATAAATGGAGGTGTCATCTGCATAGATGTCAACTTGGCAACTGAAAAGTGAATTTAATTGAGAATGTGAAGTTAAATGTTCATTTATTCTATTTCTTTGTTATTTATATAAATTTCTTATTGTTTTTGCATGTAAAGCTGTAGTAATTCTGTCTAAAATGAATTTTTTCTTAATATTTTATTGTATGGAATGGATTAATTGGATTTACATTATTTTTTCTCAGAATATTATCTCAGCTTTCAAGCATTTCAGTTTTCTGACAACTTTCTGGAAAAGACTATGGTCGATGACCGAGGTTTCATTGTATCATTATTAAAATTTAAATCATATAGTGGTGAATCAATACTCAGCACCTGAAGATTGCGCTGTGTATGAAAGTCTGGGTTGTGCTACTGGCAAGGGATAATATGTATATTTACTAATATATAATATATAATAGCTGTTATATAATCTGACAAAGTGCTACGGTTAAGTTTTTTATATAATCTTTCATGTAATCTTTGAATTATTTTTCTTTTCAGAACATAAATTATATAAAAATTGTATTTGTCTGTATTTCTGAGAAGAGGCAATATTTACAGTATTTACATTGTTTGGACGATTGTCCTCATCTCTGTTGCCATTTAAACAATGTTTTGGCCGTTATACGCTCAGGCCTTCCAAGGCTAGGAATTTCGAACCGAACCCTTTATTACAATCACTGGGGTATATCATTCTGATTCCTTGCATAGTAATGCCTCGATTGGAAGTCATGAATTATCTCCCTTTAACCCTGCAAGCTACTTGTTCACTACTTGTTCACCACTGCTGTGGCCTGGTATTGAACTCACAGGAACTAACCAACGTTGTGAGTTCCTGTGAGTTTTTTGAAAAGGAGTAGCGGGTTATCCTTTGTTTCTTACTTCAAATTGGCTTTCAAGTTCCTTATAAATTCTACTTTCACATTCTATTCTAATGTCTTTAACTGAACTCTGATATGTTATTCACTAATTAAATCTTAACCTCACCAAGCCTAGTGTTAGCCCTTAGCTTTCTGGCACAGCCCCAAGAGTGTTGGCCCTTAGCTTCCTGGTATAGCCCCAAGAATGTTAGCTCTTAGCTTTCTGGCATAGCCCCAAGAATGTTAGCTCTTAGCTTTCTTGCATAGCCCCAAGAATGTGCGCTCTTAGCTTTCTTGCATAGCCCCAAGAATGTTAGCTCTTAGCTTTCTTGCATAGCCCCAAGAATGTTAGCTCTTAGCTTTCTTGCATAGCCCCAAGAATGTTAGCTCTTAGCTTTCTTGCATAGCCCCAAGAATGTACGCTCTTAGCTTTCTTACATAGCCCCAAGAATGTTAGCTCTTAGCTTTCTTGCATAGCCCCAAGAATGTTAGCTCTTAGCTTTCTTGCATAGCCCAAGAATGTTAGCTCTTAGCTTTCTTACATAGCCCCAAGAATGTTAGCTCTTAGCTTTCTTACATAGCCCCAAGAATGTTAGCTCTTAGCTTTCTTACATAGCCCCAAGAATGTTAGCTCTTAGCTTTCTGGCATAGCCCCAAGAATGTTAGCTCTTAGCTTTCTTGCATAGCCCCAAGAATGTACGCTCTTAGCTTTCTTGCATAGCCCCAAGAATGTTAGCTCTTAGCTTTCTGGCATAGCCCCAAGAATGTTAGCTCTTAGCTTTCTTGCATAGCCCCAAGAATGTTAGCTCTTAGCTTTCTTGCATAGCCCCAAGAATGTACGCTCTTAGCTTTCTTGCATAGCCCCAAGAATGTTAGCTCTTAGCTTTCTTGCATAGCCCCAAGCTTTCTGGTATAGCTCCAGGAGTGTTGGCCCTTAACTTTCTGACAGAGCCCCAAGAATATTAGCCCTTAGCTTTGTGGCATAGCTCTGAGATTATTGGCTCTTAGTTTTCTGGCACATTTCCAACAATGTTAGCCCTTAGCTCTCTGGCTTGTCCCAAGAATTTCCTTTCTTGTTCTTTCTTATGCTGATACAACACCACATAATTACCCACTCCCTTGAGTGGCTCTTTGGACTTTTATTACTTGAATATTAGTAGAAAAAAAGAAAGAAAGCATATGTTAACAGGAATTTGATATCTAAACAAGCCTTGAGCTTATCTTTCAATACTGATGTCATTCCGTCTTTTGAAACAGTTGCAGATATTTTAATATGTGAATGGATAACTGTTCCAAGTGGAATTAAAATTCTTGCAATAGTTTTCACTAACATATTCCAATGGTAATATTAGCTGCTTCCTTATAAGTGAGTGAACATTCAGTGCTACTTTCAGTTGAAGTTTATAAAATCTTTCTCTTTAAATGATTTTTTCATGTCTTCTGATTCATGATATGTTTGGCTTGAAGTGCTCCCCAGAGACTAGCAAAAAGTGTCACAAGAATTTTACCCCACTTCTTGGAACAATTATCCATTCACATATTAGATATACATACATATATGCATAAGACATCAACAGTCAGTCAGTTAAATGCCATACGTGATACATGCTTTGGACGATCATGTCTTGAAAGAGACATGACTGACTGGGTAGAAGATTATCCCGCAGTAGGTTGCCATTGCTTTCTGTAGTAGACTGGTTGCCAGCCAAGGCTATAGAACCCAATCTGTCCAATTATCTTACCCATAACTGGAAACATGACTGACTGGGCATAAGATACACACTTGGGTGATCATGTCTCAAAAGAGATATGACTGACTGAGCATAAGATTATCCTGCAGTAGGTTGCCATTACTTTCTGTGGTAGACTGGTTGCCAGCTAAGGCTATAGAACCCAATCCGTCCTGTTATTTGACTCAGCTAGAGGGAGAAGAGATGTATTATATTATGATGTAGTAATTAGTGGGGGATCAGTTTATTACTTCATGACAATAGAAAACCGATTCCTCACTTTATAACCAGTAGACGCCTTAATCATGATTTCAACTATTATATTCAGTCAGTCAGTCAGTCAGTTAAGTGCCATACATGATACCTGCTTTGGGCGATCATGTCTCAAAAGAGACATGACTGACTGGGCAGAAGATTATCCTGCAGTAGATTGCCATTGCTTTCTGCAATAGACTGGTTGCCGGCCAAGGCTATAGAACCCAATCTGTCCAATTATTTTACCCATAACTGGAAAGAAGAGATGGATTAATACCTTTCCCAAGAGTATTTGCGCGTAAGTGAATGCAATGAATTCAACTGGAATTCAAACTCAGCACCCCGATTTGTCATTCCAAATCAATATCCACTGCACCACAACGCACATCAACAGTATTTTCCCTAATTATGATAAATATAGGTAATCTCCCCTTGGATTTCCTTTAGTTGATAGGAAGCGTTTATTTAATTTAGTATTAATGGGTACGTAGTCATCGAAAAATATTATCTTCTCTATAATTGTACATTGTGGGTACGTTGTGTAATGTGATGCAATGGATATCAGCTAGGAA
The DNA here is from genome assembly GCA_037127315.1 of Ascarosepion bandense. NCBI lineage: Eukaryota > Metazoa > Mollusca > Cephalopoda > Sepiida > Sepiidae > Ascarosepion > Ascarosepion bandense. The sequence goes on from JBBBDQ010001116.1 coordinate 1,284,309, forward strand.
CAAGAAATCAAAGAACCAAGTTCAAATTCCAGTCAGGTTCATTGCATTCACTTATGTGCAAATACCCTTGGGAAAGGCACTGTCACTTCTTCCTTTAGCTATGGGTTAAATAGCAGGACAGTTTGGATTCTATAGCTTTGGTTGGCAACCAGTCTACCAGAGAAAGTAATGGCCACCTACTGCAGGAAAATCTTCTGCCTAGTCAGTCATGTGTCTTTTGAGACATGATTGCCCAAGCGTGTATCACGTATAGCACTTAACTGATTGACAGTCGTACTATTTATGTAAAGGTATGTTTAAATCATTACCATTGTTTTGTTATTTGTCCCACTTTAATGACTCATATAGGAATTCAATAATTTTTCCCATATTATATGCAGTGTGCACATGAATGAGTGCCTCTCTCTCTTTACCTCTCCTCTCACCTTCCCTTTTCCTCCCTCTCCTCTCTGCCTCCCCTATTTCTCCTCCTACTCTCCCCTCTCTTATCCATCTTTATATCCATCTCTTGCTTTTGTCTCTATCCAATCCCTTCTATCCTTCTCTCACATCTCTATCTCCCCCTCTTTCTCTCTCTCCCTCCCTCCATCTTACTCACTCTCCTTACCTTTCTTTATACCCACCATCTCCTACTTTTCCCCTCTCTCCATTTCATACCTTACCTCTCCCCTTCCTCTTTCTTCATAATCCCTCTTTCTTCACCCCTCTTATTTGCTCACACTTTCCCTTCTTCCACTATCTCCTACTTCCTGTATCTCCCTCTTTCTCAATCCCTCTGCCTCCCCTTCCTCTCTTAATCCCTTTCTTTCTCCCACTCTCTCTCCATTCTTCATCTCCCCATTACTCTTTCTTCTTCCTCTCATTCTTTCTCCCTACACTTTCCATCTCCAATTTCCCCACCTTCCTCTCTCTCTCCATACATCCCTTAACTTCCACTCTTTCATCTTGACTCCCCTCTCTTCCCCCACTCTCTCTCTTTTACTGATGTTGCTCCAACCAACTTCATTCAATTTTCTGTAATTGTCAATTCCTCCCCAATATATTTGACCCAGAACAATAACGTCTACACCAATATATTTTTTGCCTTTTTTTTCATATCAATGTCTTAAACAGACAAACCAAAGAAACATTTTCCTCTTTCTGTCCTACAGCCATACACTGGAGATGGGCACGCTTCTCTGTTGTAGAGCAGGACTCATCATAATTCCTTCTTTTGCTGGTCAAACAGCTGTTCAAACTCCTGTTTGACACATTTCAGTTGCCCATGGCAACCATAAAACCTTATGAAGTGATATTGACACTATGGGTAGGAAAAAAGTTGTCTGGATATGAATCCAAATAAAAAAAAAACATATTCAGCAAGATTTAGAAAAGGGGGAAAGTGTTGTCAAGTAGGACTCAGATACTTCCTGCTCTTCCCTACTTCTATGACAATGAACTACTCTTACTGATAAATATTGCAAGTAGCCACATTAGAGTAGGAATTTAGGAGTATTTGATTTACTTAGATTTTTCCATTCTATGTATTTAATAAACTTCTTTTTCTTTACATTTTTGTGCTTATTTTTAAACTTTTCATGCTTAATTGGTTTTCTTTAATTTATTTTTTAAATTTTAGCAGAAATCTCTTTGACTGGTGTAGTTTGTTTGTTTCTTTCTTTTTCGCTGGCCCTATGTTGTTATTTTGTCTCTTCTCTTCTCTTCTTGGCGGGCTGGTAGTCTTGTTACCCTCTTGGGGTCACTCACTGGCTATTTCAGTTGACTAACCCAACCCAACCCAACCTCGCATTCACTTGGTGTGACCAAAAAGTAAAAATAATTTTTATCTTCCTGGTACTACCCTAGTGTTGGGCTGTGAATCAACTTTGTTTGAAATATTCTTAAAAGTAAGTCATTTTTTTGCTTAATTTTAAACTTGTCATGTTTAATTGGTTTTCTTTAATTTATTTTTTAATTTTAGATTTTAGCAGAAATCTCTTTGACTGGACTTTAACTAAGTTAAAACTGAGCAATCCACCAACATTTTTCTTTTTTCAATTGGAGTAGATAGACTAAACTATCGCCCGGTTCACACTCCACCCACGTCTATTGAACACGTGAAGAGGCTCAACCCTTGTTCCCTGTTTAGGATGTGGTTTCCGGCTTTCTATTTTTCCCATCTTTTCACTCTTACATAGCCCCCTGCACATCAGTGGTGTTACCGCCTTGTTCGGGGTGATATGATTAAAAAAAAAAACAACATCTTTATTGTCATATTTCCAACGTTTCGGCTGTTGTACTCTCTGGCCTTCTTCAGGTGCTTTTGAACCAAACCCTTTATTTCAATCATTGGGGTATATCATTCTCAAGGTCACATGCTCCACTGAATAAAGGTGTTGGTTAGATCTAGTGACTTGACCCAAAGAGTTGTGAGTTCAATGCCTGGCTACAGCAATAATGTCCAACCTATTTGCTTCAATTTTCCTGTCTATGTAGATGGTGTAATCACCAAAGACGGTGACATCTTCTATTTCCGTAACCAGTGTTTGCTTACATATTTTTCATCATGTTTGTACATTGTTTACTGTAAATATTACACCACTCTAACATGGCGATTTTTATATTCATTTGGGGCAAGTATGTGCATGGGTGGTGCAGTGGATATCAGCTTGGAAAGAGAAATCAGGGAGCCAAGTTCGAATTCCAGTTGAATTCCTTACATTCATTTACACGCAAATCCCCTTGGGAAAGGTATTAATCCGTCTCTTCCCTCCAGTTATGGGCTAAATAATAGGACAGATTGGGTTCTATAGCCTTGGTTGGCAACCAGTCTACTGCAGAAAGCAATGGCAACATACTGCAAGATAATCTTCTGCCCAGTCAGTCATGTCTCTTTCAAGACATGATCGCCCAAAGCATGTATCACGTATAGCACATAACTGACTGACTGAATATAATAATTGAAAACATGATTAAGGCTTCTACTAGGCATAAAGTGGGGGTCAGTTTTATATTGTCATGAAGTAATAAACTGATCCCCCACTAATTACTACTTAATACCTCTTCCTCATCTAGCTTTGAGTCAAATAACAGGACAGATTGGGCTCTATATCCACTGGTCCATGTGTCCTTAAGGACACCTGGTCCAGTGAATGAGGATGATATACCCCAGTCATTGTAATAAAGGGTTCGGTTATAAATTCCTAGCACCTGAAGAAGACCGAAGCGTACAACAGCTGAAACGTCATACAATAAAGATGAGGACAATAGTCCGAATAATGTATATACTGTAAATACTACCTCATCTCAAAAATATAGACAAATAGAGTGATCTCTTATTAAACGTCATACAAATGGCAACAAAGATGAAGACAATAGTTCGAATAATGTAAATACTGTAAATACTGCCTCATCTCAGAAACATAGACAAGCAAATTTTTGTTTGCAAATTTTGTACTTGTTTTATCTTTAATAAATGTTTGTGCTTTTAAATTTTTTTCATGGCAGTTGAGTCTTGTTTGTTCTGTGCTTTATTCAAATTTTAGGCGTAAGAGAGGCACATGTTCTTTTTTCCTATTAACTTTTCAAAATTTAAATTTTTGCTAAGACGAAGGAAAGTTATACCAAAATAAACTTATATCGAATGTGTTATTTTTTTCTACTGACATTTTTGTAATATGACTAATGATTGTAATATTTATGAAGGACTTGCTTATTTTATTTCTATGATAAAGTAACATTAAATAAACTTGAAATGAAACTGCATGGTCCATTTAAAACCAGGTTACTGTGGTGAATGTTTATGCACTGGATATTATTTGTGCCAGTTTCATGACTGGTTTTGTGTGAGTAAAAAAGGTTTGCGCTTCTATTACAAAAAATGTTTTTAAAGCATCTGTTGAAAAAGAACATTAAAAGTTATATTTTGCCTCACTTCTCTTGTGGTAAAGCAAAGGAACTATAATAAAAATATCAATAGAACAAAAAGCAAAATTCCATGAATTGTTTGGGTTGGAAAGAAGTCCTAACTTGTTAGTTAAAAAAATACTGAAAAAATCTCATAGAGAAAATTAAGAATATTTTTAATTAAAATATTCCTTATTTATAAATTAATGCCATTGTGGGATTTTTTTTTTAATCATTTCACCCCAAGCAAGGCAGGAGTGCCATTAATGCACAGGGACAGAAAAGACTGAGTATATATAAAAAAATTTTGGAGGAATGATAAAAGCTGAACGGGATTCAACAAGATAGAAGATGGCAATTGATGTTACATTTAAATTTTTGGAGATTGTAGCTATCAGGGAAGAGAAAAGATGAGGTACAAGGCATATTGCAGAAAAGATAAAAGATGAACAGGTTTCAAGAAGATAGAAAATGGCAATTGATGTTTCACTTAAATTTTTGGAGATTGTAGCTATCAGGGAAACAAGTAAATGGAGAGGATTCCACAGGATGTGTGAGAAAAGAAACTGTTCGAGTAGAAGAGAGGGTTACTTTTAACAATTTCAACAGTAAAAGTGTGGGACCTAAATACCAATCTAGTAGCAAACATAAATTCACATGGATGGAGCAACAGGAAAAAAACTTGTCAGAGCAGTTGCCATGAAAATATATGTAGAAACGACAGAGGGAAGCCACATGAGAAAGTGACTGATGTCGAGATACCAAGTCAGGACTGATAACATTGTAGATCCGTCTTTGATTGATATGCAAAGTTGAAATTTCAGCCTTGTATGTTTTGTTCCCCTTTGCACTAATACCCTTAGAAAAGGGTGTTTTTTCTCCCTATTCTATAGGTTCAATTGTAAGGTAGATTGGGCTCTTTAGCTTTGGCTGACATCTATGAATTCCGAATCATGGAAAAGTATGATGGGGAAAAAACTTCACTATCTCTCCTAAAATGACATGGCAATTTATTGATAAAAAAGAAAAAGAAATCTGTTAAAATCATCATTTTCTACACCCAGAAGAGAGATGGTGATAAAAGAAATTATCAGGATGTAGCAAGTCTTCTTTATTTAAAGGCAACACTAAAACTTTTCTGCCACAAATTCATTCTGACCTAAAAGCTAAAGCTGCAAACTTTTATTTCTATTGTAATGATTTTAGGCTACAGAAACACCAGTTTTTTTTTTTTTCATTTTTACTTGTGTTTACTCAATAGAAGGCCCAAGAGCCATTCAAGGTAGGGGGTTACTGTATGATGTTGATTTAGTCAGTTAAGTGCCATATGTGATATACACTTGGGTGATCACATCTCAAAAAAGACATGACTAACTAGGCAGAAGATTTTCCTGCAGTAGGTTGCCATTTCTTCCTATGATAGACTGGTTGCCAACCAAGGCAAAAGAAACTAATCTGTCCTGTCATTCAAATCTTTTATCCAGATCAGTCAGTTAAGTGCTATATGTGATACATGCTTGGGTAATCATGTCCCTAATGAAATATGGCAGACAGGGCAGATTTTCCAACAGTAGGTTGCTATTTCTTTCTGCAGTAGATCGGTTGCCAACCAAGGCTATAGAACCCAATCTGTCCTGTTATTCAATTCTTTTATCCAGATCAGTCAGTTAATTGCCATATGTGATACATGCTTGGATGATCATGTCTTGAAAGAGACACATCTGACTAGGCAGATGGTTTTCCCACAGTACATTGTCATTACTTTCTTCAGGGGACTGGTCCCCAACCAAGGCTATAGAAACCAATCTGCCTAGTTATTTAACCCATAGCTGGAAGAAAGAGATGGATTAATACCTTTCCCAAGAGTATCTAATCTAAACTTATTGATAAATGAAACTTTGTCTGTGTGTGTGTGTGTGTCCGTTACCTATAGACTCCAAAAAGGCTGAACTGATTTTCTTGAAAATTGACACAGTTGTACTATAAGTGTCTACAAGTTTTCTTAGCTAGGTCTTGTGTTGAGGTACCCCTGATAAATATCGAAAATCGATAATCGAAAAAATCAGGTTATAGAAGGTGTGGTTCGATTTTAATCAAATTTGATACACTCATAGACAAAGATATAAGAAAAAGTATTCAGAAGTTTCAAGGTTGCAGTTCTTACAATAGTGCAGAAAATCGATAATATATATATATATATATATATATATATATATATAAAAGGCAAGCTGTTTGTGTGTGTGTGTGTGTGTGTGTGTTTATCTGCCTGTATGTCGGTATTTTTTCAGCCCTTTTATTTTAGTTTTTGCTTCGGGTTTGGCTCTAAGTAGGTATAATTGTAGTTCTTAGTCTCAGCCATGATACCGTTTACTCAGAAGGACTTATTTAGCCTTCAAAATTCAGTTTACAACGAAAAAAACTTATTTGATATCGATACCAGGAAATCAAAATTTGACTTACATCCATTCATTTTTCTTTCAGTCTACGGTTTCACTTTGAATGGAAACAACTGTTGCTTTTTAGTCTTTCGTGCCAACATCCAAAGAGTCTGAGCTCCAGGACTATGGATTAGTTTTAAAGCTTTCATTACACCCGAGCAACACTGGACTATATTGTTAGTTTACATATAAGTGAATACAATAAATTCAACTGGAATTTGAACTCATCACTCTGATTTTTTGTTCCAAGTTGATATCCACTGTAGCACAATACACATCCTGTTGATACCCATGCACATGTTGTTGTATAGGCAAAATTAAAGACAAGAAATGATGTTTTTGAGCAATACAGAAAAGATAATAGCTAACTGCAGATTTGAAAAGGTAAAGATTGTCTAAATAGATGATTTGCTGTGGTGGATGGTAGCAGCTAGCGGATAGCTTTAAGAATCTATGTTTTCTAAAAGAAATCGTCTTCTGTTTTCCCTTGCCTTCATTTCCACAATTCTGATGAGTGACGAGCAATACCCACTTCATTTGTTCTACAGCATTTTTTCCACTTTTTTCTGTCTTTTATTTTTATTCTATTTTTATTTTATTTTTTCTTCTATTTTTTATTTTTTCTTTTCTTTTTCTTTTATTTATTTTATTTTATTTTTATTTTATTTTTTATTCTATTTTTATTTTATTTTTTATTTTATTTTATTTTATTTTTTATTCTATTTTTATTTTATTTTTTATTTTATTTTTATTTTATTTTTTTATCTTATTTTTATTTTATTTTTTTTTATTCTATTTTTATTTTATTTTTGTCTTACTAATGACTGTAGTTGTTGTTTTCCTGTGGCCCCTTTTAATCCTAACTGTTTTTATTGTCTTAATGAAAATTTTTGCCCCTTATATGTTCTTCGTGTATAAGTAAAGTTGACAGATAAATTAATTCTAACATAAAACTGGCAGTCTATACAAACTAACTGAATGAAAATGCTGGATTGACACTATTTACATAGCAGTATGGAATATAGAAAGATGCCTTCCAAAAGCTAAACAAAACATTAAGAAAGAGAAAAATGTTAATGTTGCAGTAGAATATCCTGCTACCCTTCTGGTACAGTAGGGTGGATGAGTCCATCCATTATATGAGAATCATTACCTACTGATTAGCATCTATATGGTAGTGTATATTGCAGTATACTAATCTCTCGGGGACACTCTTGTACAGGGTTTGCTCTACAATGTCCGTATTTGGTAATTTACCACTTGGATGCACAATTCGTTATTGTACCTTTCTGAAGGATACAACAGTTAGAAACAAAGAAAAGAGTACTAAAAGGCTATGTGATATCAGTCCTCCTATATGGCAGTGAATGCTGGACAATCTCCTCATCGACAAAGAAAAGACTTGAAGCAACAGAAACAAAGAAAAGAGTACTAAAAGGCTATGTGATATCAGTCCTCCTATATGGCAGTGAATGCCGGACAATCTCCTCATCGACAAAGAAAAGACTTGAAGCAACAGAAATAAAGAAAGAGTACTGAACTGTTATGTAATATCAGTCCTCCTATATGGCAGTGAATGCCGGACAATCTCCTTATCGACGAAGAAAAGACTTGAAGCAACAGAAATAAAGAAAGAGTACTGAACTGTTATGTAATATCAGTCCTCCTATATGGCAGTGAATGCCGGACAATCTCCTCATCGACAAAGAAAAGACTTGAAGCAACAGAAATAAAGAAAGAGTACTGAACTGTTATGTAATATCAGTCCTCCTATATGGCAGTGAATGCCGGACAAGCTCCTCATCGACAAAGAAAAGACTTGAAGCAACAGAAACAAAGAAAAGAGTACTAAAAGGCTATGTGATATCAGTCCTCCTATATGGCAGTGAATGCCGGACAATCTCCTCATCGACAAAGAAAAGACTTGAAGCAACAGAAATAAAGAAAGAGTACTGAACTGTTATGTAATATCAGTCCTCCTATATGGCAGTGAATGCTGGACAATCTCCTCATTGACGAAGAAAAGACTTGAAGCAACAGAAATAAAGAAAGAGTACTGAACTGTTATGTAATATCAGTCCTCCTATATGGCAGTGAATGCCGGACAAGCTCCTCATCGACAAAGAAAAGACTTGAAGCAACAGAAATAAAGAAAGAGTACTGAACTGTTATGTAATATCAGTCCTCCTATATGGCAGTGAATGCCGGACAAGCTCCTCATCGACAAAGAAAAGACTTGAAGCAACAGAAATAAAGAAAGAGTACTGAAATGTTATGTAATATCAGTCCTCCTATATGGCAGTGAATGCCGGACAAGCTCCTCATCGACAAAGAAAAGACTTGAAGCAACAGAAATAAAGAAAGAGTACTGAACTGTTATGTAATATCAGTCCTCCTATATGGCAGTGAATGCCGGACAAGCTCCTCATCGACAAAGAAAAGACTTGAAGCAACAGAAATAAAGAAAGAGTACTGAACTGTTATGTAATATCAGTCCTCCTATATGGCAGTGAATGCCGGACAAGCTCCTCATCGACAAAGAAAAGACTTGAAGCAACAGAAATAAAGAAAGAGTACTGAACTGTTATGTAATATCAGTCCTCCTATATGGCAGTGAATGCCGGACAAGCTCCTCATCGACAAAGAAAAGACTTGAAGCAACAGAAATAAAGAAAGAGTACTGAACTGTTATGTAATATCAGTCCTCCTATATGGCAGTGAATGCCGGACAAGCTCCTCATCGACAAAGAAAAGACTTGAAGCAACAGAAATAAAGAAAGAGTACTGAACTGTTATGTAATATCAGTCCTCCTATATGGCAGTGAATGCCGGACAAGCTCCTCATCGACAAAGAAAAGACTTGAAGCAACAGAAATAAAGAAAGAGTACTGAACTGTTATGTAATATCAGTCCTCCTATATGGCAGTGAATGCCGGACAAGCTCCTCATCGACAAAGAAAAGACTTGAAGCAACAGAAATAAAGAAAGAGTACTGAACTGTTATGTAATATCAGTCCTCCTATATGGCAGTGAATGCCGGACAAGCTCCTCATCGACAAAGAAAAGACTTGAAGCAACAGAAATAAAGAAAGAGTACTGAAATGTTATGTAATATCAGTCCTCCTATATGGCAGTGAATGCCGGACAAGCTCCTCATCGACAAAGAAAAGACTTGGAGCAACAGAAATAAAGAAAGAGTACTGAACTGTTATGTAATATCAGTCCTCCTATATGGCAGTGAATGCCGGACAAGCTCCTCATCGACAAAGAAAAGACTTGAAGCAACAGAAATAAAGAAAGAGTACTGAACTGTTATGTAATATCAGTCCTCCTATATGGCAGTGAATGCCGGACAAGCTCCTCATCGACAAAGAAAAGACTTGAAGCAACAGAAATAAAGAAAGAGTACTGAACTGTTATGTGATATCAGTCCTCCCATATGGCAGTGAATGCCGGACAAGCTCCTCATCGACAAAGAAAAGACTCTGAAGCAACAGAAATAAAGAAAGAGTACTGAACTGTTATGTAATATCAGTCCTCCCATATGGCAGAATGCCGGACAAGCTCCTCATCGACAAAGAAAAGACTTGAAGCACAGAAATAAAGAAAGAGTACTGAACTGCTATGTAATATCAGTCCTCCCATAGGCAGTGAATGCCGACAAGCTCCTATCGACAAAGAAAAGACTTGAAGCAACAGAAATAAGAAAGAGTACTGAACTGTTATGTAATATAAGTCCTCCGATATAGAAAGGAATGCTTCTGGACAAGCTCCTCATCGACAAAGAAAAGACTTAACAACAGAAATAAAGAAAGAGTACTGGAACTGTTATAAAATATCAGTCCTCCTATATGGCAGTAACGTCTGACAAGCTCCTCATCGACAAAGAAAAGACTTGAAGCAACAGAAATAAAGAAAGAGTACTGAACTGTTATGTAATATCAGTCCTCCCATATGGCAGTGAATGCCGGACAAGCTCCTCATCGACAAAGAAAAAGACTTGAAGTAACAGAAATAAAGAAAGAGTACTGAAATGTTATGTAATATCAGTCCTCCTATATGGCAGTGAATGCCGGACAAGCTCCTCATCGACAAAGAAAAGACTTGAAGCAACAGAAATAAAGAAAGAGTACTGAACTGTTATGTATTATCAGTCCTCCTATATGGCAGTGAATGCCGCATGTGTTTCCCACGATAAAGAAAAGACTTGAAGCAACAGAAATAAAGAAAGATACTTGAACTGTTATGTAATACCAGTCCTCCGATATGGCAGTGAATGGACAAGCTCCTCATCGACAAAGAAAGACTTGAAGCAACAGAAATAAAGAAAGAGTACTGAACTGTTATGTAATATCAGTCCTCCTATATAGCAGTGAATGCCGGACAAGCTCTCATCGACAAAGAAAAGACTTGGAAGAAACAGAAATAAAGAAAGAGTACTGAACTGTTATGTAATATCAGTCCTCCGATAATGGCAGTGGAATGCTTTGACGGCCTCATCGACAAAGAAGACTTGAAGCAACAGAAACAAAAGAAGAGTACTGAACTGTTATGTAATATCAGTCCTCCCCATATGGCAGTGAATGCCGGACAAGCTCCTCATCGACAAAGAAAAGACGAAGCAACAGAAATAAAGAAAGAGGCATTGAACTGTTATGTAATATCAGTCCTCCCATATGGCAGAATGCCGAACTCACTCCTCATCGACAAAGAAAGACTAGCTAACAGAATAAAGAAAGATACTGAAATGTTATGTAATATCAGTCCTCCTATATGGCAGTGGAATGCTGACAAGCTCCCCATCGACAAAGAAAAGACTTGAAGCAACAGAAATAAAGAAAGAGTACTGAACTGTCATGTAATATCAGTCCTCCTATATGGCAGTGAATGCCGGACAAGCTCCTCATCGACAAAGAAAAGACTTGAAGCAACAGAAATAAAGAAAGAGTACTGAACTGTTGCACATCAGTCCTCCATATGGCAGTGAATGCCGGACAAGTCTTCATCGACAAAGAAAAGACTTGAAGCAACAGAATAAAGAAAGAGTACTGAACTGTTATGTAATATCAGTCCTCCTATATGGCAGAATGCTGACAAGCTCATCGGTGCTGCAAAGGAAAAGACTTGAAGCAACAGAAATAAAGAAAGAGTACTGAACTGTTATGTAATATCAGTCCTCCTATATGGCAGTGAATGCTGGACAAGCTCCTCATCGACAAAGAAAAGACTTGAAGCAACAGAAATAAAGAAAGAGTACTGAATTGTTATGTAATATCAGTCCTCCTATATGGCAGTGAATGTCGATAAGTTCTCAGCATCTGACAAAGAAAAGACTTGAAGAAACAGAAATAAAGAAAGAGTACTGAAATGTTATGTAATATCAGTCCTCCCATATGGCAGTGGAACGTCTTAGGATGTTCTTCATCGACAAAGAAAAGACTTGGAGCAACAGAAATAAAGAAAGAGTACTGAACTGTTATGTAATATCAGTCCTCCTATATGGCAGTGAATGCCGGACAAGCTCCTCATCGACAAAGAAAGACTTGAAGCAACAGAAATAAAGAAAGAGTACTGAACTGGTTATGTAATATCAGTCCTCCTATATGGCAGTGAACGTTTTGGACAAGCTCCTCATCGACAAAGAAAAGACTTGAAGCAACAGAAATAAAGAAAGAGTACTGAACTGTTATGTGATATCAGTCCTCCTATATGGCAGTGGAATACGGACAAGCTCCTCATCGACAAAGAAAAGACTTGAAGCAACAGAAATAAAGAAAGAGTACTGAACTGTTATGTAATATCAGTCCTCCTATATGGCAGTGAATGCCGGACAAGCTCCTCATCGACAAAGAAAAGACTTGAAGCAACAGAAATAAAGAAAGAGTACTGAACTGTTATGTAATATCAGTCCTCCTATATGGCAGTGAATGCTGACAAGCTCCTCATCGACAAAGAAAAGACTTGAAGCAACAGAAATAAAGAAAAGAGTACTGAACTGTTATGTAATATAAGTCCTCCTATATGGCAGTGAATGCCGGACAAGCTCCTCATCGACAAAGAAAAGACTTGAAGCAACAGAAATAAAGAAAGAGTACTGAACTGTTATGTAATATCAGTCCTCCCATATGGCAGTAACGCTGACAAGCTCTCATCGACAAAGAAAAGACTTGAAGCAACAGAAATAAAGAAAGAGTACTGAACTGTTATGTAATATCAGTCTCGATATATAAAGAATGCCGGACAAGCTCCTCATCGACAAAGAAAAAGACTAAAGCAACAGAAATAAAGAAAGAGTACTGAAATGTTATGTAATATCAGTCCTCCTATATGGCAGTAAATGCTTTCTGACAAGCTCCTCATCGACAAAGATGAAAAGACTTGGAAGCAACAGAAATAAAGAAAGAGTACTGAACTGTTATGTAATATCAGTCCTCCATATGGCAGTGAATGCCGGACAAGCTCCTCATCGACAAAGAAAAGACTTGAAGCAACAGAAATAAAGAAAGAGTACTGAACTGTTATGGTAATATCAGTCTCCCAAGTGGGCAGAATGCCGGACAAGCTCCTCATCGACAAAGAAAAGACTTGAAGCAACAGAAATAAAGAAAGAGTACTGAACTGTTATGTAATATCAGTCCTCCTATATAGGCAGTGAATGCTGCATGCTCCTCATCGACAAAGAAAAGACTTGAAGTAAAAGAAATAAAGAAAGAGTACTGAACTGTGTAATATCAGTCCTCCTATATGGCAGTGGTCGTCGGACAGCTCCTCATCGACAAAGAAAAGACTTGAAGCAACAGAAATAAAGAAAGAGTACTGAACTGTTATGTAAATATCAGTCCTCCTATATGGCAGTGAATGCCGGACAAGCTCCTCATCGACAAAGAAAAGACTTGAAGCAACAGAAATAAAGAAAGAGTACTGAACTGTTATGTAATATCAGTCCTCCTATATGGCAGTGAATGCCGGACAAGCTCCTCATCGACAAAGAAAAGACTTGAAGCAACAGAAATAAAGAAAGAGTACTGAAATGTTATGTAATATCAGTCCTCTATGTGGCAGTGAATTGTAGGACAAACCCTCACATATTCAAAAGAAGGTTTAGAAAGCAACAGAAAACAAAGAAGAGCCTTGAACTGTTCATGCTAATATCAGTCCTCCTATATGCAGTGAGCTGCTAGGACTGTCCTCATCAACAAGAAAAGACTTGAAGCTATGGAAATAAAGAAAAGTTACTGAACTGGTATGGCTATCAGTTCCTGTATGGCAGTGGGCCAGTCAAGCTATATCAACGAAAAAGACTTGAGCAACAGGAACGAAGAGTACAGACGGCCATGTAAATATAGTCCTCCTATCTGGCAGTGGATGCCAGTTGAAGCTCCTCATCGACAGAAAAAGGACAAAGCAACAGAAATAAAGAAAGAGTACTGTGAACTGTTATGTAATATCAGTCCTCCTATATGGCAGTGAATGCCGGACAAGCTCCTCATCGACAAAGAAAGACTTGAAGCAACGAGAAAATAAAAAGAGTACTGAACATATGGCTCTCAGTCCTCCTATATGGCAGTGAATACCGGACAAGCTCCTCATCGACAAAGAAAAGACTTGAAGCAACAGAAATAAAGAAGAGTGAACTGTTATGTAATATCAGTCCTCCTATATGGCAGTGAATGCCCGGACAAGCTCCTCAATGACAAAGAAAAGACTTGAAGCAACAGAAATAAAGAAAAGGTACTGAACTGTTATGTAATATCAGTCCTCCTATATAGCAGTGAATGAGACAAGCTCCTCATCGACAAAGAAAAGACTTGAAGCAGCAAGAAATAAAGAAAGAGTACTGGTGTGCTATGTATCAGACCTCCTATATGGCAGTGAATGCCGGACAAGCTCTCATCGACAAAGAAAAGACTTGAGGCTAGCAGAAATAAAGAAAGAGTACTGAACTGTTATGTAATATCAGTCCTCCTATATGGCAGTGAATGCCGGACAAGCTCCTCATCGACAAAGAAAAGACTTGAAGCAACAGAAATAAGAAAGAAGTACTGAAATGTTATGTAATATCAGTCCTCCTATATAGCAGTGAATGCAGACAAGCTCCTCATCGACAAAGAAAGACTTGAAGCAACAGAAATAAAGAAAGAGTACTGAACTGTTATGTAATATCAGTCCTCCTATATGGCAGTGAATGCCGGACAAACTCCTCATCGACAAAGAAAAGACTTGAAGCAACAGAAATAAAGAAAGAAGTACTGAACTGTTATGTAATATCAGTCCTCCTATATGGCAGTGAATGCCGGACAAGCTCCTCATCAATAAAGAAAAGACTTGAGCTTAACAGAAATAAAGAAGAGTACTGAACTGTTATGTAATATCAGTCCTCCTATATGGCAGTGAATGCCGGACAAGCTCCTCATCGACAAAGAAAAGACTTGAAGCAACAGAAATAAAGAAAAGTACTGAACTGTTATGTAATATCAGTCCTCCTATATAGCAGTGAATGCCGGACAAGCTCCTCATCGACAAAGAAAGAACTTGAAGCAACAAAAATAAAGAAAGAGTACTGAACTGTTATGTAATATCGAGTCCTCCTCTCTATGTGATGATCTGGACAAACTCCTCATCGACAAAGAAAAGACTTGAAACAACAGAAATAAAGAAAGAGTACTGAACTGTTATGTAATATCAGTCCTCCTATATGGCAGTGAGCTGCCGGACAAACATCCTCATGACAAAGAAAAGACTTGAAGCAACAGAAATAAAGAAAGAGTACTGAACTGTTATGTAATATCAGTCCTCCTATATAACTTGATGAATACCGGACAAACCTGTCAACAAAGAAAAGACTTGAAACAACAGAAATAAAAGAAGAGTACTGAACTGTTATGTAATATCCAGTCCTCCTATATGGCAGTGAATGCGGACAAGCTCCTCTTCATCAACAAAGAAAAGACTTGAAGCAACAGAAATAAAGAAAGAGTACTGAACTGTTATGTAATATCAGTCCTCCTATATAGCAGTGAATGCCGGACAAGCTCCTCATCGACAAAGAAAGAGCCCAGAGCAACAGAAATAAAGAAAGAGTACTGAACTGTTATGTAATATCAGTCCTCCTATATAGAAAACGAAGTGAATGCCGGACAAGCTCCTCATCGACAAAGAAAAGACTTGAAGCAACAGAAATAAGAAAATTACTGAACTGTTATGTAAATATCAGTCCTCCTATAACCAGTGAATGCCGGACAAACTCCTCATCGACAAAGAAAAGACTTGAAGCAATAAGAAACCAGAAAAGTACTGAACTGTTATGTAATATCAGTCCTCCTATATGGCAGTGAATGCCGGACAAGCTCCTCATCGACAAAGAAAAGACTTTGAAACATAGAAATAAGAAAAGTACTGGGCAATGCCAATATCAAGTCCTCCTATATGGCAGTGAATGCCGGACAGCTCCTCATCGACAAAGAAAAGACTTGAAGCAGAAATAAAGAAGAGCTGAACTGTTGTAATATCAGTCCTCCTATATGGCAGTGAATGCCGGACAAGCTCCTCATCGACAAAGAAAAGACTTGAAGCAACAGAAATAAAGAAAAATTACTGAACTGTTATGTAATATCAGTCCTCCTATATGGCAGTGAATGCCGGACAATCTCTTCAAAGATGAAGAAGAGACTTGAGGCAACAAAGACATGATTCTACAGAAGAAGGCTGAGGATGCCATGGACAGACAAGGAAGGTTTAAGGAAAATGGAAACAAAAAGGACACTTTCAAGGAAGAGTTGAAATTTTTGGCAAAAATAATAAAGAAAGACAGAGAATGTGACACTCACAGGACATATTGAATGCAAGAGGGCCAGAGTGAAAATCCCAAGTTGCCTTCCTAAAAGGCTTGTGTAAATGGATGTCAGATCAGGAAGTGGGAATATTACTAACCACTACAAAGAACAGGAAGTGGTAATTGCTTACGTCCTGAAGAAACACAAAAAAAAGACAATGATGGACAATAACTTGATTGTTAATTTAGCAAAATAAAAGGACAATTGATATGACCTGAATATTATGAACAACAATAAAGAACTTTATACCTTTGTGAGGGAATCGTGAATTGCCTTATATTTCAGAAAGTTCTATTATCAGTAAAGAAGCATGATATGAAAGATAAAAAAATCATTTGGTAAAAGTTCAATGATTACACAAACTATCTTAACAGACCACATCATGACTCGCAATGATAGAACAGTCACCATCGTTCTTTAGGTTCACTCATTGCAACTCTCAAGGGAAGTGTGTTACCTGTTCTGATAAGAGAATAATTTACCAAATATTTTTATCGCATTTATAACTAATATTTATAACTATTTTATAATTTTTTATAATTAAAATACAGTAGGTTCCCAAAAACTTGACATGATTTTGTTGTCTAATAACATAGACAATTCTTGCTTGAATGATCTCAACTTTGAACAAAGTGCGTAAAAACTAACTAAACTGACTGTATGGACTTATTTCGCTATATATATATATATATATATATATATATATATATATATATATATCAGCATGCGATGTAGATATAGAAGAATCCGAAGGAGTATCCTGTACATGCAGTGGTAGGATAACTCTCTAAGAGAGTTCTAAATATATATGTATGTAAATACATATAAAGCAAATATAAGAAATATTAAAGCAGATACGTTGTTTCATGGTAAATCAGAAGTGTAGACCTATTTCAGGTGAACCATCATCAGCTTCTGTCTTTATTGTATAGAAGATTTTACACGAATGAAATTCACAAAGGTCTAAAAAAAACAGAATAAAAATAAAGATCGCTCTCTTAAAAGAGAAAATTTAGGAAAAAATACATCATTACATCAGTTCAGTGAATATACACACATTTTCATACATAAGCATATATATACGCAATATATAATCAAAGAGCACACGTAAGAGTGGATGTCAGCTTAAATCTAAAGATACATTCAGCAAGTCAGTTATATATATATAGAGAGAGAGAGATAGATAGATAGATAGATAGATAGATAGATAGATATAAATTTATATATATATATATATATATATTATAAGAAAGTGAAAGAATACGTAGATTAAAACCCACTGTTCAAGCATTTACTTTTATAAAGAGTGCTCGATACAGAGTTGAGTTTAATATTGTACCCCTTGACATAAATACTCATGACATAGGGTTATATAGAGATGATGGCCTTATGATAGTACAAAGTTCCACACATTTTAAAACCAATAAAATTAGAAAACTAATCTGTAGAGAATTCAAAAGTCTAAACCTAAAAGTAATAATCAACATTAATTTAAAATTAGTAAACTTCCTCGATGTAACACTAGACTTAGTAAATTATACTTATCAACCATACATAAAACCTAATATCTGTTATACATCCACCCAAAGTCTAATCCTCCTCCAAGTATAATCAAATATATACCCTTCTCCATAAAATATAGAATTAGTAAAAACTCTACTGGTGAAGAAATATTTTATAAACATAAAAGATTTTATAATAATGCCCTAAAGAATAGTGGCTACAAAAACCAGGATATCAATTACATAAAAAAATATAACTATAACAGGAAAAATAGAAATAGAAAAATCATTTGGTATACATCTACTTTCAACCAAATAGTTAGCACCAAGTTAGGGCTGAAGTTCCTCAATTTAATTAAGAAACATTTCCCTAGTAATAACCCTCTCAGTAAAATTTTTAATAAAATACCCTTAAATTAAGTTATAGTTGTACAAATAATCTAGAAAAACATTATTAAAAATCATAATAATAAGAATTTAAATCAGTACTTAAACCAAAGTAACAATAATTATCCAAATAATAAAGATAACAATAATACAAACTTATGTAATTGTCGAAATCCTAAAAATTGCCCACTGGAAAATAAGTGTCAAACAAATTCTTTTGTATACCAATGTAATATAACATCAAATGAAAACACAACTATTGAAAAAAGTTTACATTGGCTCTACTAACACTTTTTAAACAGCATTGGTATTTACATTTAACTTCCTTCAAATCAACACGTATCAAAATCAAACATCCTTTTCTGTGTATTTTTGGAAGTTAAAGGATACAAACAAAACCCCCAAAGTGAAATGGAAAATTCTGGAAAAAACAAGAATCTGTCAGTTGTTCTGCATTTGCCCTTTCTGCCTGAGTGAAAAGCTGCAGATTTTAAGGTTCCCTAAAAATGGGGAACTACTGAATCGTAGAGATGAATTGATCGTTTTATATAAATATCGAAGACATTTTTAATTAAAATTTAATTTACTATAATGTTTCATTTATAACTTGTGCACCAATATAACTTAAAAATTAAAATTTATTTTACTAAAATAAACGGCCCACAAATACTGATTGTTTTTTTTTAACTACAATATACCTTAGTCTACCATAATTGTCTTGTTCTAATTGTAACTTAAATATTCCATAAAGTAGTGCAAAATCTAAAAGAAAAAATCTTAAAATTTAATTAATTGCAATATTTCATTTATAACTTATGCTCCAATATAACTTCAAAATTAAAAATTGATTTACCAAAATAAATGATCCACACAATACTTAATTGGTTTTCTAAACTATAATATACCTGAGTATACCATAATTCTTAAATCCTGATTATAAACCATACATTTCACCCCCTTTACTCATGAGATAGTACAAAATTTAATTTATAAAAAAAAAGAAAAAAACCCTGAAGTCCAGCCTGCTTTTGAAGATTGTTGTCTGCTCATTTAAATAATATATGGTCCCACAATATATTTTACCCAGACAAAATAATATATGGTCCCACAATATATTTTACGCAGACAAAATAATATATGGTCCCCACAATATATTTTACGCAGGCAAAATAATATATGGTCCCACAATATATTTTACCCAGACAAAATAATATATGGTCCCACAATATATCTTACCCAGACAAAATAATATATGGTCCCACAATATATTTTACGCAGACAAAATAATATATGGTCCCCACAATATATTTTACGCAGGCAAAATAATATATGGTCCCACAATATATTTTACCCAGACAAAATAATATATGGTCCCACAATATATCTTACCCAGACAAAATAATATATGGTCCCACAATATATCTCACCCAGACAAAATAAATTCTCTTTTGAAATCTAAAAAATTACAATGTTTCATTTATAACTTATGCTTCAATAGAACTTAAAAATTATTTTACTAAAATAAATGATCCACACAATACTTAATTAATTTTCTTAACTACAATATACTTTAGCATACCATAATTATTTAATTCTAATTCTAGCCTAAACATTCCAGCCCCTCTACTCATGAAGTAATATAAAAAATTTTTTAAAAATCTATCCTGCTGTTAAAAATTATTATTTATCTATTTAAGTATTGTGTGGTCCTACTATGTACCTTCAGTCAGTTAGTTAAGTGCCATATGTGATACACGCTTGGGCGATCATGTCTCAAAAGAGACATGACTGACTGGGCAGAAGATTATCCCGCAGTAGGTTGCCATTGCTTTCTGCGGTAGACTGGTTGCCAACCAAGGCTATAGAACCCAATCTGTCCTGCTATTTAACCCATAACTGGAAGGAAGAGACGGATTAATACCTTTCCCAAGAGTATTTGCGCGTAAGTGAATACAATGGATTCAGCTGGAATTCGAACTCGGCTCCCCGGTTTCTCGTTTCGAGCCGAAATCCACTGTACCACAACGCACATCCGGCCACTATATACCTTACTCAGACAAAAAAAAATTCTTTAAAATTTAATTAATTACAATGTTTCAATTATAACTTATACTCTAACATAACTTCAAAAATAAAAATTATTTTACTAAAATAAATGACACACACAATACTTGTTTTTTTTACTAGAACATATCTAAGTATATGATAATTATTTAATCCTAACCTAAACATTCCATCCCTTTACTCATGAGATAGTAAAAAAATCTCATTTTTAATAAAAAAAACATAAAATCCAACCTGCTGTTAAAAATTATTGTCTACCCATTTAAAAAATATATAGTCCCACTATGTATCTTATCCAGACAAAATTAAAAAGTGACATGTCTAGACACCAGACCATACTCCTTCCTTTTGTGACTGAGATCTTAAAACTCCATAGTTACCTAATTCTAATTTTTTGATTGAACAATATTGACATACCTAAAGCATTTTCTTCAACTACTACTCCTTAATTTTCTAAATAACCATGAATTCATCTTATATTTTCAAAATAAATCATTTTCAGCATTTATTTTAACATATCACCTGAAGAAGAACAGTATTGTTCTGAAATATTAATATTTTGTGTAGTGATATAATCCTTTTATAAACCATTGTAATAACAAAATTGCAATATATATATATATATATATATATATATATATATATATTTATTTCCAGGTGAAGAGGACTCAAGGTTTTTTAGTTTGAGTGCTCTGGCATTTATTTTATTATAAACAGTGCTCAATATAATGAGTATTATAGAGCTTAATATAATTATATAGCTATGTATCAATTGTACATTGCAACATGGAAATTTCTATGTTTCGAGATAGATTCTCATCATCAGGCAATGTTGATGTTAGTTGTGCTGATGATTTACATTTAAATGACAAAACCCTTGGTTTGCTGTGTATGTATGTGGGTGCTTCTTGTGGCTAATCAGATTCATTTTGGGATTTGGCCCCAAAGAATACATACTAACCAACTTTTTCTCTTTTTTCCTTTTTTCCTCCCCCCAGTATTATAAAAATTGCTATGCTTATTAAACACTTCTTCATTAGCTGAATTTCTACTAATTCTGTTTTCTATTGATGAGGGTACATGTTTGATAACAGATGGAGAGTGGTTAGACTTTGGGTGGATCTATAAAGGATTGGTATTTGGTTTTTTGTATGGTTGGAGAATATTTTTCTCTGGATCTAAGGTTACATCTAGGAAATCTACTTTTTTTATATTAGTTTTAATTGATACTTTTAAATTGAGATTATTTAACACAAAGAGTTATATTTAGTCATTTCAATTGTAAATGAAACTAACTGGCAATCTAGCACTATGTAATCGCAAATATTCCTTCCCAGTCTTTTGAAATGGAGTATAGGTTTATCCTTTATTCCTTGTTTAGAATTTAAATTTCTGGTTCTTACTAAAATCGTTTTGTTCTATTTTACTCCCAGTAGTCCATTTTGTCTTAGTGGCATTGTTGCCTTGCTTGGAGTATTTGATTAAAAAACAGAAATGGATTGTAGAACAGAAAGTGGGAAGGATAATGAAAAATATAATTTTACTAAGAGCTGCAAAGCATAGGAAGTTGTGGAGAGCCATAATCACTTATGTTCTGATGAGGTATGACCCTTAGAAGAAGAAAATATATTTTTTTTTCAGGAGAAATTAATTTATTCTGAGAATAATTTATTTCTTTTTATCATGATGTGTCAAATTTTTTTTATTGTCAAGGGAATAAAAAGACCACAAGAAATACATTGTTTTTTTGTTTTTGCCTATTTTATCTTCTTTATTATTTTTTCTTTTCTTTATTTCCTTCATTGTATTTTTTCAGCTTTTCATTCTTCTCTCTTCTTTCTTTCTTTCTTTCTTTCTTTAATATCTCCTCAACTGCTTTCTTTCCTTCCTTCCTTAATATCTCCTTATTCTTCATATATTTTCTTTCATATCTGTTCTCTCTTTTTGCATCTATTGTTTCTTCCTTTTAAAATAAAGTGAGAAAGAATGACACAATATGAAAGAAAGGAACATAGAAATCATCGAGAAAAAAGAAAGAAGAAAAAAAGAAAGAAACAAATAAAACATGCCTAAGAGAAAAAGGAACAAAAATATAAAGAAAAGGAAACAGAAAGAAAGTAAAAGTTAAAAAAAAAAAAAGAACAAGCCCAAAATGCTAAAACAGAAAAAAAAAAAAAGTCCAAACTAAAAAGAACGAAAAACAAAATGGCTGCTGGAAAGCAGAAAGAATGTGATAGCAGTAATCATATTCATGTGCAAGCAAATCTTGAAATAACCAAAAGATGGAAGCTGTAGCTTTTGACATACACTGACATGAAGATGGTCATTAATCAAATAGACATAAATAGTGTAAGGTAAACAAGAAAGGAAATGATTAATTTTTATGTAAGTCAAACGTTTTTTCTGTATTACGAAGGCATATGAAATGTAAATATCACAAACACTATGATTAGTAAATCCCTACATACTCTGAGCATCCCTTTTGTATATAAGATGTTGGTATGCTAAGCTACAAAGTGCCATGGTCTTTTATAATAGTAATCACTGAGCAAACACTGAGTGACTATATTGTTCTTGTCCGATTTTCTACATGTTAAGAGCGTTCTTCCACTATGTCTCCATTCACTTCCAATGCTATACCCGTCAACAGTGGACTTGCATCCACTGTCATTTTCTGTTTACATGCCATCCTCCTCTTGCAAGATTTTCTTGACGCACTCTTGTCACCATCATGTGGATCGTGTGCTTCGAGACAATGTTGCAGGTTTTGTCATCCCAGCCTTTACTTACAGCACTGGCTTGTCGCTTCAAGAATACCATTGCTGCCCTAAGCCAACCACACACCAGAAGTTGGCTTACATACAGAAGGATTCTAAATTCACAAAATTCTTTAAGAAACCAAGCGTTGAATTCTTCCACAAAGTTTTTAATCAACTCTTGTCATATAAAGTTAATGCAGGAATTAAGTGTCATTTTACTTAATTGCAAGGCTTACGGCCTATCACGTTGAATACACCGGTTCTTGCTCAATCATCGAAGTTAGGCAACGTTGAGCCTGGTCAGTACTTAGATGGGTGACTGCTTGAGAATACCAGGTGCTGTAAGTGTTTAGTGACAGATATGCATTGTGGTGCAGTGGATATCAGCTCAGAAAGAGAAATCGGTGAGCGGAGTTCAAATTCCAGTTGAATACCCTGCATTCACTTAAGCACTGGTACCCTTGGAAAAGGTATTAATCTGTCCCTTCCCTCCTGTTATGGGTTAAATAACAAGGGTAGAACTTGGGGACCCTGCCCTTAAAAACAAATCCCAATGAATCTTGATACTCAAAAAGAAAAAGCATTACTAGACACAAAACTTATATAAAAAAACAACAGTAAATTGTTGAAAGAAAAAGGTATTACCAGCAATAAATAAATAAAAATTTAGTTGGCAATAAATGACCCGCCGAGGTGTTGATATGCCATAAAAAAACAAAACAACGAGCCAACTTAATTGCAATTGTTCCAACCTTGTATATCTATGAGAAGTATCATCGTCATCATTTATCCATCACACCCAGATGGTGCATAGGGCAGCAACTTTTTGTTGCTGTTTCTGTAACAAACTGTTTTTTACGGGGCAGGGTTGTTAGCCCTGCACCCAAACCCCAAACCTGGAGGACCAGTGGACCATTCTTGGTCCTTACGTTTACAGCACCTGGTATATCCAAATGGTCACCCATTTAAGTACTGAGCAGGCTCGATGTTGCTTAACTTCGGTAATTAGACAGGAACCGGTGAATTTAACACGATATAGCCGTTGACTTGAGAAGTATCATACCCAGTGTCAATTCATTTTGGACTAATTATTCTTCTATAGATATTTCTTTTCTCCATGTCTTTTCAATTCACATTCTCTACTGGCATCTCTTGACTGATGTAAAACAATTTTGTAAATGACTTGTTGGTCTCTTGTTCAAAAAACATTAAATTAGTTCAATCTTTTTTTCTTTTCCTTATTTTTCATGATTATCTCATTAATTTTTTTGAATAGTAAGTCTTCCACTTTTGGGGGTATGCCCTTAATGAGAATTTGATGATTGCTTTGTACCCTGCTGTAGCTAAAACTAAATCAGTGTTTTCACCTCTACCTACTCTATTGCCTTTTAATTTCTATGAGCTAACCTAACATTGTCCGCTTAATATCATTACAACAAAGTCAGACTTGTTCATTTGAAATAAAGATGCTATCAAGAATGCAATTATCGTAAAATTAAAGAATCAAGGTTTCAAACTTGATTGATTCCTCAACAATGAAAGAACTATATATATATATATATTGTAACAAAGTTATAGAACTTGTAGGTTTTTTATATATATAAAAGTGGACATTGAAGTCAACACCCAGACACGACAATCTGTTTTATGCTAAACACAATTGTCAGGCCATGACAATTAATTTTAAGCATGAAACAGACTGTCACCTCCAGGTGTTGCCTTCAATGTTCACTTATATATTTACATATGCTTTATCCCTGATATTGAGCACTTTTAGCCATAAATATAATATACCTTAAAACTATATTTTTCATATATATATATATATATATATATATATATATATATATATTGTAATAGTTGCTACAATGGTTTATAAATTCATAGTATCACCACACAAAAATTTTTGCGTTTCAGAGCTGACCATGTGTCTAGGCTGCTTCTTCTTCAGGTGATCTAGTTGGTATGAAAATTATCTAGTTGAAAAGACTGTTTATTTGTGGCGGATTTGTTTTTTTTTAGGGGAAAGTGGGGTT
Source organism: Ascarosepion bandense (assembly GCA_037127315.1). Lineage (NCBI taxonomy): Eukaryota > Metazoa > Mollusca > Cephalopoda > Sepiida > Sepiidae > Ascarosepion > Ascarosepion bandense. The sequence continues at coordinate 1,309,213 of JBBBDQ010001116.1, forward strand.
GGGTTGTAATTTGAATTCTGTTGACCTTTTTAACATCTTAGGGTTAGGTGTTTGCGGGGGTGGCTAAGTCCAGGATAGGTTTTTCTATTTATCTTGTCTGGGTGTAGCCTGGTGGCGCGGGGGTGTTGTTATTTTGTTTAGGGTTTGGTAGGTGTTGTTTTGTTTTTGGGCTGGTTGCTTCTTTGTTAATTTTGGTTATTTTGTATTGGGGTATGTGTTTTTTTGTTTTTTTGTTTTTTACAGTGTCGATATTTTCTTTTATTTTTCTACTATTTTACGGAAGCTGGATTTTTTTCTGGTATGGTATGGGGTTTGTTGTCTTGTTTCTACGCTTTTTTGTTCTGTTTGTTAATAGGGTTGGTTATGTGTATTTTTTTGCATTTTTGGGGTGGTCGTGGGTGGGGTGTTTATTTGTTTATTTAAATTTTAGCGAGAAATATTTGTGATGTTTGCATAGTACTGCTAATTCGTCTCTACGGTTTAATAGATCGCTACTGTTGGGGTACTGTAGAATGTGTAGCTTTTCACTTAGACATAAAGGGCAGATGTCGTCAAGTGAGTTGCAAGTTCTAGTTTTTCTAAGATTTTCCATTTTACTTTGGGTTTCTGTTTTGAATCCTTTAGCTTCCAAAAGTATGTAGAAAGGGATGTTTGGTTTTGGTATAAGCTGTTTTAAATGAGGTTAGGTGCATGTACCAGCACTGTTTAAATGTGTTCTTAGTTGATCCAATATACACTTTATTTATAGTTGGATTTTTATTAGATGTTATGTTGCATTGATAGATTATTGGGTTAGTTTTATATTTATTTTGTAGTGGGCAGTTATTAGGGTTTCTACAATTGCACATGTTTTCGTTGTTGTGTTTGATTGTATTTTGGTTGTCAGTTTTATTTTGATCTGCGTGTTGATTTAGGATATGGTCAGCTCCGAAATGCGAAAATTTTTGTGTAGTGATACTATGAATTTATAAACCATTGTAACAACTATTACAATATAACTCTCTACGTATGTATCGAGCACTCCTTATAAAAGTAAATGCATGAACAACAGGTTAAAAAATCTACGAGTTCTACAACTTAGTTACAATATATATATATATATATATATATATAGTTCTTTTTTATTCTTTTTAAAAAACTTCAATCCAATAGGAAAAGCAGGAAGGTAAATCCCAAAGACTCAATCCTAATTAATATTAATTACATTAATATTAAAACTGATCAAGGTGGAGGGCTCAATGTAATTAATATTTAAATTACAGAGCCAATTATATGGAAATGATCACACAACAGTTTTGAACTTCTAAATTTATTTATTCTATTTTATATATATATATATATATATATATATATATATATATATATATATATATATATATATTTATTCAGATACTTTAATCTAAGCGGAAAAGCAGGAAGGTAAATTCCAAAAACCCGATCCTAATTAATATTAAAATTTTATTTTAATATTAAAAAATGATACAGGAAGAGAGCTAGAAAATCCATTCTCACCTTTAATAATTCTACTTGGACAAAAGGGCCTAAAGATAGTTTTGATGTCCCTATGGGAGCCTATGATTCAGCCCAGGTAGCAGATCTAATAGGTATTTATATTTTAGATATTTTAAGTAGATTTTTAGACCCTAAACTAATAGGCCTATATCGGGATGATGGTCTGATATGTATTCCCAATTCCAATGGGCCTTACACTAATAGAATACATAAGAAAATTATCAGAGCCCTAAATTTTCTAGGTTTTAAGGTTGAGGTTACTTCCAATTTCAAAACTGTAAACTATCTAGATATCACCCTTAACTTAAGTGATGGTTCCTACCAACCCTTTCTCAAAGAAAATAGTTCTCCCACCTATATAAATAGTTTATCCAACCACCCCAAAATATTATAAGACAAATACCCAAGATAGTAAATAATAGGGTTAACCAATTATCATCTAATATAAAAATTTTCAACGCAAGTAAAGAAATTTATGATAAGGCCCTTCAGAAAAGTGGTTTTATTAACAAGTTAACATATAATAAGCCTGCTATAAACCCAAAATCATCTAAAACTAAAAACACCGGAAAATGTAGAAAAAGGAAGATAATTTGATTTAACCCACCTTATTGTAAGCTAACTAATATAAATATTGGTAAGTATTTTCTCAGATTAATCGATAAACATTTTAATAATAATAATCCCTTAAATAAAATTTTTAATAAATTCACCCTAAAAATCAGTTACTCTTGCACCTCAAATATAGATGATATTATTAATTCCCATAATAGGCATATTTTAATGAACTTAAATAATACCGACGTCAAATCTGGAATTGTTGATAAATGCAATTGCAATTCTGTGGATACCTGCCCGGTGGAGGGCAAATGTAAATCCACCCAAGTAATTTATGAAGCCCGTATTTCTCCATCTAATAACAAAGACAATTACCGACTTATATTGGTATGTCCGCGGGCCCTTTCAAACAGAGACTTTACAACCACAGGTACTCGTTTTCAAACCCTAGACAAAGATTCCAGATGGCAATATCACGTAGATTCTGGAAAATGAAGGCGGAAGGGCAGGACACTATAATCAGCTGGAAACTAATAGGCTCAGCCTGTACCCTTAAAAACTTTTGTGATAGGTGCCATCTATGTCTATTGGACTTACTTTTGAATCTTAGAAAGGAATTCATTAATAAGTGCCGTCATAGGGCGGATTTTAAATTTTAAATTTTTAAATTTTAATTTTTAAATTTTAAATTTTTAAATTTTTAATTTTTCTTTTTATAATTTTTATGTATATGTGTATGCTTGTGTGTATGTGTATATTTGTATATATGTGTGTATATATGTATATATGTATGTGTATATATGTATTTATGCGTGTAAAAAATTTTTAGCTATTTAAATGCTCTACTTATATTTCCCTTCATAATATTCATTAAATTTTTATATATTTTTATATGTATGTGTGTATGTGTGCATATGTATAATGTATATATATGTGTGTGTGTGTGTGTATGTGTGTATGTGTGTATATGTATACATATGTGTGTGTGTGTACATATATATTGTGTGTGTGGATTTTTTGTATATGTGTGTACATATATGTGTGTGTATGCGCATGTATATGTATATACGTATATAAGTGTGTGTATGTGATTGAATGTATGTGTGTGTGTGCGTGTGTATGTATGTATATATGTATTCATAATTGAAGAATTGTGTGTGTGTGTGTGTGTGTGTGTGTGTGTGTGTGTGTGTGTACACATATATGTATGTATAATTGTAAATGAAAATTTTTTTTTATACCTAGCGGTATCTATATTTAGTTTAAATTAAATGACCTAATTTTTTTAAAAAAATTTATTTTAAATCCTATATCTTTTTATTCCCTTTAAAAATAATTATACCTTTTTAAGTAAAAGGCCTTTTTCTAATACTTCAACGTTGTTTTTGGGAAGTTAGGTTTTTGAATATGTCCAGCATCTGTAATATATAAAAATTTTTTTCTTTCTTTTCTTTTTCCCTCCCTTCCTTTATCTCTCTTATCTCCCACCTTTTTTCCGTTTTGCTTAACCTAATATCAATTCAACACACCGTCTGTTCCTTTTACGTTACAATTCTCTTTCCTTTTTTACGAACCCAGACAATGCCAATTTTTCTTTTCTTGTTTATTTTATTTTATTTTATTTTATCTTTTTCTTTTTCTTTCTTTTTAATTTTTTTGCAAATCTATTTAAAAAGGAAAAATAGACTGATTTTTTCTCCAGTTTCAGAAAGGATTTTTTTGTTGCTGAGGTGATGTGTTATCTCCTGTGGGGATTTCATATCGAAATGGTCATTCAACATCCTTGAATTAATCCTATTTAATTTATATATATATATATATATATATATATATATATATTGTGTTAGCCCAGAAAGTTTTTCTAGCCTGAATCCAGCTTACACATACAAATCAACCATCTGCCTATGCATTGAATACTGTTGTCATATTTGGTTGGCCGCCTTTGCTATTCATCGCAGGGTTCTCGACAGATCCAGAGAAGAATCTGCAATGTAATCAATCCTAAATTGACGGCTTGTTTCCAGCAACTTTCTCATTAATGGGATGTGGTTTCCCTCTGTCTCTTCTACAAATATTATTATGGCTTCTGCTCTGAGCTTAGCTCTCTGGTGCCCCCTCTACAAGAATTTACTTGAGTAATAAGACTGACAACAAGGTCCTGCCCTTTTACAGTCAAAAAATTCAAATACACCTACCACTTCTACTCCATCAGCTTCTTTTCTCGCACTTCCCATCTGTGAAACTCCTTTCCATATACTTGCTTTCCTGATAGCTACAATCTCCAAGAGTTTAAGTGCAATGTCAATTGCCATCCCCTTAATTCCCATCCTTCTCTTATCCTTTCCTCAACACCCCCTTTTATTTTGTTCTTCTCTCTTTTTACTTTACTCTCAGACAAATCTCTTCAAAATTCAAGGAAAATTTTGTGAGCCTCTGTGAATTATTTTCTAACCAATGAAATGGAAGCGATTTACAAAACTGAGAGAAATTAACAAACCAGTGTCAAAAATGTTATTTGATATAAATAGAGAAAGTTGAATCAAACAGACAGGGATGAAGGAAGCAGAGGAGATTGAACCAGCTACAATGTGGTGAGAAAAATTTCAAAGTACTGAACCAGACATAATGTCTTGTTGATATACATTCATTTTCTTCTCACTTGTTATTTCCTTTTATCTCTTTTTCTTCTTTGTCTTTGCCTACTCGACGTCAACAAAAAAGACAACAACAACAAGAAGACACTTCAACTGACTCCTAAAATTAATAAACAATTTTCTTTTATTGTTTTTTCTTTCTCTTCATTTACTTGCCGGCCACAAAAAGAAAGAAAGATACGAAGACCTTACTACTACAACAAACTCTGGATTCATTTAACTCTTTACTACTATTTCTCTTGGGACATTTCCACAGTTAATAATTTCACTTCCTGCAAAATGATGTTATTCTGTTCTATAAATAAATTTCCACTTAAACATACAAAAGAAACACTTTTATTCTTTCCAACCTTCTGACGATAATCTTGAATTGTGGGGAGTTTGATTATATTTGACACAAGGTCAATTTGATAAACATTATTGAGCTTCCTATAAACTAGACGAGATATCCCTAGACATGAGCAGTGGAATAAGAACTTCTACCCAGAGGTTTCAGTTCAGAATTCTCTGTAGGTTACTTGGATCGATATACATCCGAGGAAGGCCAGAAAGTACATCGGACAAAAGGCCGACATAAAAATAAAAATTAGGATAATAGTCTGAATATAAATAGCAAAATAATAATGATAACTTTTCATCTCAAAAATTCAGACAAAATTTATTTTTTTACCTGATTCAATATTCTGAAGGGATGTTTTTTGTATAAATTTGACATCGTGCATGTTTTGCTAGATATTGCAAATAGGATGATGAAACCACACAAAACACCACTTCACTCAGAAACAGAATTGTTATTTCCATGAGTAGAAAATGATTTTCCACAATATAACAATGAATCCTTTAATTATTAACAACAATCATTTGAAAAACAAAAATATAAATATGCTTATTGAAAATTTTTTCCCACATAAACTTTAACGTAAAGTACAAATCAACCTAAATGTTATTAGTCCTGTATAGTTATTTTTTTATATGAATAACACAAAAATTAACAATTACCGAAGGGAGATAACATAAAATCAAATTAACAAATAACACATCACTCAGTAAGTCCCAAGCCTGACATATAGATGACACCACTAATAAAAAATTCATATAATTCTTAAGAAGTACTAACCTTCAAATGGTCCATGACAAAATTTGGGCCCGATCAGATTATTAGTTTACGAATTACAGTTATTTAAGTGAAGCTACTGTTGCAAACTTCCAAAACAATGGAAAAATCTGAATTTTGTGTGTTGATAAAGCATTGCTTTCTGATAGGAAAAAATAGTGTTCGTGCAAAGCAATGGCTTGATAAATGTTATTCGGACTCTGCTCCATCAGAAGCAACAGTTAAGAGGTGGTATGCTGACATTAAATGTAGTTGTACAGACACAAATAATGCTGAACACTCAGATCGCCCAAAATCAGCAATTGTCCCGGAAAACACCCAAAAAGATCCACAGACTCATTTTGGCCAATCATAAATTGATGTTGCATGTGATAGCAGAGGAATTGAACATATCAGAAGGCAGTATATTCACCATTTTGCATAAATATTTGTCAATGAGAAAGCTGTGTTCAAAGTGGGTGCCGCATTTGCTCCCAGTCGATCAAAAACAACACATTGACAATTCAGTGGGTTGTTTGTAACTGTTTCAATGCAACAAGACAAAGTTTTTGTTTAAATATGTGACAATGAATAAAACATGGATCAACTACTTCATTTCAGAGTCACATCAGCAGTCAGCTGAGTGGACAGCAGCAGGTGAAAGTCGTCTAAAGCAACCAAAAATACAAACATCAGCAGGCTAGGTTTTGGCCTCTGTATTTTGGGATGTGCAAGGTATTTTATTCATCAATTACCTTGAGAAAGTAAGAATCATTAATAGTAAATTTTATACAGCATTATTGGTGTGTTTGAAGGAAGAAATCGCCAACAATGGCTACAAATGAAGAAGAAAAAGTGATCTTTCACCAAGACAACACATCGTGTCACAGAATGATTGCAATGATGACAAAACTACATAAATTGCATTTTGAATTGCTTTTGCATCCACCCTATTCTCAAGATCTGGCCCCCAGCGACTACAGGCCATTTGCAGACCTCAAAAGAATGCTCCATGGAAAAACATTTAGCTCCAATGAAGAAGCGGTATTGGAAACTGAGGCGTACTTTGAGGCAAAAGACAAATTGTTCTACAAAAAAGGCACTGAATTGTTAGAGAAGCATTGGAATTAGTGTATCACCCTAGGAGGAGACCATTTTGCCTAAAAGTTGTTGTTTTATTAGTTTGACATTGGATTTATTGAGTGATGTGTTACTCAAGGAAGATAATAAAAAATCAAATTAACAAACAAATGACTTCTCCCTCATAGAAAAAAAATTAGTAAGAAAGACTCAACTGCAATGCAATCGTCACTGGCCAGATTCCATCGGTAAAAGCAATTTTCATTGGCCAGATTCCATCGGTAAAAGCAATTTTCATTGGCCAGATTCCATCGGTAAAAGCAATTTTCATTGGCCGAATTACAATAAAAATTGAATCAAATTTTTGGTATTCAACAAATGAGAAATGGTGAGAAACTGACTAGGAGGTGGTCACCTCCAGGTTGAGTCATCTGGGATAGCAGGGCTAGATATTTTTAAAGGCTCAACACCCTCAATGACATCAGGAATAAACATCACTGATGAACCTTCCTTGCATACGACATGGGTGTTTAAAATAAGGTCTCCAACTACTCTAATATCTACCCATTGATGAGGTTAAAAGTGGATTCATGCCTTTCCTAGGAAAATAAATGAGAATTGATATGAAGATTTTCTTTGGATGGACACACTTGAAGAAGAGCAGCAACTCAACAGCAGTATTAAATTCAATGGGTTTCGTGTACAGAAAAGAGGTGTATGCAAATAAGGTAAAAAAAAAAAGCCTTGCAAACATAGTTTATATTTGTGAACTTAACTGTTAGAAAAGCATCCAGAAAACAGGTGGGGTTTGCAGCTTCTCAGCATCTGTAGTCCATTAACATCAGAAATATGCAGATGATACAGTACTGATAGCAGACATGGAAAGGAAACTAGAAGACCTCCTATAGAAGGTAGTTAAAGAAAGTGGAAAGAAAGGATTAAATATGATCTACAAGAAAACTGAATGCATGGTCATCAGTAAAAAGAGGAGCCCAAAATGCCAACTACAGGTTGGAGATGATACAGTGCTGATAGTAGACATGGAAAGGAAACTACAAGAGCTCTTATAGAAGGTAACTAAAGAAAGTGGAAAGAAGGGACTAAATATAAACTACAAGAAAACTGAATGCAATGTCATCAGTAAAAAGAGGAGCCCAAAATGCCAACTACAACATTGGGGAATACTAAAATCGAACCAGGTAGGGAAATCTAAATACCTGGGAAGTGTTCTAACAGCGTATGGAAAGTGTGACACTGAGATCCGAAGGCAAATTGGCATAGCCAAGGATGCATTCCAGAGGCTGATTAGAATATTGAGAGACAGGAAAATTTCAGTGGAAACGAAGAATTGACTACTGGATTGTTAGGTGATGTCTGTCCTTCAATATGGCAGTGAATGCTGGATAATCTCATCAAAGATGAAGGAAAGAGTTAAAGCAACTGAAATGTGGTTCTACAGAAGGATGCTGAAGATACCATGGACCGAACATATTAGCAACGATGAGGTTTTAGAGAGGATGAAATCAAAAAGAAAACTGATACTTAACATAAAAAAAAGACAGCTGAAGTTTGTGGGATATGTAATGAGGAAGGAGTAATTGGAGAATCTGATACTCACAAGACAAATAGACAGAAAGAGAGACAGGGAACAGCAATGCATGACATATTTGATGGGTTTGAGCAAATGGATGGCAGAGCAGAGTTTGGGAAGGCTAACAAGAGAAAGACAGTTAAGAGTAACAAGGGATAGAGAGATGTGGAGGGCCATGATCCCCTATATCCTAAAGGGGCATGGCACATAGAAGAAGAAGATATATAGGAATATCTCATCTTGTTCTTATATAGGACTGGTTAGTTATTGCTCACCTTGTTTCTACTAAATCTAAATCAATGTTACTCAGAATGAAGAACAACAGGCAACTAAATTAATGTTGATTAGTACATTTAGTGACATAGTAATTGCAATTCACTTACACTGAATTGACTAGTATTATTTTATTGTTTTTCTAAACAAAACTTAGCTAAATTCTTTGTCTTTGTCTTTTTTTCTCTCTCCCTCTTTCTGCTACTCTTAACTTCTCTTTCAATTCCTTTTCCTTTCTTTATCTCTCTCTCTCTCCCTCTCTCTCTCTATTATTCTCTTTCTTTCTTGTCAATATCTCCTCACTCTTTCTTTCTCATAACTTTTTCTTTTTTAATATTTTCTCACTCTTTTTTCTTTTTCTTCACTATTTCTTTCTTTTCACACTTTTTCTTAACATCTTCGCTTTCTTTCTTTCTTTCTTTCTTTCTTTCTTTCTTTCTTTCTCTGTTGTTCTTCTGTCTGTCTGTCTGTCTGTCTCATTCTCTTATCGCCCTCTTGTTATCCTCTATACCCAATACATGGAATCATCAATAAATTAAGACGGTTCAATCCTTCTTTTTTGCCATGGCAACCATTCAGCCGTAAAATCCTCAAGTGATACAAATTTTGTAATTACTGAGAACTTTTCAAAGATGGCATCAACTGCCTAACCAATCTGTGAGGCAACCACAATTAACAATCAAGGCAAGACAAGGAGGTTCTGGGAGGTGCTTAGTTGGTAGGGACGCTCAAGTTTGTGTGCAATATAAATAAATACAATGAATAATGTAAAATTCATGAATTTGGTTTTGTTTTTTATTAGGCTTTGCAAAGTGTCATGGCTGACAAATGTGTTTGCAGATGGATGAAAAATAATGCAAAGTTTCAAGGACAAATTGTCAGGCAAGTACTTTAGTTAATGAGGGAGAAAGTGCGATAGATATTTATGCAATGAGGGTACTGAAGATTTTACAAATATTCAAAGGTACATAGTGGATGGCAATGCTTGAGAAACTTTTATGGCATAGATCTTCATTTATAATGTTAAGTTTGCTTGCTTTTAAAATCAGCATTTCAGTAACTGGTTTTTAACTGATTTGAACCCCTGCTTTTGTATGAAAGGCAAAAATGTAATCATTGTAACCATGTCATGGCTAAATAAACACAAGTATATATATATTGATTATTTAATTACTTAGTTTTTGGTCATAATAAAATTAGACCAGTACACAGTTGTATTAAAAAGTATTCAATAAAATTATACTGTAGAACTTTTGAATATTCTTCATTTGTAAACGAGTTATTATGTGACCTAGGTTTCTACCATATAGTGTCTTCAGGTGATTTGCAATAACTGACTTTACCAATTTTTTTAAGGATGCTTACGTAACAGGAATTTTTTTGAACACTTGTATAACAGGGAATTTTTGAATGTGCAATTTTTAAAATTAGAAGTAATTATAACATTTTCATCCATGGTTGTATGAACCTAATAGGTATTATGACTAAATGTAACCATAAAACAGCTATTAGGTTCATACAACCATCCCCATGCGCGTTCTTAAAAAAAACGGTAAAATCACTTATTGCAAACTCATCTGAAGACACCACATGGTAGAAACCTAGGTCACAGAATAACTCATTTACAGATGAAGTATATATATATATATATATATATATATATATTTAGTATATCGAGGCAGCAAGTAATTTTCTAGACATATGCTATTAAATATAAGAGACAATGAATGTCTATTATGTTTAATCATGAGCCGTTCTAAACGTCGTATTTTTGCTTTAATTTCAGTTGAAAATAAAGACAAAAATTCTCCAACATTTGGATAATTATTTATTGGTTTTCTTCTAAGCTTTTGGCTCACATGAGCCATCTTCAGAGAGGTAGTTTAAACTGAAATATTATAAAATCCACCATCACCGACGATTTTATTTTGTGTTGACATAAAACTCCGCTTGGCAACGGCAATAGTTACCAAAAATAATAAACGCAGTTCTTAAGTTTGCGATGCGGTTTTATGACGTCACACCGCGGGATAGCGCGAAATGACAACAAAACCATGTAGTCAAATGCAATGTAATATGTTATTTCCTGTTTTAAAGTTGATTTTATTGAGTGTTGGTTGTTTTGATTTGATGTACATGGCCTCCAATATCTGCAGGTTCCTCTTACTGTGTGTATGAGTAAGGATCACCGTATTGTTGACCAAAATCTGTCTGATATTACCTACATGTTTATGTTTTTCAGAGAAATGTTGTTTAATAGTACTCTGATCAGAAAGATGACATGTAAGTCTACGGGAGAGCGTGGTTGTGGTAAAACCAATATATGTACTAGGTTTTTGAGTAGTATCAGAGATGCAATCTCTGAATGGGCATGTAAATTGGTACACTACATTGGTTTTTTGTAAAGAATTTAGTTTAGTGCCTGTTGGGTTATTATAGACTATATTATAGACTATATATATATATATATATATATATATATATATATATATTATACTTTGGAATATTTACAAACTACTACAAAATTTTACATTTTGTTTCAACGTTGAAAGAACAATGTCTCATCATGTAGTTAATAATGATGGTAATAAATGTTTTATTGAAAAAACACCACTTCCTTTTATTTTTGGAATTCTTTTTGTACAAGGTAAGAAGATAATCAAAACGAGGGGAAAAAAGAAAGTGGACAGAAAAGATGAGAAACAAAGATAAAAAATCAAGAGAGGGAAAGAAAGAGGAAAGGGAAAGACACAGAGAAAACAAAAAGCAAAGAGGAAAACAAGAGAGAAAGCACTGAGAAGAAAGAGCCAATAGAAATGGCTAAGAGAGAGAAATTTAAAACTTAGGCAGGAAATGAATTGTAGACAGATTTAGGTATCAGTTACATGGTGTCTGGGCTCAAATATATGTATATATATATATTGTGTATTTTGGTAACAATCTCTCTTTTATGCAGGTTTCATTCAAAATGACAGATAAGGTCTTATTAATTGTTTTTATAAATCTTCATGTATTTTTAATTTTTTAATATTTTTTTCTTTTCAGAACTCAAATTATATAAGAATTGTCCAAAGATTTTGTATTTTTTACCTCTTTTGGCTATACATTTAGCCATTATCAAGACTGAATTTTGTTTTACTCGCAAATAAATACATGTAAAGTTTAAATATATAGGGGAATGTGTATGATATATATCGGTAAAAAATGCAATTTTTAGAAAAGTCTGTACAAAACATTGCTGGATAGAGAAAATTATAAGATTTGGAAAAACAGCTAATGTTTTTATCTATCTTATCTATCTATCTATCTATATATATATATATATATATATATATAGCTTTCCCTGGCGATCCGTTTAGGTGAAACCTAGGTAGGTTCGTCTGGCTCATTAGCTGCTATTTATTTAGTTTGTTCTACCTTTGTATTGAGTGCTTTCTGTTAGATGATTACTCGTGTCGGGTTTTTTCTTTGGGCTTTGTGCTGATTTTGGTTCGAACACTTTTGACTGTCTTTCATGCTCTAAGCTCTTTCTTTTTTTACAACCATTTTTTCTTTCATTTGATACTTTTCAAGGAAGGTTTTTGAGACAAATATAAATATAATCTTGTTTTTATATATATATATATATATATATATATATATATATATCAGCATGCAGTGTGGGTATAGAAGAATCCAAAGGAGTGTCCTGTACATAAAGTGGGAGGATAACTCTCTAAGAGAGCTCTAAATATATATGTATATAAATACATATAGAGCAAATATAAGAAAAATTAAGGCAGACACATTATTTCATGGTAAATCGGAAGTATAGGCCTATTTCAGGTGAACCATCATCAGCTTCCGTCTTTATTTTACAAAGGATTTTACACGAATCATGTAAAATCCTTTGTAAAATAAAGATGGAAGCTGATGATGGTTCGCCTGAAATAGGCCTACACTTCTGATTTACCATGAAATAATGTGTATGCCTTAATTTTTCTTATATATATATATATATAAATTTAACTGTAATCATGCTTTCAATGATTAAATAAACTGTCACTCTTCAGTATCCAACTTCATATTTACATAAACTTTATCCTCGATATCAAGCACTTTTCTCTATAAATATAGTATGCCGTATGCCATAAAACCATATTTTACCATGTGTGTGTATATATTTGAGTGTATATATATATATATATATATATATATATATATATATATATATACATATATATATATACTCAAGTTGTCTGAAAATCTCATGAGCATGAAACTCGGGTTACAACTAGAGTCATCCTTTCATAAAAAAGATGACTCTAGTCATGCTCAGTCAAGTTAATCTAGGCTTCAAGTACTTTACTGAGGAGCTATTTTTGTCTTTTGAAATTCTTAAGCTTTTCTTTATTTCAGTATCGTCATTTTTTTTAGTCTATCTGGAGAAGGGTTTTAGGTTTTGTCATGTTGTCTGTTGGTTCCATTAACATTTTTTCTTTTTCTTTAATATATATTTATAGTCAAAAAATGAATAGTTTTATATATATATATATATATATATATAGTCAATAAGAAATGAATAGTTATATATATATATATATGTTGTCAATAAGAAATGAATAGTTATATATATATATATATATTTATTTATTATAAATTATGTTTTAGAACATGTACATCATTTTTTCTATATATGTCCTCTTCTCTACGGTCATATGGTTGTTTCAGTGTTTAGACTCAAACACATCATCAGGAGAAGTAAAGAGTAAGAGTTTGGAATCATTCTCTGTTTATATTTGGTTCATTTTTGTCGTGGGAGTTGGTTGGGGTTATTGATAATTAAGTGAATGTATCTTTCGTTTTGACCGTTAGACTTTTGAAGAACCTGTTATGTAAGTGTGAAATTGTTGATTAATGGTATTATCTGTTGGATATCTTTTGGTTAGAATTTCTAAGAGAGTGGGGTGTGGAGTGGTCAGTTTTATGGTTGGCTATCGTTTAATTGACTTATGTCTGTTGTTAGCGGACCTAATTCATGTATTTACTTTGATCCTGTGGCTAGGTTTTCACTTTGGGGTTTCTTAGATAGACATGATAGGGGTGGGGTATTTTTCCTTTCCAATTTTGATTTTTTCTGTATGGAATATTTTTTTATTTTATAGGGTTTTTTTTAAATATATTTTTTTATTTTATATTCAAGTTTGGAGTATTATTGTATTTAGGCAAAGTTATTTCAAGAAATCTAAACTTGTATTTTTTAGGGAGTAAATGCAAATTAGCATTTTATCAGTTTTTTTATATAAAGTTGTATGTTTAATCTTAATTTTAAGTTTAGGGGATCGTTTTTTTCTTTTAATTTTTTTATATTCTTTTCTCTATAAATTATCGTTTGGAATCCTATTTATTTCTTTTGATTTTTTATATATTTTATTTATTTAGATATTTTTGCGGGTATTAGATCTTACTTTAAGGATTTATTAGACTGATTTTTTTCTATAGCATTCTTTATCTTTTATAATAAAAATATCTATTCAAATTTCCAGTATATTTTAGTGTGATTGTAGGGTTAGATCTTATGTGTGCTTACAGGTTATTTTTGTGTATGATATAATTATTCTGAAGTACTATATTTAATCTAAATTCACAGCTCTATGCATCATATATCGAGCACTATTTTAAATGAATGTTTTGGACGGGAAAAAAAAACAAAAAAAATTTTTTTTTCTTTTCTCTCCTCATTCTATACTCACTCGGATATATATTTATATATATATATATATATATATATAGTCAATAAGAATGAATAGTTATATATATATATAGTCAATAAGAAATGAATAGTTATACACACATATATAGTCAATAAAAAATGAATAGATATATATTGTCAATAAAAAATGAATAGTTATATATATATATATATGTGTATATATATGTATAGTGAAAAGGAAATGGCTAGTTTTTACATATATGTGTGTGTGTGTGTGTGTGCGCGCTTAAACATTCAGATATAGATAAAACATATATGTAAAAAGATCATATGAATAAAAGAAAAGTTTTCCTTTTGTCATCATACATATACACCCCCCCCCGCATTCACACTCCCCCCCCCCCACCGGCGCTCAGTCATTTTCCACCTTTTCTTCACTCTCTCTTTGTTTAATCTATTTCTATTACACTTTTTCAGTTTCACTCTCTGTCTGTCTGTCTGTCTGTCTGTCTGTCTGTCTGTCTGTCTCTCTCTCTCTCTCTCTCTCTCTCTCTTTCTATATCTGTCTGTCTGTCTGTCTCTCTGTCTGTCTGTCTCTCTCTCTCTCTCTTTCTATATCTATCTATCTGTCTGTCTGTATGTATGTCTGTCTGTCTGTCTGTCTGTCTGTCTGTCTGTCTCTCTCTCTCTTTCTATATCTATCTATCTGTCTGTCTGTCTGTCTGTCTGTCTCTCTCTCTCTCTCTCTCTCTCTCTTTCTATATCTATCTATCTGTCTGTCTGTATGTATGTCTGTTTATCTGCCTCACTCTCTGTCTCTAAGTGGGGGCTGAAAATTTTCTAGCCTGACCTACTTTACAAAATCTGGTGAAATGATAAAACATCAGTTCTATTTTGGAAAGGACTCCTTGGTCCAGCTGAGAACTTTTCAATGTGCCATTGTGTGAGCCCCCCCCCCCACACACACACATGTGTATGCATGTGTGTCATCAAGTTTAGTCATCAAATCTTTTTTTAAATTAGTCACACCTCATCACAACTCCAAGAGGCTCTTTCCTTGAGTGATGAGTGACAAGGAAGAGACGTTCCTGTTTATGCATGTTCAGTTCATAACTAGACGTTAATCCTTTTCCAGGAGTGACCATTGCAGAAAATATAGAGAGCAACAACTTTGAAGACTGGCTTAATTTTGGGGGGAAACAAAACTGAGTGAAGGATAAAATGTGAAAACCAGCATCAACAGTCTTATATAACAACAGCATATAGTCAAATACATAGTCAAATATATATTAATATATATATAACCAAATATATAGTCAAATATTGAGTCAAATATATTGTCAAATATAAAGCCAACTATATAACCAAATATACAGTCAAATATATAATCAAATATATAGTCAAATATATGATCAAATATATTGTCAAATATATAATCAAATATATAGTCAAATATATAACTAAATATATAGTCAAATATATAAAAAAATATATAATCAAATATAGGTTCAAATATATAGTCAAATATATAACCAAATATATAATCAAATATATAATCAAATATATAGTCAAATATATAATCAAATATATAACCAAATATATAGTCAAATATATAACTAAATATATAGTCAAATATATAACTAAATATATAGTCAAATATATAACTAAATATATAGTCAAATATATAGTCAAATATATAATCAAATATAGAGTCAAATATATAATCAAATACATAGTCAAATATATAATAAAATATATAGGAAAATATATAATCAAATATATTGGCAAATATATAATCAAATATATAGTCAAATATATAGCCAAATATATTGGCAAATATATAATCAAATATATCATCAAATATATAACCAAATATATTGGCAAATATATAATCAAATATATAGTCAATTATATAACCAAATATACTGTCAAGTATATAATCAAATATATAAAAAAATATATAATCAAATAAAGTTTAAATACATAACTAAACCTATAGTCAACTATATAACCAAATATACAGTCAAATATATAATCAAATATATAGTCAAATATATAATCAAGTATATAGTCAAATATATAATCAAATATATAGTCAAATATATAACCACATATATAATCAAATATATAACCAAATATATAGTCAAATATATAATCAAATACTTAGTCAAATATATAATAAAATATATAGGAAAATATATAATCAAATATATAGTCAAATATATAACCAAATATATTGGCAAATATATAATCAAATATATAGTCAAATATATAACCAAATATATTGGCAAATATATAATCAAATATATAGTCAATTATATAACCAAATATATCATCAAGTATATAATCAAATATATAAAAAAATATATAATCAAATAAAGTTTAAATACATGACTAAACCTATAGTCAACTATATAACCAAATATACAGTCAAATATATAATCAAATATATAGTCAAATATAAAGTCAAATATATAATCAAATATAGGTTCAAATACATAACTAAACCTATAGTCAACTATATAACCAAATATACAGTCAAATATATAATCAAATATATAGTCAAATATATGATCAAATATATTGTCAAATATATAATCAAATATATAGTCAAATATATAACTAAATATATAGTCAAATATATAAAAAAATATATAATCAAACATAGGTTCAAATATATAGTCAAATATATATCCAAATATATAATCAAATATATAATCAAATATATAGTCAAATATATAATCAAATATATAACCAAATATATAGTCAAATATATAATCAAATATATAGTCAAAAATATAATCAAATATATAGTCAAATATATAACCAAATATATAGTCAAATATATAACTAAATATATAGTCAAATATATAACTAAATATATAGTCAAATATATAACTAAATATATAGTCAAATATATAATCAAATATAGAGTCAAATATATAATCAAATACATATTCAAATATATAATAAAATATATAGGAAAATATATAATCAAATATATTGGCAAATATATAATCAAATATATAGTCAAATATATAGCCAAATATATTGGCAAATATATAATCAAATATATAGTCAATTATATAACCAAATATATCGTCAAGTATATAATCAAATATATAAAAAAATATATAATCAAATAAAGTTTAAATACATAACTAAACCTATAGTCAACTATATAACCAAATATACAGTCAAATATATAATCAAATATATAGTCAAATATATAATCAAATATATAGTCAAATATATAATCAAATATATAGTCAAATATATAACCATATATATAGTCAAATATATAACCAAATATATAGTCAAATATATAATCAAATACATAGTCAAATATATAATAAAATATATAGGAAAATATATAATGAAATATATTGGCAAATATATAATCAAATATATAGTCAAATATATAACCAAATATATTGGCAAATATATAATCAAATATATAGTCAAATATATAACCACATATATCGTTAAGTATATAATCAAATATATAAAAAAATATATAATCAAATAAAGTTTAAATACATAACTAAACCTATAGTCAACTATATAACCAAATATACAGTCAAATATATAATCAAATATATAGTCAAATATATAGTCAAATATATAATCAAATATAGGTTCAAATACATAACTAAACCTATAGTCAACTATATGACCAAATATACAGTCAAATATATAATCAAATATATAGTCAAATATATGATCAAATATATAGTCAAATATATAACTAAATATATAGTCAAATATATAATCAAATATATAGTCAAATATATAACTAAATATATAGTCAAATATATAGTCAAATATATAATCAAATACATAGTCAAATATATAATAAAATATATAGGAAAATATATAATCAAATATATTGGCAAATATATAATCAAATATATAGTCAAATATATAATCAAATATATTGGCAAATATATAATCAAATATATAGTCAAATATATAACCAAATATATTGGCAAATATATAATCAAATATATAGTCAATTATATAACCAAATATACTGTCAAGTATATAATCAAATATATAAAAAAATAGATAATCAAATAAAGTTTAAATACATAACTAAACCTATAGTCAACTATATAACCAAATATACAGTCAAATATATAATCAAATATATAGTCAAATATATAGTCCAATATATAATCAAATATAGGTTCAAATACATAACTAAACCTATAGTCAACTATATAACCAAATATACAGTCAAATATATAATCAAATATATAGTCAAATATATAATCAAATATATAGTCAAATATATAATCAAATATATAGTCAAATATATAACCAAATATATTGGCAAATATATAATCAAATATATAGTCAAATATATAACCAAATATATTGGCAAATATATAATCAAATATATAGTCAATTATATAATCAAATATATCGTCAAGTATATAATCAAATATATAGTTAAATATATAATCAAATATATAATCAAATTGTTTAAAGACTTCTTTCATCAACCATGGATTTCTGCCCACAGAATCGTTGCTCACTGGATTTTTTTCCTTTTTCTGACCATTCTCTGTAAACCACCGAAATGGTTGTAGTAGATCATCTGTTTCTAAAATATTCAGACCCATTCACGAGGCAACAAACAACCATGCCATGTTCAAAGTTACTGAAAATACTTTTCTTTATATACTAATGCACGAAATGAAATTCAGCATTTCATTTTTAAAGGCCTAAATTCATTGAATTTTTGCCATATCATTGACAGGTTAAAAATTTTCATAAAATATATTTATACCTACTTAATTAAGTTACCAGGGTGTATATATTTGATCATTGCAAACATTCTTTCAGTCACTTGTAGCTATTCTATTTCTCTCTCCTAACTTTATCTGTCTCTCTCTCAGGGGTCGAGGCCATGCTGGACATTCTTTTGCCCACTCCAGTTCCCAAAATCTGACAAAAAAATCAAACGTCAGCCATTTTTGAGAAAGTCATCTTGCACAAGGACAAAACAAGTCATTTATTTTCCTCAATTAGCTTTGATATATAAAATGTATGTGCAATGTGGTTCAGTAGATGTTGGCTTGGAACGAGAAGTTGGAATGCCAAGTTCGAATTCCAGTTGAGTTTGTTGCATTCACATACTCTTGAGAAAATTATCAATTCATCATTTCTCCTCCAGCTATGGGGTAAATAGCAGGACAGATTAGGTTCCATAGCCATGGCTGGTAACCAGTCTACCACAGAAAGTAATGGTAACCTACTGTGGGAAAATCTTCTGCCCAGTCAGCCATGTCTCTTTCAAGACATGATCACACAAGAGTATATCACATATGGCACTTAACTGACTGACTTATACAAAAATTTATATATTATTTTCTCTCATATATATACTGTATATACTCACAGATAGGTAACACCAGTAGACAAGTCATACCCTTAGTTTGGGGTTGTCAAAGTGGGTCTTTGTGGTTGCCTCACAGATAGATCACACTATGATCTGAGGAGGTGTATGGTCCCTTTTTTTAGTGTAAATATAACTAATATTTGTTAAATATTTTCAAATATTCACTTTTGTTTCTGTATGAAGTTTTTGTGTGATATGAGTTTGTTAGTGTCAATTCACATCTATTCATAAATCTAGTGTGCCACCCGGCTGAGGATTAAAATTGCATAAGATGATACTTTTGAGCAAGCTGAAGGGGTTTGGTTTTTATCGAAAGTCTGGTTACAGTTAAACCATTATTTCTGAGGTCTATGACCCAATCAC
Source organism: Ascarosepion bandense (assembly GCA_037127315.1). Lineage (NCBI taxonomy): Eukaryota > Metazoa > Mollusca > Cephalopoda > Sepiida > Sepiidae > Ascarosepion > Ascarosepion bandense. The sequence goes on from JBBBDQ010001116.1 coordinate 1,329,436, forward strand.
ACAATTCTTTTTCAAGATATCATAAATCTTGCTGCTCTCTTTGATTTTGACATTTCTTTCATCTGACCCTTTTGCTTCCCCCCAGCCTCTCACCACCTTTTCTGAAACTCCGAACTTTCTTTCTGCAAATCTGTTTCCATGTTCTTCTGCATAATCCAACACTTTCAACTTAAAACCCTACTTCATAACCCCTTTTTCTTATTCATGATTAGGATTTTCAATTATTAAAATTTATAAACTACCAGTACCAGAAAAAATCAGGTGGAATCAAGTTTTGTTCATTAGTAAATGACTACTCCACAATGTGCACAGTTGTGATTGATTCTACTTGTCGAAGGCAGGGGGCCAGTGCTGTTTAGATACAAGTAATTGCTTTAGTCCTAAAATCACTTGAAAATAATAGTCTTTTGCCATAAATCATATAATAAATAGTAAATAGGAACAGTGGAGATCAGGGCTTTTATTTGACATGTGACATAGTATTGTTGGAAGAGGCAATTGCATGAAATCAAAATGTACAGAGACATTATGCTTTAGCCCAAGGTACTCACTTGGATTACTGATATGCCACAGCCTACTTCAGAGTCTCTATGATGCCACACCCATGAGTTTTATTAACATTTTGGTGAAAAAAGTATGACTCATATATATATATATATATATTTAGTGTATCGAGGTAGCAGATAATTTTCTAAGCATATACTGTTAAATATAAGAGACAATGAATGTCTATTATGTTTAATCATGAGCCATTCTAAACATCCTATTTAGGCTTTAATTTCAGCTGAAAATAAAGACAAAACTTTTCCAATATTTGGATAATTTTTTATTAAGTTGGTTCTAAGCTTTCGGCTCACATGAGCCATCTTCAGAGAGGTTACAAGGACGTTAACATAAAACCATAAAACTTTGCTAGGCAACAATAACAGTTAACAAAAATAGCTAAACGCAGTTCGTAAATTTGTAATGCGGATCTATGACGTTACACCGTATGAGAGCTCGAAATGATAACAGAACCATATATTTAAATGCAATGTAATACGTTATGACCAAATTTAAATTTGATTTTATTAAGTGTGGGTTGTTTGGATTTGATGTAGATGGCCTCCAGTATCTGTTTCTTTTTACTGTGTGTATAAATGAGGATTATTGTATTGTTGACTAAAATTTGTCTGATATTACCTACATTGCTGTGCTTTTCTAAGAAATGTTGTTTAATTGTACTCTGATAAGAAAGGTGACATGTAAGTCTACGGGAGAGCATGGTTGTAGTAAAACCAATATATATAGTGGGCTTATATATATATATATATATATATATATATATATATATATATATATATTGTATTAAGGCAGCAGATAATTATCTAAACTTATATTGTTAAATGTAACAGACAATGAATCATGAATTTGTTTAATCATGAGCCATTCTAAGCATTGTATTTTAGCTTTAATTTCTTGTGAAAATAAAGAAAAAATTGTCCATCATTTGTATATTTTTTTATTACACTGCTCCTAAGATTTTGGGTCACATGAGCGATCTTCAAAGTGGTTGATTAAACATAATACATATTCATTGTTTGTTATATTTAACAATATATATATATATATATAAACTTATAAACTAATATATTTTTTTTTTCTAAACATATATTGTTAAATATAACAGACAATGAATGTCTATTATGTCTAATCATGAGTCGTTCTAAACATTATATTTTGGCTTTAATTTCAGGTGAAATGTCTTGATACACTAAGCCACATACCTCCCATTACCAAAGAGGAAATTACTACTAAATTCTTTCCCTTAGACCAACCCAAATAAAACCAATACATCCCAAACTCTTCCTTTACCTAAGCTAACCTCTGGGCTTAGAATTTTTCTTATTCTCTGTTTATAAGGGGTCAAAGAATGCATGCCTTAAAATGACATGTTGAAAATGGCTACTTCCCCACTAAGTTTTATCTGAGGTTACAGATGTTTATATATATATATATGATTTTAATTACATTGATCTCTCTGGCAGGATCAGTTTTAATATTTCATTTTTAATAATTAATATTAATAGGATCCTTTAGGGATTTTACTTTTAAGCTGTTCCTTTTTGTATATATATATATGTATATATATGTATATATATATATATATATATATTATACACATGCAAAGTGTACCTGTAGTCATGAACTACTGGTGGTATACCAAAATAATTCAAAAGTGCTCAATACCACACAAAGTGGTAGAGCTAAATATAAAAGTTATATAATGTTCATTCCCAAAACCTGAAATTATGCGCATATAAATACAGTCTTTATAAATATGTATATGAGTGTGCGAACACAATATTTATATGTGAACATGGATGGATGTGTGTCTGTGGGTATACGTAGGTGGACGCACAAACACACTTATATGTACATATGTGGAAGTATGGACATATGTGTATCTAAACTTATTTATAAATGGAGGTTTGTCTATGTGTGTGTGTGTATGTGTGTGTGTGTGTCCATTACCTATAGACTTCGAAACGGCTGAACTGATTTTCTTGAAAATTTACACAGTTGTACTATAAGTGATTGCGAGTGTTCTTAGCGAGGTTTTGTGTTGAGGTACCCCTGATAAATATTGAAAATCGATAATCAAAAACATCGGGTTATAGAAGGAGTGGTCTGATTTTAATCAAATTTGATACACTCATAGACAAAGACATAAGAAACGATATTCAGAAATTTCAAGGTTGCAGTTCTTACAATAGTGCAGAAAATTGATAATATATATATATGTAAAAGGCAAGATCTTTGTGTGTGCATGTGTCTGTTTATCTGCCTGTATGTCTGTATTTTTTTCAGCCTTTTTATTTTAGTTTTTGCTTTGTGTTTGGCTCTAAGCAGGTATAATTGTAGTTCTTAGTCTCAGCTATGATATTATTTACTCAGAGGACTTATTTAGCCTTCAAAATTCAGTTTACGATGAAAAAAACTTATTTAATCTCGATATTAGGAAATGAAAATTTGACTTACATCCATTCATTTTTCTTTCAGTCTACAGTTTTGCCGTAACTGGAAACAGCTATTGCTTTTTAGTATTTTGTGCCAACATCCAAAGAGTCTGAGCTCCAGGACCATGGATTAGTTTTAAAGCCTTCATTACACCCAAGCAACGCCGGGCTATACTGCTAGTGTGGATATAAGTAAGAATATTAGACTCCATTAATATATATGGTTATATGTATATACACATTCATGTGCTTGTAAGTGGGCATGTAATGAGTTTATGGTCACTATCTAAGGATGATGAACTCTTCTCAACCAGTCTAAAGATCCTCAACCGAGATAAGGCCAAAGTCTCTGTTCTAAATCATGTTTCTTGTTTTCCATTTCATTTTAAAGAAAGGTTTACTCTGGGTGCTGGATTGTGGAATGAAGAGATACACAGTTAAATGTAGATAAACTCCTTTATTACCAGAGTGGTACAACCAAGAAGTATATACAATATTTATAGTCTCTCGCAGTAGTAGGTGTTACTTCATGAAGTCCATGATAATGACAACTCCCAATGCTAAACGCACATTGTCTTTTATACATCTGGGTGAGCAGATGTCATATGGTATGAGCCACGACACAACACCAGGAAAATATTTATACCGAATGGAACAAAAATAGTATGGTCTGATGAAATGAGCCAATTTAGCTCATAGAAATGTATTATAATTTATAACCAATCTAAATAATGTATTGAGTTTTCCTTTATATATATATATGTATATATATATATATATATATATATATATGTGTGTGTGTATTTAGGCAGCAAATTTTCTTTCATACATGTTAGATTAAATAAATTGCAAACATTGTGTCTGCTTGTTTTTAATAAAATCCGTTCATCCTCACAGATAATCTTTCACATATTATAATTGAATGATGTCAGAAATGAGCTGTAACATTGACGGATGTTATTATCATTCATTTCTCAATATACCAAAGTACTTTCACTCTTCTGAGATCATCTTCAGGTGTGTGAGTTATGGTAACAAAAAATAACTGTAAAACTGTGTTGCTAAAAGTTACTGTAAATTTTTTCTGCTTCAAATATAAAGACTGACAAATTGCTTAGTGTTCATTAGAACACGAAAATTATCCAAAATGGTATTTTTTTATATGTTGTAATATCATTTTACAAATCAACAGTTTATGAAAGATTGAAATAAAATGCATTCTGAACCAAAATAAAGATAGTTTATAATTATACTCAAAGGTCCCTTTAATTCAGATCAAAAATATAAAATATTTTCTTTCTTTCTTTTTTATTTTAAAAGGCTAGAATACAGAGAAATCTAAGACAATAATCTTGTAACAATAACGGATACAGCAACAAAAAAAAAATTAGTCTAGATGGTAGGTCACTGGAGTGACACTTTTCTTGTTAAGTTTGAAAGAAAAAATCCTGTATTCCCCAAAAATATAACCTATATTTTCAAATTTAAAAGTCGAACTTCATTCTGATTAGTTAAATTAAACACACACATAAATTTTTTTGTCTTCCTAGATCCATATTAACACTTTGAATAACAAATGTATTGTTTTCTACATTCAAATGAAAATCATTTTCACAACAATAAGCTCACATTGCCTGATGATGAAGCAAATCTCGAAACATACAAATTTCCATCTCACAATGTAAACTATATTAATTCTAGATAAAAAACAAATTTAATTAATTATTAGTTGTAATGACCACTTTTTTTAAATGCTGGAGAACTCGGAATATTGAAACACTGTTGGTTCTCTTCACATGGATATATATATATATATATATATATATATATATATATATATATATATATACTAGTAGTATAGCCTGGCGTTGCTCGGGTGTAATGAAAGCTTTAAAACTAATCCATAGTCCTGGAGCTCAGACACTTTGGATGTTGGTACAAAAGAATAAAAAGCAATAGTTGTTTCCAGTTAAAGCAAAACCGTAGACTGAAAGAAAAATGCATGGATGCAAGTCAAATTTTGATTTCCTGGTATCGAGATTAAATAAGTTTTTTTCATCGTAAACTGAATTTTGAAGGCTAAATAAGTCCTCTGAGTAAATGGTATCATGGCTGAGACTAAGAACTACAATTACACTTACTTAGAGCCAAACCTAAAGCAAAAACTAAAATTAAAGGGCTGAAAAAAATACAGACATACAGGCAGATAAGCAGACACACACACAAACATCTTGCCTTTTATATATATATATATTATCGATTTTATGCACTATTATAAGAACTGCAACCTTGAAACTTCTGAATATCGTTTCTTATGTCTTTGTCTATGAGTGTATCAAATTTGATTAAAATCGGACCACTCCTTCTATAACCCGATGTTTTTGATTATTGATTTTTGATATTTATCAGGGGTACCTTGACACAAAACCTAGCTAAGAACACTTGCAGACACTTATAGTACAACTGTGTAAATTTTCAAGAAAATCGGTTCAGCCATTTCAGAGTCTATAAGTAACAGATACACACACACACAGACACACACACACAGACACATACACACAGACAAAGTTTCATTTATAAATAAGTTTAGATTAGATATCATTTGTTGTAATGAGCACTTTTTTAAAAAAGTAAATGCCAGAGAACTTGGAATTGTAAAACTGTTGGTTCACTTCACATGGAGATATATATATATATATATGTGTGTGTGTGTTTGTGTGTGTATATATATATATATAGTGGATTTTCATGTTCAGCACAAACACAAATTTCTCTGTTAAAATAATGAAGAAATCTTTCATTGCTGAGGCAGCTTCCAAATAAACTTTTGCATAACGGCTGATGGTTTGCTGTCTCTAAGTAGTCCTTAGTTAAGAAGAACCTCTTCAGAATGACAGCTACCATTTCTGCAAATGGATTCCATTTCTACCCAATTCAACTGCTTCTGGCAGGTTTACAAAAGAATCTATCACTGGCCTAAAAAATAATTTAAGACTGAATATTTATGTGCATTTTTAAAAATTCTTTGCTATTTCCAAATGTATACCACATGCCCTACATCAGTTTAGTCTGGCCTTGTCTGGTGGGCAAGAGAATTTATAGGCCAAAGACTAAATCAGCCAGAATTATTCACTTTGCTTCTTAGAACCAGAAAAAAATGCAAGAATATATTTGATTTTTTTAATCATTTCACTCCAAGCAAGAGGGTATGAGAAGAATTTACTGTGGAGAAAGGATTATAAAAGAACAGATTTCAGGAAGATGGTGATGAACATTGCATTTAAAATTTTGAAGATTTTTAGTGACATGGAAGTAAGAAGCCAGAAGAGACTTCCACAAACAAGATGTGCAAGAAAAGAAAGTATTAGAATAGAACTTATACTTACATCTAGCTATTTCAACAGTAAAGCTATGAGACCTAGTTGCCAATCTAGTAATATGCTTAAATTCATACAGTCAAGGCACCAAGAAAGAAAGCTTGTAATAAGTTCCAGTAAAAATAAAAGAAAATAAATAAAAATATATTATTTATTTTAAACCCTTGAGTCAATTTGTTTTATTCCAAAGTTTCCAATAAAGAAAACCAACACTACCTACCCACGAGCTCATCAGAACAATTGTCATGAAAATATTTATAGAAAAGACGGAGGGAAGTCATGTCACTATGGTGGGAAGTGAGTGAAGTCAAGATGCCAGATCATTATTGATAACCTTACAGACCCTCTCTTGGATTTTATCAAGAATCTCAGAACATATACCAAAATGGTTTAAAGAATGAAATTTTGAAAGTTTAAGAAAGTAATTACAGTACAATGCTGTTTTACATTTTTTTTAATCATTTTGCCCCATGCAAGTTCGGGAATGTCACTAGAAATGAGTATAGGTAAAATTGAGGAAAAGATAAAAGGCTTATTCAAGAAGATAAAAAGATGGCAAATGACATTGTATTTAAATTTCTAAAGATTGTAGTTATCAGGATAGACAATAAATGGAAGTGAATTCCACAGGTGGGAATGCAAGAGAAGAAACTGTTAGAGTAGAAGTGACAGTTGCATTTAGCTATTTCAACAGTAAACAGGTGGGACCTAGATGCCAATCTAGCAGTCTTCTAAAATTCACGTAGTCGGGGCACTAGAGAAAAAGCTTGTCAGAGGAGTTGCCATGAAAATATTTGTAGAAAAGACAAATGGAAGCCATATCACATTAGTGAGAAAGTGAATGGAGTCATGACACTTTATCAGGATCAATTACATTATGGATTTTGTCAAGAGCCTCGAGATGAACAGCAAGAGCACCAGACCAGATATAGCAGCAATATTCAATGCACAGATGAATGGTAGATTTATAAATGTACAAGATGGATTCTGACACAAAAAAAACATTTTGGTACAACACAGTGAACAAAGTTACCTCGCAGCAAACCTAGCAATGGATTCAATATAAATGTTCCACTTCATGTTGGTAGAAAACATGATACCAAGAAGACACAAAGAATTTCTCTACTGAAAGTTAGCATCAGCCATGATGATAGAAGTTAAAATAGGATTTATGCGGTGATTAAATGAAAGCGGATTTGTTTTGGAGACATTAAAATTAACACACCTTTCCAGTCAGCCACTGATTGAACATCATTTTCTAGAGCAGATGGTAGTTCTACTTTGTTGAACTTATCAGATTTGTGGTACCAGGACATTTGTGTCTCAAAAAATCTTTTGAAGCCTTTAAAGTCAATTTCCATAAATTTCATAAAAAGCCTTGGTAGTCATCACAATTAAAAAAAAAAAATAAAAAGAATAAAATGAAAAAATAAAAGTTAATTTTTGTTATAAATGCAACGACAGATTAACAGTGTTTAAAATTATTTCAAAATTTGAAAATTATTGTAGTTTCACAAATTAATAAGAAATTATGATTGTTGGTTGGTTGTTTTGTTTTATGGCATATCAACCTCGGTGGGTCATTTATTGCCAAATAAATTTTTATTTATTTATTGCTGCTAATACCTTTTTCTTTCAACAATTTATTGTTGTTTTTATATAAGTTTTGTGTCTAGTAATACTTTTTTCTTTTCAAGTATCAAGATTCATTGGGATTTGTTTTTAAGGGAAGGGTCCCCAAGTCCTACCCTTGTTATTTAACCCATAACAGGAGGGAAGGGACGGATTAATACCTTTCCCAAGGGTACCAGTGCTTAAGTGAATGCAGGGTATTCAACTGGAATTTGAACTTGGCTTACCGATTTCTCTTTCCGAGTTGATATCCACTGCACTGCAACGCACATCCATCACTAAAAGCTTACAGCACCTGGTATTCCTAAGTGGTCACCAATCTAAGTACTGAGCAGGCTCAACATTGCTTAACTTCGGTGATTGAGCGAGAACCTGTGTATTCAACGTGATATGGCCGTAAGCAAATAAACGCTTACAGCACCTGGTAATCCCAAGGGGTCACACATCTAAGTACTGACCAGGCTCAATGTTGCTTAACTTCTGTGATCGAGCGAGAACCCGTGTATTCAACGTGATATGGCCGTAAGCCAGTAAACGCTTACAGCAGCTGGTATTCCCAAGCAGTCACCCATCTAAGTACTGACCAGGCTCAACATTGCTTAACGTCGGTGATCGAGCGAAAACCGGTGTATTCAACGTGATATGGCTGTAAGCAAATAAACGCTTACAGCACCTGGTAATCCGAAGCGGTCACCCATCTAAGTACTGACCAGGCTCAACGTTGCTTAACTTCGGTGATCAAGTGAGAACCAGTGTATTCAACGTGATAGGCCGTAAGCCAAGAAATTATGAAATTTTGAAAGAAGCAGAGGCAGTAATCGTAAATAAAGGAATAATATAAGAAACATTACAAGTTAATTTTTGTTATAAATGCAACAACAGATTAACAGTATTTAAAAAATATTTTAAAACTTGAAAATTATTGTAGTTTCACAAATTAATCAAAAGTTATAAATATTGTGAGTTTTCCCTTTCAAGAAATTTACCTTGTTTTTTGAAGTATACTTATTTAACATTGCCATGATTCTTTTGTTTTCAGTTTTATTTTTGATAACAGAATTGTTATGTTAAATATCTCTTTGCTTTTTTAGAATAATTAAAAGTTGGTTTGTAATTAGTACCTCTTTAGAGTTTGAGTTTTGTTTAATGGCATATCAACACCTATGTGGGTTATTTAATGCCAAAAAGGCGGGGTTTTAAGGTATTTTTTTAAATGTTCAGTTATAGACTGACGTGTAACACTCTTTGTATTTGTTTTTCGTTTAATATATGCTTCACTAATTCCCGAGTTCGAGTTTTCTTCCTGTCCTATTTGAAATCCACAACAGTTTTTAAAAAAGCAGAGATTATAAGCGCAGCTTTTTGAAAAAAAAAATATATATATATATATATATATATATATATAAAGAAAAATTTTTTTTTTAAATTCAAGTATATTTTTGTTATAAATGCAATGACAGATTAACAGTATTTAAAAAATATTTTAAAACTTGAAAATTATTGTAGTTTCACAAATTAATCAAAAGTTATAAATATTGTGAGTTTTCCTTTTTAAGAAATTTACCTTGTTTTTTGAAGTATACTTATTTAACATTGCCATGATTCTTTTGTTTTCAGTTTTATTTTTGATAACAGAATTGTTATGTTAACTGTTGTGGATTCTGGGAATAGGAACCACCCCAAATAAATGAACAACAATCAGAATTGGAGATAGAAAAATAAGTCTATTAACGTAAAGAATACAAACTTGAACGCAGGTTAGTCATCCAGTACAAAGTATATATACAAGTCTCCGAAGTGAAGCCGTAGAATGTTTAGTTAGTCCACATCAGAAGCTAACGGGTTCTGTGTACTAATCTTCTGCTGAGTGGAGCCCAGAGCTACGATGAACTACTGACGCTGTATTCTTCGTGAAACCTCAGTATCTTTCGATATCGTTTGGTATCGCTCAGTATCTGATGGATCTCTCTTATTGCTTCTATATCAAGAGTATATATATATACTCAAGTCGAATCCATTATCATGGAAAAAGGGAAGATCCCACAACATTAACTATCTTTTTGCTTTCTTAGAATAATTAAAAGATAGTTTGCAATTAGCAACTCTTAAGAAAATATGATAACTTCAAAAAATTACCAGAGGTATGCAATTATCCATTTGTCTTGAGATGAAAACGTCCTGGTATGCAATTGTCCCAGAAGCAATTGTCTGGTATACAATCATTCAGGATGCAACTGTCTGTCTACTTGGATTTGATAGAAATAAATAATTTTGTCCTTAGTATAAATACCTAGTTGGGAACTGATGACATTGGGAGTGTTGTTGATGAAGATAACAAACAATGTAAGTTCAAGGATAGAGCCCTAGGGACCCATGATCTAGAAATGATCTAGAAATGATCTAGAAATGTGGCCACTCAACATGACCTTCATTACATGATTTGTTAAGAATGATTGGATTAAGCCAAATATTTCTAAAGAGACACCATAGCATGTGAGCTTGTGGGGAAGGCCAGCATGCCAAACCCTGTCAAATGTTTTCCAGATATAAAAATTCACAACACAAGATGTTCTTATTTAATTTATTTTATAATCATTTCACCCCAAGCAAGGAAGAGAAGCCACTGGTGTGCAGGGGGTTACAGTGAGAGAATAAAAAAGATACAAGGGATATTGAAGAAAAGATAAGAGATAGATGGGTATCAAGTAGATAAAAGATGGCAATTGAGATTGCATTTAAACTTTTGGAGATTATAGCTATCAGGGAAGTAAGCAAACTGTAGGAGTTCCATAAATGGGAAGAGCAAGAAAAGAAACTGTTAGAGTAGAAGAGATTGTTACATTTAATTATTTTGATGGTAAAAAGTTGAACCTAGATTCTAATCTGGAAGTATGAGTAAATGCACATGGTTGGGGTACCAGAGAAAAAAGCAGTTGTCATGAAAATACTCGTAGAAAAGACATTGGTTAAAAAGTATTCGTAGTATTTCTTGGCTATTTTTTAAATTTTGTTTTGTGTTGTTTTTTTGTTTTTTCAGCAGCCATTTTGATTTTGTTTTGATTATTTTTTTTTAGAAACATTTTGCCATTTGAATTTCTGTAAAGACCATCATTCCAGATATATTACTGACAGGTGTAGAAAGATAAAAGAAATATATGACTAAAGATAGGACAAAGGAATTAAATAAAGATTAAATACAAATACTTACGTTATCTACTCCTCCGAGTCAGACATATGAGCTCGCTAACTAACAGACAGTCGGGTTTTCAGAAGACGTATATCTGTCTTGCAAGAATGATAACAATATGGAAGGTGTTGTCGACACTGTGAGACTGACAGGGGAAAGGAAGAGGCGTGTGCAGATAATTTATATTAACAAATTTTAAAGCAAGAAACATCTCAAACCCGAGTATACTCTCCCTAACACACACGCATCATATCCAGATGCACATATCCAGATAGGCACGTACAGGTGCATCTATGCATGTGCATATAAAAATACATTAGCAGTAAAATATAAACAAATATGCACACCAAAGTTATACACTACTTGAATGTATATGCATATAGAAATTTACGTGTACACATTAGTACACACAAGTGCACAGACATATATATATATATATATATATATATATATAAACATATGTAAATACATAAACATATCTACATACATCTGAATATACATTAACACATGCACCCTTCTGTACTCTTGCAAATATATACACTTCAATATCAATCTATATCTCTCTCCATATATATATGGATATATATAACATTATATATGTATATATTAATGAAAAAATCTGTGGGGAGAGGGGGAGTGAGGACATCATAATGGCGCCTTCATGAAACTTCAAAATCAGCATAACTCTGCTCAGTTGAGTGACAAACTTCTCCATATATATATATATATATATATATGTAAAGACAGAAGTCTAAGCAAGAGCCAACAACCGACCACGGTTTCGCCTAACGGCTCGTCAGGAAAATTGACTTCAATTTCCCTGATGAGCTGTTAGGCGAAACTGTGGTCAGTTGTTGGCTCTTGCTTAGATTTCTGTCTTTGTTTGCTCTGCTTTCGTTTTGAGTGCTTTAGTGTTAGGTTTTTTATCTTGGGTTTTTTTTTTCTTTCTTACGAGTGCTTGACTTTTTGTTCATGTACTTCGTTTGTTTCTTTTTTTGCTTCCCCATTTTTTCCCTCCAAGTTTGTTCTCGGTGGGTTATACAAGACGATGTCTTTGTTTGCTCTGCTTTCGTTTTGAGTGCTTTAGTGTTAGGTTTTTTATCTTGGGTTTTTTTTTTCTTTCTTACGAGTGCTTGACTTTTTGTTCATGTACTTCGTTTGTTTCTTTTTTTGCTTCCCCATTTTTTCCCTCCAAGTTTGTTCTCGGTGGGTTATACAAGACGATTTAAATTATATCTTGATTAATATTAGTTTTCTATTCGTATTGTTGTTGCTATAGTTAATATTATATATATATATATATATATATATATCTATATATATATAAATTCAACTTGATGGGTCAGTATAAAAATAAGTAGACATATATATATATATATATATATATAGATATATATATATATATATATATATATATGTCTACTTATTTTTGTACTGACCCATCAAGTTGTTTAATGAATTTCTTTAATATGAAATTCATCATGGAAGGTGCTGTAGTTTGGTTTTTATCCAGTCTTTCCTAAGATCATCTTCAGGGGTAAATTACAAACAGACATACTATTGTAACTGTGATAAAATCTGTGTTCTCTTATCATAGAGATTTTTAAGCACATATAAGCGTGCTCAGTTATAGATATGTTAGAATTTTGAAATTTTATCAGCTGTAATCATAGAATCTTTTACAAGACAAGCATCCCGATATAAGGGGGCTGACTGGAAATTGGTAGAATTGCAAAATGGCATTAGTATATAAATGTCATATGCACTTTAATATGTTGTTGCTATATATATATGTATATGCTTTTCCTTATCTATATTAACGATCTCCCTGATGTAATAAGATCCCAAGTAGGCATATACACTGACAACACTACAGTTTACTCTTGCCTCGATCAAAAATCTGCTGAGGCTGACAAAGCAAACCTCGCTGCTGAGCTTGAAAAGGACCTCCAATCCGTCTTGCACTGGGGTAAGAAATGGCTCGTGAATTTTAATGCTTCCAAAACGAAGCTGCTATCTATTAACCATCACAGACAATCGCTCCTACCCTCCATTAGCATGGATCAGGCTAGTCTCCCTGAAAGCAAAACACTGCACCTTCTCAGTTTAACTCTCACAACAGACCTCAAGTGGAATGACTATATAGAATCCATAGCTAAATCCGCTGCTAAGAAGATCAGTTCTTTGTGTAGGGTCAGGAAGTTTTTCTTGTCTGAAATAATCCTGCACATATATAAATCTAACATCCGTCTATGCATTGAATACTGTTGCCATATCTGGTCGGGTGCTCCTTCTATCCACCTAGGGGTCCTTGACCAAATTTAATGGAGAATCTGTAATGTGATCGATCCCGACTTGGCAGCTCAGATACAGTCGCTTTCTCACTGGCGCAATGTAGCTTCCCTTATCTCTTCTACAAATACTTTCATGGCTTCTGCTTCGATGAACTTAGCTCACTGGTGTTCCTTATGTATGAATTTACTTGAGCCAGAAGATTAGCAACTAGGTCCCACCCTTTCACTGTGAAACCAATAAAATGTAAACGCAACTTCTACTTCATCAGCTTCTTTTCTCGCACTGCCTGCCTGTGGAATTCCCTTCCGCTTCCTTGCTTCCCCAACAGCCACAATCTCCAAGAATTTCAATGTAAAGTCAATAGTCATCTTTTATCTCACTAACCTGCATCCTCTCTCTCTCATGCTCCTTTCTTTATTTACTCCACTCTCATCAGTATTCTCATCCCTCTCTTACCCACTTTCTGATCCCCCACTATAACCTGTTACTGTTTCTCATAACTTACCTCCTATGTAAACCCCTGCAAAACAGTGGCAGTAAAATGCCTTGTTTGGGGTGATAAGATTATTTTTTTTTAAATTGTAATAAGTATGTCATTTACCTTAATTTAATTTACCTCCATACCTTTGCATCTTTTTACACACGTGTGTCAATAAACATTGGCAATTCATTTTCTACTCAAGTCTTTGTTTTGTTTTGTTTATTGCAGTCCATCAACATTCAACTTCTGTTAACAGCAGAATGTAAATACAGTCCTCCACAACCTCCCTTATAGCAGGAAATGAATAGAAACACTGGATTAAACTGTTAAACAATTTGTCTGAAGAATGCAGTGACACTACTCTTAACAAATTAAGGCTTCTTCATACTTTTAATAAAAAGAACTGTTTCTTTGTATTTTTTTTGTGGTTGACTAATACACCAGAGAAATGTCCAGCTGGAGAGTCTGCCTCTCATGCTTGTAAAAAAATAGGACATTATTCAAAAGTGCGTAAATCTAAAAGTAGAAACGTAACCACTGCCTTGAATATAAGGAATCTAAGCACCATTACAGTATCAATTTGGGAAAGTCTATGGCCTGTAGGATATGCGTTGTGGTACAGTGGATATCGGCTCGGAACGAGAAACCGGGGAGCCGAGTTCGAATTCCAGTTGAATCCATTGTATTCACTTTCGCGTAAATACCCTTGGGAAAGGTATTAATCCATCTCTTCCTTCCAGTTATGGGTTAAATAGCAGGACAGACTGGGTTCTATAGCCTTGGTCGGCAACCAGTCTACCGCAGAAAGCAATGGCAACCTACTGCAGGATAATCTTCTGCCCAGTCAGTCATGTCTCTTTCGAGACATGATCGGCCAAGCGTGTATCACGTATGGCACTTAACTGACTGACTGACTATAGCCTGTAATAGTGCTTAGATTCCTTATATTCATGGCAGTGGTTACGGTCATATCATGTTGAATACACCGGTACTCGCTCGATCACTGAAGTTAAGCAATGTTGAGCCTGGTCAGTACTTAGATGGGTGACCGCTTGAATACGTTGAATACACCGGTTCTCACTTCGAATTCCAGTTGAATACCCTGCATTCACTTAAGCACTGGTACCCTTGGGAAAGGTATTAATCCGTCCCTTCCCTCCAGTTATGGGTTAAATAACAAGGGTAGGACTTGGGCTCCTTGACCTTAAAAACAAATCCCAATGAATCTTGATACTCGAAAAGAATACCCTTCATTCACTTAAGCACTGGTACCCTTGGGAAAGGTATTAATCCGTCCCTTCCCTCCAGTTATGGGTTAAATAACAGGGTAGGACTTGGGGTCCCTGACCTTAAAAACAAATCCCAATGAATCTTGATACTCAAAAAGAAAAAAAAAGTATTACTATGCACAAAAACTTATATAAACAACAATAAAATGTTGAAAGAAAAAAGTATTACCAGCAATAAATAAATAAAAATTTAGTTGGCAATAAATGACCCACCGAGGTTGATATGCCATAAAACAAAACAACCAACCAACCAACCAACCTATGGCCTGCAACTGCTAGAGTGTTCATTAATGGTCACAGGCTAAATGTGTTACTAGATTTGAACAGCTCAGAAAATTTAATTGACGAGAATTTTACTTTGAAATTTTAAATTGAAACCAGGCCACTCAATAAAGAATTCTCCATGGCTCTGAGCACAACAAACACCCAGAACTGTGGCTTCTGTGTTGTTGACTTACAAATAAAAAAGACATGCTATATATAAGTCTATCATTCTCAAAGTTTTAAAGAATTTGTGTTGTGACTTGATACTGGGACAGGATTTTCAGAAATAACATAAGTCTCTTCAGATCAGATATGCGGTACCAGGTAGTAGTTGTTAAAGACTTCAAAGAAGAGGTTATGTATTTATTACTCAGACTATCAACCAGAACTCAATGATTATTCTCTTCCATCTATCAAAGAAATTGTAAATAAACTAACCAAATACACCAAGTTTTCAATACTCAATCTGAAAAATGCCTACGACCAAATTACCCTACAGCAAAATTGTTATATCTTAGAATGAAGAGATACACAGAGAAATGTAGATAAACTATTTTATTAACAGAGTAGTACAACCAAAATGTATATACAATATTTACAGTTTCTTGCAGTAGTAGGTGTAATTTCCCGAAGTCCGTGATAATGACAACTCCCGTGTTAACGCACATTGTCTTTTATACATCCTGGAGACCGGATGTCACATGGTACGAGTCACAACACAACAAAAATGAAAAAGATTACTACTTTTTAAGCTAATGTCTATCAGTAACTATAGAGTGCCATTTAATGTGACATTGTGGTTATTTTTCAACAGGAAATGGACAAACTTATCCAAGAACAAACATTAAGAGACACCTTCCTTTACTTTGACAACATAACTGTTGCGGGGAGAAACAAAGTAGAACATGACGTGAATGTTAAAAGATTTTTAACAGCCATTAGCGCTAAAAATCTTACACCGAATGAGACAAAATCATTATCTTCTGTATCCACACTTAATATCCTTGGCTACTAGGGAGATAATAGGATAATTTAACCTGACCCAGAAAGACTTTGGCCACTCCAAGACTTACCTGTGCCAACAACCCCGAATTCATTAAAGAGAGCTGTTGGTGTGTTTGCATATTACACTAAATTGATATAAAAGTCCTCCAATAGGATCCATCTACTAATTAAGAACAAGACGTTTCCATTAAACACAAGCATTTAAAACTCTAAAGAAACAGCTGGAGAATTCTATTCCGCAAAATATGAATGAAGAGTTACCCTTTATTGTTGAGTGTGATATTTCGGATGTAGCAGTTATGGCTACTCTAAAGTAGAGAGGCAGACAAGTGGATTTTATAGCACAGACCCTGCAGGGGAGTGAATTGCACTATTCTTCTATAGAAGAACTAACAGCAATAACCGAGGCTGTTAGAAAGTGGATTCACTCCTCACAAGACAACATTTTACCTTGATTACAGACCAACATTCAGTGGCATTCATGCTTAATAAAAACAAGAGGGTGAAAATTAAAATCAATAAAATTTTAGAATGGTGAAATGAGATGTCTGCTTTTCGATATGATATCACACTTACTAGAGCATTTTAGGCTTCAGTTGAACGAGAAATCAGAGAGCTGAGTTCAAATGCCACTTGAATTCATTGCATTCACTTACGCGTAAATACCCTTGGGAAAGGTATTAATCCATCTCTTCCCTCCAGTTATGGGTTAAATAATAAGACAGATTGGGTTCTATAGCCTTAACTGGCAACCAGTCTACTGCAGAAAGCAATGGCAACATACCGCGGGATAATCTTCTGCCCAGTCACTCATGTCTCTTTCGTGACATGATCGCCCAAAGTGAGTATCACGTATAACACTCAACTGAATATTTATACTATCAGTTGCTTCAGAAATTCTAAAACACATGAAAGAAACCTTACAAACACCTCAAAAGCAAAGTGTTCAGATGTGTTATTGATTTTATTTTTCTTTTGGATTTTCATTGGTCTTTCGAGACATGATCGCCCAAGCGTGCTTCACGCATGGCACTTAACTGACTGATCCTCATCAACACTTGGTGATCTGCATCAATGTCTATGCCATCCTGGAATTACACAAATGCTCTATTTTGTACAGACTAAAAACTTTTCCTTCTCAACAGAAAAAGTAAAGGAAGCATGTTCTTCATGTTGACTATGTGCAGAACTGAAGGCTATATTTTTTTCATATGGAAAATGAAACTAATTAAAGCTACTCAATCAATGAAGCTCCTAGGCGTAGATTTTAAAGGGTTCTCTACATTCAAATTTATTGTTTATACACTCACCTCTTTTGAAGAATATTTTCATCTTCTTTTCCCTGTCCAATATGCATTTGTTGATGGTAATAAAATGTCTTGACTTGTTATTTGCACTAATTTGCTTTACAGGTAACTAGCAGTATAGCTCGGCATTGCTCAGGTGTAATGAAAGCTTTAAAACTAATCCATGGTCTTGGAGCTTACACTCTTTGGACATTGGCACCAAAGACTAAAAAGCAATAGTTGCTTCCAGTTAAAGCAAAACCGTAGACTGAAAGAAAAAACAATGGATGTAAGTCAAATTTTGATTTCCTGGTATCTATATCAAATAAGTGTTTTTCGTCATAAACTGAATTTTGAAGGCTAAATAAGTCCTCTGAGTAAATGGTATCATGGCTGAGACTAAGAACTACAATTATACCTACTTAGAGCCAAACTCGAAGCAAAAACTAAAATAAAAGGGCTGAAAAAAATACAGACATACAGGTAGATAAACAGACACACACACAGACATCTTGCCTTTTATATATATAATCAATTTTCTGCACTATTGTAAGAACTGCAACCTTGAAACTTCTGAATATCGTTTCTTATGTCTTTGTCTATGAGTGTATCAAATTTGATTAAAATTGGACCACTCCTTCTATAACTCAATTTTTTCGATTATCGATTTTCAATATTTAATATTTGTACCTCAACACAAAACCTAGCTAAGAACACTCGCAGACACTTATAGTACAACTGTGTAAATTTTCAAGAAAATTGGTTCAACCGTTTCAGTGTCTATAGGTAATGGACACACACACACACACACACACACACACACACACACACACACACACACACATACACAAAGTTCCATTTATAAATAAGTTTAGATACTGGATCTATAACTATATTATAAACATTAGTATGAATCTCTTCTATTTTTGTTCTGAAGAAGTTTGAATAAACCTCAAACTGAGACATGGCTCAGTGGATATAGACGTTGGTTAGTTGTCCTCAGTATATCCTCTGTATACACATGATCCTGTGGATATAGATATTGGTTAGCTCCAGTGACTTGGCCCAAATACCAGGCTACAGCAGTGTTGAACAAAATAACTTAGAAGAGTTAAGATGGTCCAAATATTGGGCTCGATTCAAAATTCCTAGCACCTGAAGAAAGCCAAAGCATACAATTAATTTTGTTGTTGTTGCTGTTGGAAGTATTCAACTGCTTTTGAACCCAAGACTGGAAAGTGAGGTCTGGGCAGCTCCTGCCCATATATGGCAACAGTACTTCATTTTCAGCCTAATCTGGATCTTATAATTCTAGAGGATAGCATGAGGATTCAGCTACTTACAGGGAGCAGATCATTTTATCTTCATCTTTAGTGATGGATTGTATATAGGAATTCCACTTGAGATCAGATGTGAATCTGAGGCTCAATCTGAGGCTCAATATTCACAAAGCCTACTTGAATAGATATCTGTTTATCGTAACTGGTGGTAGTTCAAGGTCTGATCACTGGTGACGGAATGTAACCAATTTGAATTTGGAGATATTGGAATGTAACCAACCAGTTTTTTTTCCATCTATGCATGTTGTGGATTATCTGAGTTAGCGAATAATTTCATGAAGAATTGTATTTTTATGAAATAGCAAAAAAATATGTTAGCAAAAGAAAAATAGACATTGTTTTGATAAATATTTGATTGTTGTCAAAGTTAAGAACACAGGCAAAATTCCCCATGTCAGGAAAATATTTGATTGTTTTGAAAAAGGTCAGATAATATGGGTCTTGAAATTATGTAAACAATGTGCTGGAAGATGACATAGTCGCTTATATAAGAGACAAATTGCTGGTAGTATTCAGCAGTCCATGAGCATTTGAGATCAGAACCCAGACCAAGAACACAGGGAAAACCACAGATGAGCATGACTTCTGGTCTCCTTAATATGTGTGCTGATACCTTTGACTCCACCTTCTACTCTTTGCCACGTCACTTAAAGAGCGAGTAAAAGATATGCTGTCTACATTTGTTTATATATATGTGCTATGGTCGTCATTTTATTAAGTGAGAATATCTTTTTATCAAGAGGAAAAATCAAGCAATTTAATAAGAGAGAAGATAACAAGTTTTGGGACCCCATCATTGAATTAATAATCATTTTTTCATTGAAATGTATCTATCTAGACTTATTTATAAATGGAACTTTGTCTGTGTGTGTGTGTGCGTGTGTCCCCGTTACCTATAGACTCCAAAACAGCTGAACCAATTTTCTTGAAAATTTACACAATTGTACTATAAGCATCTGTGAGTGTTCTTAGCTAGGTTTTGTGTCAAGGTACCCCCAATAAATATCAAAAATCGATAATCGAAAACATCGGGTTATAGAAGGAGTGGTCCAATTTTAATCAAATTTGATACACTTATAGACAAAGACATAAGAAACGTCATTCAGTAGTTTCAAGGTCGCACTTCTTGCACTAGTGCAGAAAATCAATAATATATATCTAAGAGGCAAGATGTTTGTGTGTGTGTCTGTTTATCTGCCTGTATGTCTGTATTTTCTTTAGCCCTTTTATTTTAGTTTTTGCTTTGAGTTTGGCTCTAAGTAGGTATAATTGTAGTTCTTAGTCTCATCCATGATACCATTTACTCAGAGGACTTATTTAGCATTCAAAATTCAGTTTACAACGAAAAAATCTTATTTGATATCGATACCAGGAAATCAAAATTTGACTTACATCCATTGATTTTTCTTTCAGTCTACGGTCTTGCTTTAACTGGAAGCAACTATTGCTTTTTAGTCATTGGTGCCAACGTCCAAAGAGTCTAAGCTCCAGGACCATGGATTAGTTTTAAAGCTTTCGTTACATCTGAGCAACGCTGGGCTATACTGCTAGTACAACATATATATCATTTTGGTTGCAGTTTAAATTTCATCATCTTGTTATAGAATATACAACATGTTGGCTGTTTTAATAAAATAACAATCGTCGTCAACAAAATGATATACAATATGGGTTAAATAATAGGACTGGTATCAATAAATCATTATTATCCCCCCAAAAGTTCTTATCATCTAAAAATATTTTCTGTCTTTAAATAACCTGCTAATGGTTGATAAACTGTAAAAATCAAATCAATTAATCAAAGTGGCATATTTTTTGTTGTTATTGCTCTGGGAAGTTTTTTTTTTTTTTTTTTTTTAATCAAATCACCCCGAGCAAGGCGGTAATGCCACTGATGTGCAGGGGGTTACATAAGAGTAAAAAGATTAAGTAGAAGAGAGTGAAGAGGAAGACAAACCAGTTGGAAAGGAGCAAGAGAAGGATGGGAATGCAGGTGTGATGACAGTTGCAAAGGTGGGGAGAAAGGAAAGGATATACAGGGTGGTGAAAGAATGAGAATCAAGTGGTTAATAGATGAGTATTGACATTGCATTTAAATTCCTGGAGGTTGTAGCCATCAGGAAAGCAAGAATATGGAAGCGAGTTCCACAGGCAGGAAGTGCGAGAGAAGAAGTTGCAGGAGTAGAATTGTCATCTGCATTTGGTTAATCTGACTGTGAATGGGTGGGACCCAGTTGCCAATCTGGTTGCATGAGTAAACGCCTGTTGCAGAGGCACCAGTGACTTAAGTTCGTTGGAGCAGAAGCCATGAAAGTATTTATAGAACAGACAAAGGGAGGCCACATCTCGTCGGTGGGGAAGTGGCTGTAGTATTCAAGTGACTTAGTTTTTGTTATTTGGTCAAGTTCTTTTGTTGTTGATATTGATTAATTGATAAAGTTCTAAATAGGTTTACATGAAGTGGATATTTTATAAAGTGCAATTGAGCCAAGTAAGAAATTCAAGAAACTAGAAATGAAAAGATTGCAGCCATGTTTATTTATGTAACTCAGAATACAGAGCAGTTTACATTGAACAAACAATAGTGTTAAAATTTAAAGTTTGTATTTCTAATAGGCAAATTTCTATTACAGTGTAACTCTGATATAAGAGAGTTGTCGGGACCAGTTCTCTTATATCCGGGTTTGGTCTATTTTATATACATTACCACAAGCTCTAATTTGGGAACAGAGAAAATCTCTATTATATCCGAGTTTCTCTTATATCCGGGTATCTTATATCCGGGTTATACTGTATATTCATCAACAATAAGAAACTCGAATTGATTTTGTTATCTCGAAACAAACTATGTGGCTTAATAGCTTGAATTTAAGATTCTAAAAAGACCAATGAAAATCCAAAAGAAAAATAAATTCAATAACACATCTGAACACTTTGCTTTTGAGGTGTTTGTAAGGTTTCTTTCATGTGTTTTAGAATTTCTGAAGCAGCTGATAGTATAAATATTCAGTTGAGTGTTATACATGATACTCACTTTGGGCGATCATTTCTCAAAAGAGACATGAGTGACTGGGCAGAAGATTATCTTGCAGTATGTTACCATTGCTTTCTGCAGTAGACTGGTTGCCAGCCAAGGCTATAGAACCCAATCTGTCTTATCATTTAACCCATAACTGGAGGGAAGAGATGGATTAATACCTTTCCCAAGGGTATTTACGCATAAGTGAATGCAATGAATTCAAGTGGCATTTGAACTTGGCTCCCTGATTTGTTGTTCCGAGCTGATATCCATTGCACCACAATCCACATCTGGGGAGAAGAGATAGATTATTTAGGGCATTTGCATGAAAGTGAATGCAAAGAATTCAACTGAAGTTTGAACTCGGTATTCTGATTTCTCATTCCGAGCTGATACCCACTGCACCACAATGACAGCCGCTGTTATAATTACTTCTTTTAAAAAGTAAATGCTTGCAAACTAAAATGAGTCAAAAAGAAATATCTGAAAACCAGTTGGATGTTGAAATTTTTTATTTACGTGTCATGTTTCACTACTTGATGTGAGCATTTTCCAAACCCAACTAAAAAAGTTGTTATGATGGCAACCCTGACAAATTTCTTTAAAGTTTTCAGCTGTGTTTTGAAAAAGTTTACATAAAGTTAGTCGGATAATAGAATAAGTACATCCCATCTGGATGTGCGTTGTGGTACAGTGGATATCGGCTCGGAACAAGAAATCAGAGAGAAGAGTTCAAATTCCAGTTGAATCCATTGTATTCACTTATGCGCAAATACCCTTGGGAAAGGTATTAATCCGTCTCTTCCTTCCAGTTATGGGTTAAATAGCAGGACAGATTGGGTTCTATAGCCTTGGTCGGCAACCAGTCTACTGCAGAAAGCAATGGCAACCTACTGTGGGATAATCTTCTGCCCAGTCAGTCATGTCTCTTTCGAGACATGATCGCCCAAGCGTGTATCACGTATGGCACTTTAACTGACTGACATCCCATCTCCCCTCTGACTTGCAACACAACAAAATAAATGTCTTTCAGCACGAAAACAGAATGGGTAAAATAAAACGTCATAAGCTTCTTTTTTTTTTTTTTTTTTTTTAATCATCTCACCCCAAGCAAGGCATTCCACTGCCACTATTGCGCATGGAGCTACATAGGGGAAGGTAAAGAGAAGGAGTGGATAGACATAGGGAATGTCAGGAGAAAGGTGATAGATGAGTAAGGATAGCGAGGATGAGTGTCGGGCAGATGGGAAGAGTGTTTGATAGAATGGGAGCAGGTTAGTGTGTTAGGAGGTGTCTATTGACCTTACATTTAAACTCCTGGAGATTGTAGCCGTCGGGGAAGCAATCTTTTGGAAGAGAATTCCACAGTCGGGAAGTGCGAGGAAAGAAACTGTTGGAGTAGAAGTTACGGCTGCATTTTATTGATTTCACTGTAAAAGGGTGGGATCTAGTTGCTAATCTAGTATCTCGTGCAAATTCGTATTTAGGGGGCACCAGTGATCTAAGTTCATCGGAGCAGAAGCCGTGAAAGTATTTATAGAAGAGACACAGCGAAGCCACGTCTCGCCGGTGGGAGAGAGACTGCAGGCGGTCTGCCAAGTCGGTATCTATCACATTACAGACCCTCCTCTGAACCTTATCGAGAAGCCCGAGGAGAACAGCAGGGGCACCCGACCAGATATGGCAGCAGTATTCAATGCACGGGCGGATGGTAGATTTGTAAATGTGCAAGATAGATTTAGACGGAAAAAACTTCCGGGCCCTACACAGAGAACCGACTTTCATAGCAGCGGATTTAGCAATGGATTCGATATAGTCATTCCATTTGAGGTCCGCTGAAAGTGTGAGACCAAGGAGGCATAGTGTTTTACTCTCTGGGAGGCAAGCCTGGTCCATGCTAATGGGAGGTAGGTGAGATTGTCGATGATGGTTAATTGACAGTAGCTTCGTTTTAGAAGCATTAAAATTTACTAGCCATTTCTTACCCCAGTCCAATATGGATTGGAGGTCTTTTTCAATCTCGGCTGCAAGTTTAGCTTTGACGCCTACACCAGATTTTTGTTGGAGGCGAGAGTAAACTGTGGTGTCATCGGCGTACAAACCTATTTGGGTTCTTATGGAATCAGGGAGATCATTAATATATATCAGGAAGAGTGTAGGACCTAAGATGGAGCCTTGGGGGACACCTGCGTTTGTATGGTAGTTCTGAGAGGCATGTCCGTTTAATACCACTTTCATTGTGCGGTTAGAGAGGAATGACTGGAT
Organism: Ascarosepion bandense; assembly: GCA_037127315.1. Classification (NCBI taxonomy): domain Eukaryota; kingdom Metazoa; phylum Mollusca; class Cephalopoda; order Sepiida; family Sepiidae; genus Ascarosepion; species Ascarosepion bandense. The sequence goes on from JBBBDQ010001116.1 coordinate 1,353,875, forward strand.
TAGTTCAAACAAATGTCCAGTTATACCATAGCTCCGCAGTTTACATAGAAGGCCAGCATGCCAAACTCTGTCGAACGCCTTAGATATATCCAATGCAACGGTTCGAGCTTCGCCATTCCTGTCGAGTGCCTGGTATATGTACTCGGTGATGGTCGTTAGCATATCAGCAGTAGACCTGGTGAAGCGGAAACCATATTGCTTGTCCGAGAGGAGCCTGTGTGCTGTGAGATGCTGAACCACCTCGGCGTTGATAATGGCTTCGAACACTTTGCCAAAGATCGGAAGAAGGCTGATAGGGCAGTAATTTGCAGGGTCAGAGGGTTCTCCAGTGTTTTTAAATATAGGAACTATAGAGGAAGATTTCCAACAGGCAGGAAAGCAGGAAGCAGATAGGCAGAGGTTGTAGAGCTTAGAAAGGATAGAGGAGAGTTCAGGGGCACATTTCTTTAAGACTATGGTTGGGATTCCGTCACCACCGCTCGCTTTGTGAGGGTCAAGTTTTAAGATAATCTTAGAGACAAGCGAAGGTGTAATGTGGACATCATTCAGTTGTGCCTCGGTTCTAGGTGAGAAGTCGGGTGTAAAAACTCCAGACGAGTCCAGACTCGAATTGTTCGAGAATCTGCGGGCAAAACATTCAGCCTTATCTGCTGGGGAGGTGAGGACCTCAAATTTGTTGATTAGCGGGGGTATTGTGGACTTGCTCTTGTTAAGTACTCTTTTACAGAGTCGCCAGTAGTCTTTAGAGCCGAATTTAGAACATGCTATGCGTTGCTTCATTCTGGCAGCAAACAACATCTTAGCTTCGTTAAGTACCCTTTTACACTTATTACGAGCTGAAGTGAAAAGGCGCCTGTTTTGTTCCGACGCATAGTTACGATAAAGTCGGAAGAAATGATTCCGGTGGGCAATGGCAGCCGAACAAGCGGCTGAGAACCATGGAGACGAATGAGATTTAAGCTGGAATTTCCTAGCAGGGATGAAGGCATCAATGCCAGCCTTAACCCAGGAGGAGACCTCGGATGCACATTCTTCGATGGGAAGACTAAAGACGTTGTTCCAAGGGATGTCACAGAGGAAGTCTCGGAACGAATCCCAGTCTGCTCTTTGATAGCAGTATGATATTCTACTTATCTGTGTTTCATGGGTCGGGCGGGAGTGGAGTGAAATATTGACGGACACTACAGTGTGGTCAGAGTTTCCAAGTGGGCAGAGTTGTCTGGTAGTGCAAGAGTCTGGGATGGAAGTGAAGCAGAGGTCTAGAAGTGAGTTCCTTCCGTTAGGGTTGTCGGAGAAACGCGTGGGGAAGTCCACTACTTGCGTAAGGGATTGGGTGATTGAAAAGTTCATGGTGTGGACGCCAGCAGGGTCAGTGACAGCGTTCTTCAGCCACTTGGTGTGGTGGGCGTTAAAGTCACCAAACACGAATACATGGGCAGAGGGATGGGTAGAAATGGCTTTGTCAATATTGTCAGAAATGATGTCAAGTAACGAACAGTCAGGGGAGGAAGGAGAGCGGTACAGAAAGAAGAGATAGCTAATCGAGCTGAGAAGTGAGAGGCGGAAGCACATGAAAGAATGATCTGGGGATTCAAAAGATGACACCCTAGCTAAGGGAAGGTGTTCGCTGACATAGACACCAAGCCCATGCATATGAACATTGGAGTCCTTCCTGAAGAGGGGAAGGTAGCCAGGAACGCAGAACTCAGATGAGGGGATAAAAGGGTTAAGATTAGTTTCACATAGGGCTAATATATCAGGTGAGTTATTATGGAGGAAAGAATCTACGCTGGGGAAGTTGGTGCGGATGCCGCGTATGTTAGTGAAAGAGATGCAGACAGGTTTGGGCGTTTTCAAATGAGCTGGTTTAGTTTTGTTATTATGTTTGCTTTTTTCCATAGTAATTCAGTTAAGGAGTGGTCTTAGAATAGAATCAGTCGGTCAATCATTTGCAACTTGTGAAGGATGGAGACTGGCGCGGCCTACAACATAATGTGGCCTCGGGGTTGCCCACCGAACGTTCATGCAGGGACGCCCGTCCATGCGCGATATGGCACTACAAGAACCCCGGTATTATTCAACTGTTGATCAGAGCAGCCTCTCAAGACGCTACGCAAGAGTTCGGGCTCCTAACTACCAGTCGGAAGCAGCAACCAGGAAACTGCCAACCCGGTACCCTCAGAATGTAAAGACGTTGCCACCATACTCCGTAACTGCAAAGAGCTTCCAGCTGAACTAACACCAAGACCAGAGAAAGGGGATGAACCGGGAACCCCTTCCTAAACAAGAAACAAGGTGATCACCTCTAAACTCATTCAAAAGAAGGGGGTGGAGTGTGAGACCGGGCGATAGTAGAAACTATCTACTCCAATTAAAAAAAAAAAAAAAAAAAAAAAACAAGGAAAAAGTGACTGAGGCTTACAAAGTTTTAACTTAGTAAAAGTCGAAAATACCCTTGAATAGCAAAATTATTTACACAAATTAAGTGACGAAAAAAAACAAAAAACAAAGACGGCCAAAAGACGTAAAAAAAAAATAAATAAATAATATAAGAGTTATAATATATAACTCTTCTATATAAGAGTTGAAAAAAAAACAACAATTCTATTTGTTTTCATGTCATGCATATTTTAGTAGGGTCCCTGTGAATATGCAGTATTATGGTGTATGTTGGACTGAATGGCAATGATCGAGTTCTTGTGGTGTATGAGTAAATTGTAATGGATGTGTTGTGAAGTGAAGTCTAGAAGTAATCCTTCACCTAGCCACTTATTCTCAGTGACCGAGTTATATCGGATTTCTCTTGCACTTATGCAAATTAGGCATATTAATTTGACAGTGTCACTACATCTCCCTGAAATGTATAGGTTTTATACCTCTCGTAGTTCTTGTACTTCTTCTCATGATAGTTTCATTGTTTTGCTCTAGGATGAATAGATTGTGAACCAGATTAGCTAGGTGTAGGATAGTCGGTGATGACCAGCTTTACCCACTCCCCTTTTGGCTTTGTGCTACAGAAGATGTAATATTTCACAGCTTCTACTTAATATTTGTTACTATATTACAAGTAGCCAAACATCACAGGTAAATAAAAAAATTCAATATCCAACTGGTTTTCAGATATTCCCTTCTGATGTATTTGAGTCTGTAAGCATTTACTAGGCAGGGAAGGCAACCATAACAGCGGATCTTAATTTCTTGAAAATTGGCTTCACCAGATCTTTGCTTCATATCCAACATCTATATTCCATTTAGATATAATTTGCCAGATCGTTCACATCGAACATTTTTCATCAGATTCGTGTATAAACAACCAATGTTTACCGGTGAGATTCATATATAAACACACCAATGTTTACCGGTGAGATTCATATATAAACACACCAATGTTTACCGGTGAGATTCATATATAAACACACCAATGTTTACATATAAGATTCAAGTATAATAAAAAAACTGATTTCAACATTGCATAACTTAACAAGGACAGACATGCCATAAAATCCAGCAACGTAACCCACTTTTTATATTTGTGTTAAACAAACTCGGAATATTGAAACTTCTCAAAAAGATTTATATAACGTTAGTTTAGAGGAAAAGAAAAAATTGGATTGTGACGAAAAGCATATTTTTATAAACTGGGAAGGTCACACTTGTCCCAAATAAGACTGCAAAAACACACAACTGACAACTTGTTGTATAGATTTGATTCTGAAGGCAAGCAAGTCACCAGATCATTTTTGTTGTGAATTTGATAGGTTTTGATAAAAAAAATACATGCAACACAATACAACCAAAATACAACCAGCCAGTGACACAGAAAATAGTAGCGAACAGTCACTAAACTGCAAGGCACCTAAGCAATGTAAATTCATTGTTTTTATTTTAAACTTGTTTGCCTCTAATGTCAACAACTGATAACAATGTTCAAGCAATCATGCTATTGCATTGTCAACATTCTATGCATTTTAATACCAGCAGGGTTTTTTTTTTATCTGTATAATGAATTCTATTATCAGACTAGCAGTATAGCCCGGCGTTGCTCAGGTGTAATGAAAGCTTTAAAACTAATTCATGGTCCTGGAGCTCAGACTCTTTGGACGTTGACACCAAAAACTAAAAAGCAATAGTTGTTTCCACTTAAAGCAAGACTGTAGACTGAAAGAAAAATGAATGGATGTAAGTCAAATTTTGATTTCCTGGTATTGATATCAAACAAGTTTTTTCGTCGTAAACTGAATTTTGAAGGCTAAATAAGTCCTCTGAGTAAATGGTATCATGGCTGAGACTAAGAACTACAATTATACCTACTTAGAGCCAAACTCGAAGCAAAAACTAAAATAAAAGGGCTGAAAAAAATACAGACATACAGGTAGATAAACAGACACACACACAGACATCTTGCCTTTTATATATATAATCAATTTTCTGCACTATTGTAAGAACTGCAACCTTGAAACTTCTGAATATCGTTTCTTATGTCTTTGTCTATGAGTGTATCAAATTTGATTAAAATCGGACCACTCCTTCTATAACTCAATTTTTTCGATTATCGATTTTCAATATTTAATATTTGTACCTCAACACAAAACCTAGCTAAGAACACTCGCAACTGTGTAAATTTTCAATAAAATTGGTTCAGCCGTTTCAGAGTCTATAGGTAACGGACACACACACACACACACACACACACACACACACACACACACACACACACACACACACACAGAGACAAAGTTCCATTTATAAATAAGTTTAGATATAAGAAAGAAATCTTCTTCATGAGTCATTAAAATAACATATCCAAAGAATGCTAACACAAAATAAAAAGCAATGAACTATCAGCCTGATCTCCCCTACTTACTAATAAGATATTCCAATGTTATTGTAACATATTCATTTACTTATTAGTGTTGAGTAATTCCACTTGTTTCGCTAACAAATGTATATCTCATTAGTATGTAATGAAGATCAGTCTGTGTGTTTGATAAGTATAGATATTTACCCTACTCCCCTACTGGAGCAAGATGCGACACAACCAGACAGGTGAAGGAACAAAAATTCCCAAGTCCCCTCAACTTACAGTTGAACTGGCCTTGGTGACAAGCACCTGGTCCACCCCTCTACTGCAATAGGGTGGCGCAGCCGTGGGATACTGTTCCCCAGGATCGAGCATCTACTCAGTGTAATTTTTCTCAGATACAACTCTGTCCTCACGGATGGAGCTACAACTGAGTCGCACTCTGTCTTCAAGGACAGAGACGCAACTGAGAGATGATTTTTGGTCCCAACCCAACGCAAAAATGTGCCAGGTGTATGATAAGTATACGAAAGCCTACAGATTTAATTTCTCTTGTTTCTATTCTTTTGATATTTATTAAGCTTAGCCCAATGTCAGATGAAGACAAGCAGATTGTGTTGCAATAAACATGCTAAGAAAATTAGCATTAAAATATCAGTTTTGACCAAGGGTGTGCTAATTGTGGTTTAGTTGGTCATGCGAAATATTAGTGTATTACAAGTATCATGCACATAGATGACTGCTCTGAATTCAAAACCATGGAGAAGGCAATTGGAAATCAGTCCCCTATCTTTTCCATGAAGTCATGGTAATTCACAGATAATAAAGAAAAAGGAGTCTGCGGAGAGCCATGATCATCTACATCTTGAAGGGACATGAAATAGATGACTACACTGAATTCAAATCCTTTGAGAAGATTATGGGAAACCATTGGAGTAGATAGACTAAACTATCGCCCGGTTCACACTTCACCCACGTCTATTGAACAAGTGAAAAGGCTCATCCCTTGTTCCCTGTTTAGGATGTGGTTTCCGGTTTTCTATTTTCCAATCTTTTCACTCCTTTTTCTTTTTTTCAGTTGGAGTAGATAGACTAAACTATCACCCGGCTCACACTCCACCCTCGTCTATTGAACAGGTGAAGAGGCTTATCCCTTGTTCCCTGTTTAGGATGTGGTTTCCAGCTTTCTCTTTTACAATCTTTTCACTCTTACGTAGCCCACTGCACATCAGTGGCGTTATTGTCTTGCTCGGGGTGATATGATTAAAAAAAAAAAATTCAACTATTTTTCCCAAGAAGTCATTGCAATTCACAAATAATAGAAATAAGAAATATGTGCAGAATGATGATTGCCTACATCCTGATGTCACACGGTATTTTAAAAAAGTCAGACTAATTTATTTTTAAAGTATGCTAAAAAGCTGCAGGTAGTGAAATTTCATATTTTAATAACTCTGGACTTTTAAAAGTGGCCCAGTCTGTCAGAATCATTTCACATCTGGTATCCATGAAATATTTTTTGTTAATTTTGCTGAGTTCTCAATTTGTCTATTTTTTTTTTAAACTTGTTGCTTTTATTTTTAACTCTGAAAACAATATGAAACTGATGCATCTCTACAAATAAATATTAAAAATATACTTTTTAATTTGAGACCAAAATATGCAATATTTTCATTTGTGAAATTCCTAAGAGAGATTTACTAAAGTATTTACACAAAAAAAAGCTACAGTAAAGGTAAACATGTCAAAGGCAAAATGGAGTTTGTAGCAAATTCCCAAAAATGTCATTTATGCAAAGTGTTTTTTAAAAATAAAATTTGAGAATAACAAAAAAAAAAATTAGTGTAAATTGGTGGAGGGTTTGATTCCACACTAAAACAGAAAGTTCTTTCGTAAAGTTTCACAGAATGTTCTCATCAATCCAACTGTTGCTTTGTTCCTCCTCCTCCTCCTCTTTATCTTCTTCCTTTCATCTCTCTTTCTGGTATTTTCATTTTTGTCTCATCAAACAACATTTTATTTTCATGAAATCAGTTGTTTTAAAGAGAAATACATTTTAGTTTGTTGCTAAACAAAATCGTCTCAAATATTACCCAGGTGTATAAATATTACCCAGGTACATAAATGAGATGCTACTATTTCTGTTTTGATTTTTAGTGTAGAGAAAAAAATTATCACATTGCAATTAATTTTTAAAAAATGGTCTGATGTCGCTGGATGCACTGGAAGATCATTCGCAAAGACTCAGGCAGTGTCATAGTGAGGGAGTTGGTCAGGTGCTCAGCAGCTCAGTGACGCTATGACCACATCCAGTTGTATGACTGATGGTGTGGGTGATGATAGAAATATGATAGAATTCTCTGGGCAACTAGCTTTTTATAGATGTGAAACTGGGTATTTTTAAGTCAAATTTAAAATTAAAGTTCATTTTAATGTAACTGAGAGATGAAATCTCTTTCAGTAACTCAATTTTATATCTTTCTTCTGTCAGTTATTTTCCAAAATAAATAAATACAAAACAAAAACAAGAATGATTTTTCTGAAAATTAAATTTAGATGAAACTTAAATAACTTTTAAAGACATTTTTTAAAGTTTATCTTGATTTTAATGGACATCACTTAATTATGGTAGAATTCAAATAAAAATGTGGTAATAATATCAACAATATTTTTTTAAAAATCAATTAAAATCTGCTTTACGTATGCAAAATTTGTTCATTTTTTTAGGACTAACTTTTTGGGGTAAATTTTCATTGTAAGTTCCGACGCTTTTCCCCCTTCAAATTTATCCAAAATAGCGTTATCTCTTTGCAAATGTATATGCTGAATTCAAATCAACTGTTAGTTATTGAAGAAACTTACCTTTTTTTATCTAAATGTCCATAAAAAAACGAACTGTATCTTGCACTTTTTCTCTCCCGTAACTCTCACGAAGTCATGTAATTAACTGCAGAATGACGAACTGCGTAATGCAACGAATTTTGGCAGAATTTTGGTCGATTTTTCTTCATTTACTGATACATCCGGCGATGTACTTCCAGTAATGAAAGTAATGCACTATTGTATTTCTACGCTTATTACATTCATAACAGGAAGTACATCGCCGGAAGTTTCAGTAAAGGAAGAAAAACGACCAAAATTTGACAGAAAGTTCTGCCTATGTAGAACGCCATTCTGCTTTTAATTACATGACTTTGTGAGAGTTACGGGAGAGAAAAAAGTGTGAGATATAGTTCATTTTTTTTTATGGACTTTCAAAGCAAAAAAGGTAAGTTTCTTCAATAACTAATTGTTAAGTTCAGCATATACATTTGCACAGAAATAATGCTATTTTGGGAAGGGGGAAAAGCCGTCGGCACCTAAAACGAACATTTACCCTTTTTGTTGCTATTTCTTGAAATGAAAATAGTAACTGAATGATTTTTTTTAAATGAGAAGGTATTCTTAAAAATGCATTTTAGTTTAGGTACCTCTACTCATTTGCTGAAAAAAACAGCATAGTATGAAGAAAAAAGATCCCAAACTTAATAAAAACAATTTTTCCATCAAAATGTTTATGTTATTATTAAGAGGAAAGACCAAAATATTTTTTAATTATATCTTAAGATTTTTTTAATCCTTTCTAACATGTTTGAAATTTTGGTAAAAGATCTTTTTTTTTGTCAACAGGTAACCAAATTTTTACCAGTTTCCTATGAAAATGTAATTATTGTTCTCCTTTAAAAGCACATTAATTTGAAAATTCTCGCAAAAATCAAATAATTGTTAGATTTTAATTAAACTTTCAAAACTTATTAAAAAATGAATTAAATTATTTTTGAAATTATTATTTTTAGAAAATTGTGGTAATTTATTTTTACATCTGTTGTCTCCTCCGCCCCCCACACACACCTCCACATAATTTTATGAAATGTCTAGAAATTAAATACTGTTGCCAAATTTTGTTTTATTAGTTAAACGCAGAACTCCTTGAAAAATGTAAATCATCATTTTTTTAAACAAAAAGTGGATCAAATATGGCAATTGAAAAAGACTGGATTAACCACTCTTCTTCTATGTGCCCTGTCCCTTCAGGACATAGGCGATCATGGCTTTCCACGTTTCCCTATCCCTTGTAGCTCTTAACATACTTTTTCTTGGTACCTTTTCTAAACCTTGATCTGCTATCCATTTGCTCAAGCCCATAAAATCTAGAATATAAATGTATAAAAATTAGCATGGCTATAAAGGGATCTGTTTACATATTAATTATAATATAGAATTTATCCCCCACTTTATATCCATATCATAATTTCTTATTTGTTTAACAAATTCTGATTAGTTATGAATCTACCTCTTCTCAATACTGATGAGCTATGCAGGCATGTCTTTTAAATTTATTTATTCTTCTTCTATGTGCCCTGTCCCTTCAGGACGTTAACGATCATGGCCTTAAACATTTCCCTATCCCTGGTGGCTCTTAGCAAGAAGAACGGGCAGTATGTTTTGGCTCATGCGGATCAATTTAGAAAAAGGATTGTGTTGGGCAATGTGGAGATGGAAGACCACAAAGTGAGAAGGCGAAGCAGAGAACAGAAACACAGACGCAAGAAGAGAGAGTAAGTTACAGTGATGAGGATGAACAAGTGGAGAAGAACAAAACAGATAAAGAAGAGGATGAAGAAAGATGAAGATCGTCAATAAGAAGTAGAAGAGAAGAGCAAAAGCAAAAACTATATAAATCAAGAGTAGTCAGATGTCAGTCAGTTAAGTGCCATATGGGATACACGCTTGGGCGATCATGTCTCAAAAGAGATATGACTAATTAGGCATAAGATACACATTTGGGCGATCATGTCTCAAAAGAGATATGACTGACTGTGCATAAGATTATCCTGCAGTAGGTTGCCATTGCTTTCTGCGGTAGACTGGTTGCCAGCCAAGGCTGTAGGTCCCAATCTGTCCTGTTATTTGACTCATAGCTAAAGTGGGAAGAGATGTATTATATTATTAAATAGTAATTAGTGGGGGATCAGTTTATTACTTCATGACAATATAAAACTGATCCCCCCTTTATGCCCAGTAGAAGCCTTAATCATGTTTCCAACTATTATATTCAGTCAGTCAGTTAAGTGCCATATGTGATACACACTTTGGGCAATCATGTCTTGAAAGAGACATGACTGACTGGGCAGAAGATTGCAGTATGTTGCCATTGCTTTCTGCAGTAGACTGGTTGCCAGCCAAGGCTATAGAACCCAATCTGTCCTATTATTTAACCCATAATTTAAGATGAGAGATCGATTAATACCTTTCCCAAGGGTATTTGTGCGTAAGTGAATGCAAGGAATTCAACTGGAATTTAAACTGGGCATATTGATTTGTCATTCCAAGTTAGATGTAACGAAAGGAAAAACAAGGGTATATGACCACTCTGGTTCAAGAAGTGTGTGGTATCCTATGGAAATGAGCTGAGTTGCATTTAAGTGCAAAGCCGCTAACTATTTCGGCTCGATTACATCATGTGTAACGGTGTACCACGTATTGAGTACTAAAACTGCAAGATATATTAGACATAACACTAATTTTTCAAAAAATTCATGGCTGTCCCTACCATGTATGTACGACATTTTTAAATATATCTATGCATGTGGGTGTGTGTTATTATTTAAAAAAATGTTAACAGTTATAAAAATATGAGTTGAGTCATAAGACACATGAACACATGCCTTCTCTTACCTCCCATCACCTCTCCCTCTTTCTCACATCTTTTGTATCTTCTCTTACAACTTCCCTCTTTCCATCCCCTCAGTATCAAATTGACTTTACTTCATACATGGTATTTGAATGAATATTTGAAACTACTTTTACGGGACACTACTTGATAGTTCTGAAAAACCTTGCCCCACTTCATTATATTTCCAAGGAGTCAAAAAAAAAACAAAAAAAAACGCCCACTCCATCTCATGCCAACCATGTCTGCTTATAGCTTCCCCAGGTGTCACTAATCACTATTATGATGGTGTCCCCAGCTGAGTGATTTCCCATTGTAAACAGATTCCTGACTATATCTGGAAAGTAATATCTAAAAAGTATGAATAGAAAATATTGTAAACTTATTGATTCCAGAGAGATAAGAAAACATTGTAAAAATTTATTTCAAGTATAAACGGTTTTGGCTTGAGCAAGTAAAACCTGATTTGGTGATTCTAATTGTCGAGGGTAATTGGACATAGTGAAATGTAATTGGCAGAAATGCCAAACAAACAGACTTAACAAAGTTTGCAATAAACAATAACAAGATTTTAAAAAAAAGAAAAGAAAATAGGGCAAAAATAATATTGAGCAAACAATATATGCTAGGCAAAGCAACAGTAATAAGGCAAAGTAGCAGTTATAAGGCAAAGCAACAATAATAAGGCAAAGCAACAGTTATAAGGTAAAGCAACAGTTATAAGGCAAAGCAACAATAATAAGGCAAAGCAACAGTTATAAGGCAAAGCAACAATATTAAGGCAAAGTAACAGTAATAAGGCAAAGCAACAATATTAAGGCAAAGCAACAGTTATAAGGCAAAGCAACAATAATAAGGCAAAGCAACAGTTATAAGGTAAAGCAACAGTTATAAGGCAAAGCAACAATAATAAGGCAAAGCAACAGTTATAAGGTAAAGCAACAGTTATAAGGCAAAGCAACAATAATAAGGCAAAGCAACAGTTATAAGGTAAAGCAACAGTTATAAGGCAAAGCAACAATAATATAGCAAAGCAACAGTTATAAGGCAAAGCAACAATATTAAGGCAAAGTAACAGTAATAAGGCAAAGCAACAATATTAAGGCAAAGCAACAGTAATAAGGCAAAGCAACAGTAATATGGCAAAGCAACAGTTATAAGGCAAAGCAACAATAATAAGGCAAAGCAACAGTTATAAGGTAAAGCAACAGTTATAAGGCAAAGCAACAGTAATAAGGCAAAGCAACAGTTATAAGGCAAAGCAACAGTAATATGGCAAAGCAACAGTTATAAGGCAAAGCAACAATAATAAGGCAAAGCAACAGTAATAAGGCAAAGCAACAGTTATAAGGCAAAGCAACAATAATAAGGCAAAGCAACAGTAATAAGGCAAAGCAACAATAATAAGGCAAAGCAAAAGTTATAAGACAAAGCAACAATAATAAGGCAAAGCAATAGTTATAAAGCAAAGTAACCATAATAAGGCAAAGTAATCCCAATAAATCAAAACAATAGTAATGAGGTAAAAAGTTCACAAACCAAGAATGGTGTTAACACATAAAAAAATACACATCACAACATTCTAACTTCAAGGAAAGAAAAAAACAGAACAAAGTTAAATGAGATCAAGAACTGGTCTATCTTATTGGCTAGAAAGAAATCCCAGCATGCATCTGTATGTTTTGTTTATAAATTTGGTAGGGGGAATTTTTTCAGTCATTCTATACAGATTGAAACCAACACTAATACTGTAAATATTATAAGTGTTTTATCTGTCCATTCATTGAATATTGTTGCCACATCTAGTCTGGTATTTCTGCTATGCATTTAAAGATTTTTGATAAAATTTTTTAAAAGAATCTGCAATGTTATCTGTCCTGACTTGGCAACTCAACTTCAGTCACTTTCCCACTACTATAACTGAGCTTCACTGTGCCTTTTCTAAAAATATTTTCACAGTAATTCTTCTGATGAGTTTCCTTTTTTGGGATCTAGAGTTTATGAATTTAAGCACAGTACTAAATTGGTGGCAAGGTCTCATTATTTTACAGTTGAAATATGTAGATGTAACCTTCCCTAAGTATACTTTCATGATAATGGTTCTTATGAACTTTCCTCTATGGTACCTAGACTTTATGAATTTAAGTGCAGTACTAGATTGGTGGCAAGGTTTTATCATTTAACTGTTGCAATGGTTAGATGTAATCAAAAGTTCTATGCTAACATTTTCTTCTCTTGCGTTTCTCACTTGTGGAACTCTTTTCTGTCCCCCAGTTTTGCATTCAACTTTGATTTTCAAAAATTTAAATCCAATGTCAGTCATTATCTTCTGTATTCTTAATTCCTGTTCTTTTATTGTCCTCTCTCTTTAAAAGTGTTTTTCTGTTTCTCGTTCTTTCACACTCAGTAACCCCTTGAATCTGAGTTGCTTTATTGCTTTACTTGGAGTGATTCTAAAATATCTAAAAGTATCTCAGATACTCGAGAGTGAATTGAAAATTTAATTTATAGTTAATTTAAATAAAGTGTTTATTTTATGTTTCATCAGTTTTACATATTTAAAATATATCCCTTCCTCGCATTTCTCAGTATTAGCTCCACCCCACGCTTGAGTTTGGGGTGCATACAATCAAGGAATTGGTCCCAGGCATCACCAAACCCCTGCATGTCACTGTCTTGGATTCACTCTAAAACTAATCTGGAAATATCTTAGCTCCACTAAACATTACACACACACACACACACACACACACACACACACACACACATATATATATCAGTCAGTCTGTCAGTCAGTTAAGTGTCATATGTGATACACATTGGGATGATCATGTCTCTTTCAATCCATGACTGACTAAGCAGAAGATTTTCTCACAATAGGTTTCCATTTCTTTCTGTGGTAGACAGGTTGTCAACGAAGCCTACAGAACCCAGTCTTTCCTGCTATTCAACCCATAGCTGGAGGAGGAAGAGATGGATTCATAACTTTCCCAAGGGTATTTGTGTGAAAGTGAATGCAACGAATATCTAAATCTAAACTTATTTATCAATGGAACTTTGTCTGTGTGTGTGTGTGTGTGTGTGTGTGTCTGTGTGTGTCTGTGTGTGTGTGTCCGTTACCTATAGACTCCGAAACGGCTGAACCGATTTTCTTGAAAATTTACACATTGATATATTATCAATTTTCTGCACTATTGTAAGAACTGCAACCTTGGAACTTCTGAATATCGTTTCTCATGTCTTTGTTTATGAGTGTATCAAATTTGATTAAAATCAGACCACTCCTACTATAACCCAATTTTTTCAATTATTGATTTTCGATATTTATCGGGGGTACCTCGACACAAAACCTAGTTAAGAACACTCGCAGATGCTTATAGTACAACTGTGTAAATTTTCAAGAAGATTGGTTCAGCCATTTCGGAGTCTATAGGTAATGGATACACACACACACACACACACACACACACACACACACACACACACACACACACAGACAAAGTTCCATTTATGAATAAGTTTAGATGTAACTCCTGATACCAAATTGTTTCATTTCTTCTTTTCTTTTAACTGCCCGAATTATTTTTTATCTCTGACGTTTGTCTTGTTACTTTTCTGAAATTAGTTTTGTCTTTACGACTCAAAATCCCAGAATAAGCTGAATACAAATTACCTCCACTACAAAAATAAACATCATATCAGTCAGTTAAGTGCCATACTTGAAACACGCTTGGGCGATCATGTCTAGAAAGAGACATGACTGACTGGGCAGAAGATTATCCCACAGTAGGTTGCCATTGCTTTCTGCGGTAGGCTGGTTGCCGACCAAGGCTATAGAACCCAATCTGTCCTGTTATTTAACCCATAACTGGAGGGAAGAGATGGATTAATACCTTTCCCAAGGGTATTTGCGCGTAAGTGAAGGCAATGAATTCAGCTGGAATTCAAACTCGGCTACCCGATTTCTCGTTCCGAGCCGATATCCACTGCGCCACAACGCACATCCTAACATCATATAGGAATCTTAAAAAAACGAATCTGAAGCCAAAGACCAAAAGAACTCCACCCCATAATTAACGACACAATATATCGCGTTACTGTGTTACAAAATATGTAACACCATTCCGTTTAGTGTAGAAGCCGTAGGCATTCATTCAGTTGAAGTGGCAGACACACTGAATAGAATGTAGCTGATGGTGTTTGACTTTGTTGTGGACGGTATGGACAGAAAGGGATTGAAAACTTGAATTCAACATATGGAGTATTTTTATCTGATATTTATATAAAGACTAGCAGTATAGCCTGTCGTTGCTCGGGTGTAATGAAAGCTTTTAAACTAATCCATGGTCCTGGAGCTCAGACTCAGCCTAACGAATATTTGTGTGAAGTTTGCTGAGAATGGGATAAAAATTGTGGATTTGTATAAAGGACATACAGACAGATAAATAGACACACACACAAACATCTTGCCTTTTATATATATATTATAAGTACATATATTTATAAGTAAATTTTCAAATTCAAAACTTTTTATTAATATTCTTTCCTATATATATATATATATATATATATATATATATATATTATTGATTTTCTTCACTGTAGTAAGAACTGTAACCTTGAAACTTCTGAATATCGTTTCTCATGTCTTTGTCTATGAGTGTATCAAATTTGATTAAAATCAGATGACTCCTTCTATAACCTGATTTTTTCGATTATCGATTTTCGATATTTATTGGGGATACCTCAACACAAAACCTAGTTAAGAACACTCGCAGACGCTTATAGTACAACTGTGTAGATTTTCAAGAAAATCAGTTCAGCCATTTCGGAGTCTATAGGTAAGGGACACACACACACACACACACACACACACACACACACACACACACACACAGAGACAAAGTTCCATTTATAAATAAGTTTAGATATTTATATAGAGATATTTATGTAAAGTTTGAATTCTAATTGAATTCATTGCATTCACTTACATGCAAATTCCTTTGGAAAAGTATTAATCCATCTCTTCTTCCTCCAGCTATAGGTTGAGTAGCAGGACACAGTGGGTTCTATAGCCTTGGTTGGCAACCAGTCTACCACAAAAAGAAATGGCAAACTACTGCAGGAAAATCTTCTGCCTGGTCAGTCATATATCGAAAGAGACAGGATCACCCAAGCGGGTATTACGTATGGCACTTTACTGACTGATATAAATAACAACATTGGGAAAATTGTATGACAAAGTGAAAAAAGTTTGCTTGTGACGTGTTTCATCCTTTAGGACTTCATCAGACTAAATTTGCTATGTTTGTACAACTGAACATGTGTGCGATAGAAGGATGCTGGGAATTTTAGAATATTTTTTTAAGAACAACGTGACTCACACACAAAAAATAGAAGAATTCTATTTTTGTGTATCAGTCAGTTAAGTGCCATACATGATACACACTTGGGCGATCATGTCTCAAAAGAGACATGACTGACTGGGCAGAAAATTATCCCGCAGTAGGTTGCCATTACTTTCTGTGGTAGACTGGTTGCCAAACAAGGCTATAGAATCCAATCTGTCTTGTTATTTAACCTATAACTGGAGGGAAGAGATGGATTAATATCTTTCCCAAGGGTGTTTGCACGTAAGTGAATGCAACAAATTCAATTGGAATTTGAACCCAGGTCCCCGATTTGCCATTCCGAGTTGATATCCACTGCACCACAGTGCACATCCATTTTTGTATATACCAATAAAAGACAAGTAAAGAGAAACATTTATGGAATTAGGTTAGTGCACCCGCATGTATGTGTATGCGCAAGACCATGCCACGTGGCTACATTGAGATTACGAAGTTATCTTGACCGGGGAAATAAATTCCCATTGGGGACTTGCAGCTAAATTCTGAAGCAAAAAGATTTTATTATCCTGAATGGAATGCCAGCTAGCAGGTGTCCTCGTAGACAAAGTCAGGTAATTCCACAAATACCAAGACAAGGATATAATCTGAGTAAATCTGTGTGTAATAACTGCTTGGTAATTTTACACTCATGACTTTTGACAAAAGCTTTCTTAGAAATATCATCAACTAATTGACAATCAATATAGAAAGCTCACAAAGCTTCATAAATTCTAGCAAATCAATAGAGGACGGCATGTTATTATAGATTGATCCCGACTTGGCAGCTAGGACACAGTCGCTTTCTCACCGGTGCATTGTGGCTTCCCTGTGTCTCTTCTACATATACTTTCACGGCTTCTGCTTCGATGAACTTAGCTCACTGGTACTCCCTATATACGAATTTCCTCGAGCCACAAGATTAGCAACTAGATCCCACGCTTTTACTGTGAAACCAGTAAATTGTAAATGCAAATTCTATTCCAGTAGCTTCTTTTCTCACACTTCCCGCTTGTGGAATCTCTTCTGCATACTTGCTTTCCTGACAGTTACAATCTCTAAGAATTTAAATGTAAAATCAATAGTCATCTCCTGTCTCACTAATTTACATCCTCTCTCTCATGCTTTTCTACATCCATCCCACTCTCATCAGTACTCTCTTCCCTCTCCTACTCTCTTCCTGACACCCCCTGCAACCTCTCACTCCTCATAACATTCCTCCTATGTAACCCCCTGCACAACAGTGGCAGTAAAATGTCTTTCTTGGGGTGACATGATTATAAAAAAAAATTAAAATTAATATGGCAAACATTTTACTATTTACTTGCTTATAGAGAATTAGACCTGTAGCAATTCTATAGGATTTTACAATGAACACAGACATAACCATGATAGCTAATTGCTCAGGCATCGTGATCAAAAGACAACAAAATTCATAACTTTTATGAAAAGGAAACTGCAAAGAAATTGGTATTAACACCACTCAGACTCAGTTACAGAGAATTGGACCAGTAGTAATTTTATAGGATTTTACAATGAACACAGTCATTACAATCAAAGCAAATTGCTCAGGCATCATGATCAAAGGACCACAAAATCCGTAACTCTTTTGAAAAGGAAACAGCAAGAAATTAGGATGAACACCACCCAGACTTGCTTATAGAGAATTAGACCTGTAGCAATTCTATAGGATTTTACAATGAACACAGACATAACCATGATAGCTAATTGCTCAGGCATCGTGATCAAAAGACAACAAAATTCGTAACTTTAATGAAAAGGAAACTGCAAAGAAATTGGTATTAACACCACTCAGACTCAATTACAGAGAATTGGACCAGTAGTAATTTTATAGGATTTTACAATGAACACAGTCATTACAATCAAAGCAAATTTCTCAGGCATCATGATCAAAAAATTAAAATTAATATGGCAAACATTTTACTATTTTCACAAATTTTGGTTAAACTATAGGTAAAACTGAGACCTTTCAACAATATTTAACTCCCAGTAATACAGAACCTATACTGTGACAATGGGAATTTTAAACAGAACCCTTCATTTTGGTCATTAGGGTATATCATTCTCATTCCATGTGCAATGCCACTTCAGGATGCCATGCATATCCAATGCCTATATCTACTGGGCTATGTAGAGATAGGTATTTATTATACATGGTTGGTTAGATCCAGTGACTTGACCCAAAGAGTCAAGTTGTGTCTACAGCAGTAGTGAACAAATAACTTAGAGAGTTAAGTTAAAGGGAAATAACTACATGGCATCCGAAAGTGGTAATGCACATGGAATGAGAATGATATACCTCAGTGATTGAAATAAAGGGTTCGATTGAAAATTATTAACACCTGAAAAAGGCTAGAGCGTACAAGGGCCGAAACATTGTAAACGTGACAATAAAGATGAGTACAACAGTCCAAACAGTGTCAATAGTGACGTTCTTTTCATATATAAACAAGAGTCATGTGTGTTCTTTCTTTCTTTAGTGACAAAGGATGTATGCAACACACTTTCTCTTGGTTTGATCCATGAACAAGCAAATGTCTGCTGTTTTGCTGCTATGTTCACTCTTTTTTCTTCTTCCTCTTTTCTTTGACAGTTGCCTTCTCATTAGTGAGAGAGTAGTATATATAGAGAGTAGTATACATAGAGAGTAAGTATATATAGAGAAAGAGAGGAATAATGAGAAATAGAGAGAGAGAGCATTGTGGATTTTAAAAGAAAGCAAATGCCATTTTTAATTTAGATTCTTTCTAAGTTATATATTTTGTTTTCATATTTTATTTTATCTCTGGGTTCACCAGAGTATTATGTAAAAAATCCAAAGTGGTCAATGAAATGGTTATTTTTATTATCTTTGCACAAACACAAACATCTTGCCTTATATATATATATATATATATATATATATATATATATATTATCAATTTTCTGCACTATTGTCAGAACTGCAACTTTGAAACTTCTGAATATCGTTTCTTATGTCTTTGTCTATTAGTGTATCATATTTGATTAAAATTGGACCACTCCTTCTATAACCCGATTTTTTCGATTATCAATTTTCGATTTTTATCGGTAGGTACCTCGACACAAAACCTAGCTAAGAACACTCGCAGATGCTTATAGTACAACTGTGTAAATTTTCAAGAAAATCAGTTCAGCCATTTCGGAGTCTATAGGTAATGGACACACACACACACAGACTCACACACACACAGACAAAGTTCCATTTATAAATAAGTTTAGATATAACTTTTGCTACTATTATTGTTTGTGTGTGTGTGTGTGTGTGTGCGCGCACATGTGTGCATTTATGTGTAGTCAGGTATGAGTGGGGTGTTATTCAAATTAATACAATATGTTATATTTAGTAATGTAATGATTTTAATTATAAACAAGATATCAGTTGCCTAGCTACATTTCATTAAAAATCTTATCATATTGCATGTTGATATGAACTGGTAATTTCTTAATTGCACTCATTCACATTGTGTAATGCTAATGTTCAGTTATTTATTTAAAATAAATATAAATCCATGGTAATATGTTTTAAAAGCAATGAAAAAAAATTTTAAGTGAAAAATGCAGCCATTTTATCAACTGTAACTTACAAAAGGTTGGCTGAAATGTTTATAAGCTATGAAAGATGGATGTTAGAGCTGTGAAATCTTGCATGCATTAATTTCAACGCTAACTGCATTGTTTCTTTCCAGGTAAAATGGAATGCAAAAAGACAAAAGAGAGTAGCACCAGTGAGAACTGAGAGAGAAGAAAATGTTAGCATAGAACTTACGGTAACATCTAGCCATTTCAACTGTAAAATGATGAGACCTTACTGCCAATCTAGCACTGCATTTAAGTTCATAAATTTTATGCACCATAGAACAAAATACATCAGAATAATTATCATGAAAATATTTATAGAAACAGCACAGGAAAGTTACATTAGAGCGGCTGGAATTTTACTGAAGTGGAGATGCCAGGTCAAGACCAGTAAAATTGCAAATTCTTGTTTTCATTTTTTAAAGAATCTCTAAATACATAGCAGGTACTTCAGACCAGATATGGCAGTAATATTCAATGAATGGATAAATGGTAGTCTGATAAATTTGTAAGATATATACTGTCCAGAAAAATTGTTTCGCATGATGCAGTAAACTAACTTTCCTATCAGCAGACCTAACAATTGATTCAATATCATTTTTTCACTTCATGTCAGCAGAAATTGTTAGACCAAAAACGTGTAATTAGTCTCTCTCCTGGAGGTTGGCACCAGCCATGCTAATGAAATCCAAAAATGGTTCACGATGACAATTAAAAGAGAGCAGTTTAGTGTTGGGGTGTTAAAATGAACAATCCATTTCTTGCCCCAGTTGACATCAAATTGTAGTTCATTTTTTAGATCAGCTGTCAATTTTCCTGCCATAGGTTGCCATTGCTTTCTGCAGTAGACTGGTTGCCAACCAAGACTATAGAACCCAGTCTGTTCTGTTATTTAACCTATAGCTGGAGGGAGAAGAGACAAATGAATATGTTTCCCAAGGCTATCTGCATGTAAGTGAATGCAAAGAATAACATGAAAGTATTTAATCACCTATTCTACATGGATGATCTCTGTTGTATCTGTTATTGTTCGGTTGCTGTTGGATTAAATCCTCCCCTCATAACTTGGTAAGTTCTTGCTTGTGGCAGTATGTTTATCTCTCGCACAGTTCTTAATCGACTCAACCTCTCAGCTCTGTATAAACTGTGTTCATTTCTCCATGTTTAATTTGAATCCCATTCTGTTATGTCTGATTTACTTAGGAGAATATTGCTGTCCGCTACTCCTGTTCTTTGGTTTATCTTTTGACCACCAGTGAAACAAGGAATCTCGATTGCTTCATCTGACTGTACTTTGCCTTCTGCACCAAACTTAAATGTTGTACAATCTAGTAAAAATTTAATTTCTTTTCTTTTGCTTGCCAATAATGAAGCCAAATACATCTCCTTCTATTCCTGCCCAGCAACTGTTTTACTGCAAGCACTATCCAGAACAGCAGCATCGACCGTTTCACACATGAGGACCTGTTTATCGTCATGTAAATAAGCACATACTTTATAAGTTTCACTAACTTCAGCATTTTCCTGCACTTTCGATGCTTCAAAAACACTTGCATATTGATTTATTTTTCTGTGTGTACAATCCTTTTCGAAATGCATAATTAATTTGCACACCAAGCATTTAAGGTAATTTCCAGCTTCATCACACAGAATTCTGTAAATGTAGGCTGTACTTACTGTTCCCCAGTATGTTTTTCTACCTGATCTTCTATCTCTTTGGAAACCTGTATTTATCCAATTTAGACATCTGTCACCTACCATATTCTGACCATGTACCACCATGACTGTATCCTTTCAATCTGTATGATCTTAGGAAATTTTTATTTTATTAACTTTTTTACAAAATGTTTAGTCAAACTGCCATGATACTATTTCTGATCTTAGGTCTCTGATTGGGACCCAGAATGAAATGAGTATACAATAGAAACCAAGAAAACTAATGATGGTGGTAGTGATGGTAGTGGTGTAGACAAACTTCAGAACAAGTACTAAATGTTGTAGGATGTCATGATTCAGTGGAACCATGACATATTGTAGAGAGGACAAAGCAAATAAAGAAGGAAATTTATCATTGCCAATATTGCATTATCTGGAGACAATAGAGAAGTTGACATAGAATAAAAGAGAAACAGTAAAATTATGATAGTTTCAAATGGGAATTGTGGTTAGTGAAGAGAACAGAAGTCAAATCAATTGTTGTTGCTACTCGGAACATCAGAAAGACTGCACTTCCAAAGTGGCAAGAGAAGAATTAGGTCAATGTTAAGATTAAGCACTTATAAAAAAATATGCTCATTAGGACTGCTAATAGAAGACTACACCCATTAGGACTGCTAATAGAAGACTACACCCATTAGGACTGGTAATAGAAGACTACACTTGTTAGGACTGCTAATAGAAGACTACACCCATTAGGACTGCTAATAGAAGACTACACCCATTAGGACTGCTAATAGAAGACTACACTTGTTAGGACTGCTAATAGAAGACTACACCCATTAGGACTGCTAATAGAAGACTACACCCGTTAGGACTGCTAATAGAAGACTACACCCATTAGGACTGCTAATAGAAGACTACACTTGTTAGGACTGATAGTAGAAACTACACTCATTAGGACTGCTTGTAGAAGACTACACCCATTAGGAATGCTTATAGAAGACTACACTCTTTAGGACTTATTGTAGAAGATTACACTTGTTGGGACAGCTTGTAGTAAACTACATCCATTTGGACTGCTTGTAGAAGAATACACTCATTAAGACTGCTTGTAGAAGACTAGACTCATTAGGAATGATTATAGAAGATTACACAATCATTAGGAATGCTTATAGAAGACTATGCTCATTAGAAAGGCTTGTAGAAGATTAGACTTATTAGGAATACTTATAGAAGACTGCGCTCATTAGGACTGCTAAAAAAACACTACACTCATTAGGATTGTTTATAGATAACTACACATGTTAGAACTGCTTATAGAAGAATACACTCATTAGGACTGTTTGTAAAAGACTACATTTGTCGGGACTGCTTATAGGAGACTACATTTGTTAGGACAGTTTGTGGAAGAATACACTCATTAGGACTGCTTGTATAAGACTACATTCTTTAGGATTGCTCATAGAAAACTACACTCATTAGGACTGCTAACAGAAGACTACACTCATTAAAACTGCTTAAAGAAGACTACACTCATTAGGACTGCTTATGGAAGAATACACTTGCTGGGACTGCTGGTAGATGACTACACTTATTAGGATTACTTTTAGAAGACGACACTCATTGGGACTGCTAACAGAAGACTTGACTCATTAGGACTGTTTAAAGAAGTCTACACTCATTAAGACTGCTTGTAGAAGACTACACTCATTACAAATGCTTATAGAAGACTACACTCATTAGGATGCTTAAAGAAGACCATGCTTGTTAGAACTGCAGATAGAAGACTACACACGTTAGGACTGCTTATAGAAGAATACACACATTAGAAATGCTTATAGAGGAATAACCTAATTAGGACTGCTTGTAGAAAACTGCACACATTAGAAATGCTTATAGAAACTACATTTGTTAGAACTGCTAACAGAAGACAATACTTGTTAGAACTACTTGTAGGAGATTACACTCATTAAGACTGCTTGTAGAAGACTACAATCGTTAGGACTGCTGATAGTAGAATACACTTGTTAGGACTGCTTAAAGAAGACTACACTCTTTACGATTGCTTTTAGCAGACTACACCCATTAAGAATGCTTATAGAAGAATATACTAATTAGGAATGCTAGTAGAAGACTACACTTGTTAGGACTTATTATAGAAGAATACACTCATTATGACTGCTTGTAGAAGATTACACTCATTAAGACTGCTTGTAGAAGACTACACTCTTTAGGAATGCTTATAGAATACCCTCATTAGAACTGCTTGTAGAAGAGTATACACGTTGGGACTGCATATAGTTGACTACACTCGTTAGGACTGGTTATAAAAGAATACACTCATTAGGACTGCTTATAGAAGACTACACTTGTTAGGACTGCTAACAGAAGACTATACTCGTTAGAACTGCTTGTTGGAGACTATACTCATTAAGACTGCTTCTAGAAGACTACACTCATTAGAATTGCTTATAGAAGATGACACTCATTAGGACTGTTTGTAGAAGATTACATTCATTAAGAATGCTTATAGTAGACTACACTCATTAGGACTGCTTATAGAAGAATACACTCATTAGGACTGCATGTAGAAGACTACACTCGTTAGGACTGCTTGTAGGAGACTACACTCATTAGAAATGCTTATAGAAGACGACATTCATTAGGACTGCTTGTGAAGACTACACTCATTGGGACTGTTTGTAGAAGATTACACTCATTAGGACTGCTTCTAGAAGAATACACTCATTAGGACTGCATGTCTATTTCCTGAATCACAATAAAAATTGTCTATTTCAGTTTACAGTAGTTGAACAGCTGATAATTTTGTTCTATCTCCACAAAATTTGCTGAGTTCACAGATCAGGCAACAACAGCAATACTAATATTAATTATAATAATCAATAAACCCAATTTAGTCATGCTGGACAAGCAGAAAAATGTTTACTACATGATAGAAATCACCTTTTCTTTTGACATGAGAATTGAAAGCAAAATAAAGGTGAAGGAACGACAACAATGGTTTAAAGAATTAAATTTTAAATGTTTGAGAAAGAAAGTAATTACTGTACCAGTAATCACTGGAGTACTGGACTGTTTTTTAAAAATCTTTTGAATCATTTCACCCCAAGCAAGGCAGAAATGCCACTAGTACGCAGGGGTTTACAGTGAACAAGAAGATTGAGAATAGTGAGGATTAAGGAAAAGATGAAAGATGAACATGAATGCCACTAGTATGCAAGGAGTTGCAGGTAGTGAAAGTGAGAGAAAAGAGTATAAGGAGGATTGAGGAAGGACAACAGATGAATGGGATTCAAGAAAATAGAAGATGGTGATTGACATTGCATTTAAATTTTTGAAGATTGTAATTATCAGGGAACCAAGTAAGCATAACAGGTGGGAAAACCAAGAAAATAAACTGTTAGAGTAGAAGTGGTGGTTGCAGTTAGCTATTTTAACAGTAAACAGGTGGAACCTAAATGCCAATCTAGTAAAACACTTAAATTCATGTAGTCAGGGCACCAGGAAATAAAAGCTCATCAGAGCAGTTGCCATAAAAATATTTGTAGAAAAGACAAGGGGAAGCCACATCATTACAGTGAGAAAGTGACTGAAGTTGGGCCGCCTTGTCAGGGTTCCTTACATTATAGATCGTTCTTTGGATTTTATCAAGTGCCTCAAGATGAACAGCATCATACCAGATGTGGTAGCAGTATTCAATGTGTGAACGAATGGTACATTTGTAAATGGGCAAGATGGACTCTGACAAAAAAAATTTTCTGTTTCACCAAAAACAGAAAAGATCTTGCTACTGATATAATAAACTGATCTCTTGTAGGGTTTTGTTGAAACTTGGAGACAACTTTTACTATGCTAAACAAAGGCAAAGCACAATAATAATAATGAAAAAAATATTATAAATAATATAGGTAATATATATTAGATTGTGATTTGTAAATGAAGCCATTGCCAAAAGCCTGTTTACTCAGAATAGTGAGGATATTTCAGAAAATAGTGAATGCAGCCTGTCAGTAAAAAAAAGAAATGATTGGTTTATTTTCTTAAGTCACAAGAGGTGACCTGAAAATAAACTCATTACCTCAAATACTGTGTGATGGAAGAAGAAGGTGGAAAAGAAGGAGGAGGGGGAGGAGGAAGAATGATGATGGTGATAATGTTGATGATGTTGCTATTGAGACTTTTTGAATGATATCTAAAGAAGTAAACAAATATGTAGAGTCACTTCTACATGCACGTACATACCTACATACATATCGCCATGCACACACGTTCATACACATATACCCACACACTCTTACATGAGGACCGCATGTGAAACTTTCCTTTTTCCCACGTTTTATTAAGAAATATATAAACTGATTTCCACATGTGCTTACCCAGTTGGAGGCTGCTTTTTGGAGCATATAGTCTGAAGGCCGTTTGATCCTTCCAACTCACATACTGTGCTAATTGCATTCAGCAATTAGCCGCATAAAAATGTTTCGATCTTATAAGTACATTTCAATACATGTATAATTATATTCACTACTATTCAGTACAAACATATTATTTCCTTTTTCAGGAACTCTTCTAGCATGAATATTGAGACAATTTCTTTAATATTTCTCCAGTACCCAATAATATTTTCTTTTCTCTCTGACTGCATGGCACCTCATCTATTTCTATATTCTGATATAATAAACTGGTCTCTTGTAGGGTTTTGTTGAAACTTGGAGACAACTTTTACTATACTAAACAAAGGCAAAGCACAATAATAATAATGAAAAAAATATTATAATTATATTCACTACTATTCAGTACAAACATATTATTTCCTTTTTCAGGAACTCTTCTAGCATGAATATTGAGACAATTTCTTTAATATCTAAGAGAGAACTTTCTTCACAACATCTTGCAATCAATCTTGTAACTTTACTTTATACAATGTTGTTATTTTTGTTACATTGTGCTTTGAGTTATTTTGTTTATAAATGTAGTAGTTTGGACAACCAACCTACTTTTTGCTGTTAAAATTACTACCCCAACGGTCAGTCCACTACATATCGGTACCCAATTTGTCCAGTACACTACATAATGGTGACCCGAATCTCTCAAGAAGATTAGCCACCACAATTGGTCATCTCAACGCTCTCAAAAAGATTGGTTACCACAATAAATATATTGATAAATTCTTGGTTGTCCTAAAATTGCCAAAAATCATCATGATGGGAGCATCTTATATTTTGCCTTGATTTCTTGACATACAACAATCACAATAATATTTTCTTTTCTCTCTGACTGCATGGCACCTCATCCATTTCTATATTCTGATATAATAAACTGATCTCTTGTAGGGTTTTGTTGAAACTTGGAGACAACTTTTACTATACTAAACAAAGGCAAAGCACAATAATAATAATGAAAAAAATATTATAAATAATATAGGTAATAATAAACATATCAAAACTAAATTAATATTCCTTTTTATTGAACTGGTTGACTTCATTGATGAGAAGAATGTGTTCGATGAGTAGTATCAAGGACATTGATATAGTCGCTTAATTAAAATTGCATTTTAAACAAACTTCAGGCAGGTGTGAATTCGAGAAGGCAAGTAAAAATGGCTCAAGTGCTGAACTAAGGATTCAAGGTATTTTTTAATAAGATTTGCATAAATCCAATCATCACAGAAGAAGCTTTTATTTTAAATGATTTAGCTTCAAGATCCACAAACATATTCAAGGGTCATTGATCAAATGAGATTCAATGTCTGCAGTTTGTCTATTTACAAATGAAACTGTAACAATTGGAGGGCAACTTGTACTGTGCAAAGCAAAGGCAAAACATCATCATCATCATCATCATCATCTTGAAAAAAGTGGGCTTATATCTGCATTGGAAAATCTATAAATCTTTTGAAAAGGAAATTGCAAGAAATTGGTATTAACACCACCCAGACCCAGTTACAGAGAATCGAACCTGTAACAATTTTATCAGATTTTACAATGAACACAGACATAAAAATCAAAGCTAATTGCTCAGGCATCATGATCAAAAGACAACAAAATCTGTAACTTTTATGAAAAGGAAACTGCAAGAAATTGGTATGAACACCACCCAGACTCAGTTACAGAGAATTGGACCAGTAGTAATTTTATAGGATTTTACAATGAACACAGTCATTACAATCAAAGCAAATTGCTCAGGCATCATGATCAAAGGACCACAAAATCCGTAACTCTTTTGAAAAGGAAACAGCAAGAAATTAGGATGAACACCAACCAGACTTGCTTATAGAGAATTAGACCTGTAGCAATTCTATAGGATTTTACAATGAACACAGACATAACCATGATAGCTAATTGCTCAGGCATCGTGATCAAAAGACAACAAAATTCGTAACTTTAATGAAAAGGAAACTGCAAAGAAATTGGTATTAACACCACTCAGACTCAATTACAGAGAATTGGACCAGTAGTAATTTTATAGGATTTTACAATGAACACAGTCATTACAATCAAAGCAAATTTCTCAGGCATCATGATCAAAGGACCACAAAATCCGTAACTCTTTTGAAAAGGAAACAGCAAGAAATTAGTATGAACACCACCCAGACTCGGTTACAGAGAATTAAACCTGTAGCAATTCTATAGGATTTTACAATGAACATAGACATAACAATCAAAGCTAATTTTTTTTTTTTAATCATCTCACCCCAAGCAAGGCATTCCACTGCCACTATTGCGCATGGGGCTCCATAGGGGAAGGTAAAGAGAAGGAGTGGTTAGACATAGGGAATGTCAGGAGGAAGGTGACAGATGAGTAAGGATAGCGAGGATGAGGGTTGGGCAGATGGGAAGAGTGTTTGATAGAATGGGAGCAGGTTAGTGTGTTAGGAGGTGTCTATTGACCTTACATTTAAACTCCTGGAGATTGTAGCCATTGGGGAAGCAATCGTGTGGAAGAGAATTCCACAGTCGGGAAGTGCGAGGAAAGAAACTGTTGGAGTAGAAGTTATGGCTGCATTTTATCGGTTTCACTGTAAAAGAGTGGGATCTAGTTGCTAATCTCGTATCTCGTTCAAATTCATATTTAGGGGGCACTAGTGATCTAAGTTAATCGGAGCAGAAGCCGCAAAAGTATTTATAGAAGAGACACAGGGAAGCCACGTCGCACCGGTGGGAGAGAGACTGCAGGCGGTCTGCCAAGTCGGTATCTATCACATTACAGACCCTCCTCCGAAACTTATCGAGAAGCCCAAGGAGAACGGCAGGGGCACCTGACCAGATATGGAAGCAGTATTCAATGCACGGGTGGATGGTAGATTTATATATGTGCAGGATAGATTTAGACGGAAAAAACTTCCGGGCCCTACAAAGAGAACTGACTTTCATAGCAGCGGATTTGAGGTCCGCTGAAAGTGTGAGACCAAGGAGGCGTAGTGTTTTACTTTCTGGGAGGCAAGCCTGATCCATGCTAATGGGAGGTAGGTGAGATTGTCGATGATGGTTAATTGAGAGTAGCTTCGTTTTAGAAGCATTAAAATTTACTAGCCATTGCTCAGGCATCATGATCAAAAGACCACAAAATCCATAACTTTTTTGAAAAGGAAACAGCAAGAAATTAGTATGAACACCACCCGAACTCGGTTACAGAGAATTAGACCTGTAGCAATTCTAAAGAATTTTACAATGAACACAGTCATAACAATCAAAGCTAATTTCTCAGGCATCGTGATCAAAAGACCACAAAATCCTTAACTTTTTTGAAAAGGAAACTGCAAGAAATTGGTATTAACACCACCCAGACTCGGTTACAGAGAATTGGACCTGTAGCAATTCTATAGGATTTTACAATGAACACAGTCATAACAATCAAAGCTAATCACTCAGGCATCATTATCAAAGGACCACAAAAACAGAACATTCATTCTTATTGACATGGCAGTTTGTGCAGATTGTAACATATTTTAAAAATTAAATAAAAGAAAACTATCAAAGTACAAGAAACTGTGGCACTGTGAGGACATCAACAAGTGCAGTTGTAGTTGAAGGCTTTAGTCTGATTGGAAAATGTTTCGACAGACTCATTGAAGAGACTCCTGGTAGCCCATGTCTTAAAGAAAGACAAAACATTTTACTCACAAGTACAGCTCATACCTTATGAAGGGCTTTATTATTTATTTATTTTTATTTTTTTATTTTTATTGTAAAATCCTATTTTATAGGATTTTACTATGAACACAGACATGATAATCAAAGCTAATCACCAGGCATCGTGATCAAAAAACCACAAAATAAAATGCACCTTCTTATTGACATGGCAATCTCTCCAGACTGCAATGTATCATTGAAGATCTTCAAAAAAACTATCAAAATACAAGGACCTTGAAATTAAAATCTCAAAAATGTGACACATGAGGGCATCAATAATAGCAGTTGTACTTAAAGCCCTCAGATTGATTGGAAAAGGTTCCGATAGACTAATTGAAGGGATTCCTGGTAGCACATACTAAAAAGAAATACAAAACATCGTACCCACAAGTACAGCTGACACATTACAAAGGGCTTTATCTACGCAAAATATATATGACCTTGAATTTTTATTTGCTTTTATTTATTAAAAAATGCTCAGTAGAAAATGTCATGATGCCATTTCTGAAATTAGGTCACTAGTTAGGATTCCCAAAAAATGAGTACGCACAAGAAATCAAAGGAAATAAAAGAATAATTACTAGAAAGAGCAGTCAAAGATCAAAAACCTCCGCCAAGACAATTAGCAAGAGATGATTATTGAAATGAGAAAGAATAACTACAATGAACTTGACCACTCTCAAGAGTGAAAATATAAAACTAGATAGAGCAAACTTCCGCCAAGGCAATACCAACATCATCTCAGTGATTAGCAAGAGATGATTATTAAAATGAGAACGAATAACTGCAATGAACTTGACAACTCCCAAGAGTGAAAATGCAAAAAATGAACTTGACCGTTCTTAAAATTAAATGCACACTCAAAATGAAACAAGGGAGGTAATTCAATGTTTAATATGATCTAGGGGAGATAATTCAGCATTTAGCATTTGAAAGGCAAAAATCAAATTTTATTAATAAAACTAGAAAAATATTCCAGAAACTTTATTCTGCACTGAATTAAACCCAAAATCTAATCAGTTTGTGCCAACCATGAAAGTTTCATAGTTTCATTCGAATCCATATCTAGTGGGTCTTGTCATAACTTGACCACAGACAGACAAACCAACAAACTAACAAACAGACAAATGTTACCAAATACAATACTTACGCTTTATGGCAGAGGGAAGAAGAAGAAGAAGAAGAAGAAGAAGAAGAAGAAGAAGAAAGTTGAAATAATAGTAGTAATAGTAGAATGACTTAACAGATATTCATTGATAAAATATTATTAGATTTTATCTCGGCACAAGTCCAATGCTCAACTACAACTTACATTGAACATTTACCTAGATTGAGTTTGTTTATCTTTCATTGATACTCATTGTTGTTGAATTTATCAATTAATGACAAGGCCAACCTGTTGTCGTGAAATCTCAAACCAAAACTGTACACTCAATTACTCACCCTTCTGAAATATGTACATCAAAATGTGCATCCCATCACCAAGTAGATCCTGAATTTTCTCCGGTCATGATGATTGGTTTTACTAACAATAAATTGCTTTCAATGTTTTTAAGACTCAAGTTTTACAATAATGTTCATTCCTGTACAAGGCTCGAGAGCCAATCGAGGTAGAGAGTTACAGAGTAAGAAACAATGTTTATGCAGATATTTTGAGAAGATAATGGTTAACCCGAGACTTAAACAGTTTAAGATTATACTGATCAGAAAAGAATCCCCTTGAGAGTCAGTTCCACAAAACAAGTGTTTGTTGAAAGAAGTGGAACTTACATCTCACCAATTGAACATAAAGGGAATGGTGTGCATAGCATAGTGGGTCTTAGCCATGAGGGTTAGAACTGGGGGAACCAAGAAATGTAGTCTGTCTGAACACTTTTCATGAAAATGGCGATAGAGCAATGAGAATGGGTTGTAGGGGGTAAAAGACGTGATGATGCTTTTAGACTGGAAAGTGAAGGCTGTGCAGCTCCTGCCCATACATTCCATTTTTGGCCTAATCTGGCTCTTGTAAAAGATAGTATCAGCAGTCAAGTACTTACTGGAGCAGCACAGAGAACTGATCATTCTTTCAGCATCTTTAATAATGGATCATTTGTATGATCTCCACTTGAGGTCTGGGTTGAGTTTAAGTCCTGACGAGTGTTCAAGAGATGGGACCAGCCTCCCTGATGGAACATCCATTCAACAAGATCGGCGATAGTTCAAGACCTCATGTGGATTTCATATATGTACAATCCATTGCTAAAGATGATTGAAAAATAGCCGGTTCTTTGTAAAAACTCCAGAAAGTACCTGACTCCTCCTGCTCTGCTCCATCTTTACAAGAGTCAGATCAAACCAAAACCAGAACATTACTAACATATCTGGACTGGAGGTCCTCACTTTCCTGCCTTGACAGAATTCAAAAGTATTTACATAGCCTTGTGGGTGATGAATCATTTCCCCCCACCCTGCAACCCCTTACCAACAGATGAGTCATTGCTAGCCTCTTGCTAATCTATTGCTATTTTTGTGGCAGATGGGGTCAGATAAGCATCCCTCTCCAGTTCCGCCAATCCAGACCCTCACAGCTTGAATCCACCATACCATATACACAAGCTCGACTCATCCTCATTCCCTTCATATTCCATTAGTAAAGAGGAAGTTCCACTCAGATAGCTTCATATCAATTACCAACTATTGCCTGATGAAATACAATTCAGAATCCTGAAACATGAAAGTTTTTGTTTAGGGATATAAAATATTTTTATTATAATCACTTATAATAAAAATATAATAATATATTGCTCTACTTTGTATTGAAAACTTTTTAAAAAGTAAACTATGAACTGTGGATTTTTACTCCATTTGTTCTTATTCTTATATATATATATGTATCACAATATATTTTTAATTAAAAAACAAATTTAATTATATATATATATATATATATATACGCATTACTCTTCAGCAATGAATTGAGTTTTTCCAGTGAAAACTAATCCATGGTCCTGAAGCTCAGACTCTTTGGACGTTGGCACGAAAGATTAAAAAGCAATAGTTGTTTCCAGTTAAAGTGAAACTGTAGACTGAAAGAAAAATGAATAGATGTAAGTCAAATTTTGATTTCCTGTTACCGATATCAAATAGGTTTTTTTCATCGTAAACTGAATTTTAAAGGCTAAATAAGTCCTCTGAGTAAATGGTATCATGGCTGAGACTAAGAACTACAATTATACCTACTTAGAGCCAAACCCAAAGCAAAAACTAAAATAAAAGGGCTGAAAAAATTACAGACATACAGGCAGATAAACAAACACACACACACACACAAACATCTTGCCTTTTATATATATATATATATATATATATATATATATATATATATATATTATCAATTTTCTGCACTATTGTAAGAACTGCAACCTTGAAACCTCTGAATATCGTTTCTTATGTCTTTGTCTATGAGTGTATCAAATTTGATTAAAATCGGACCACTCCTTCTATAACTCGATTTTTTCGATTATCGATTTTCGATATTTATCGGGGGTACCTTGACACAAAACCTAGCTAAGAACACTCACAGACGCTTATAGTACAACTGTGTAAATTTTCAAGAAAATCGGTTCAGCTGTTTCAGAGTCTATAGGTAACGGATACACACACAGACACAAAGTTCCATTTATAAATAAGTTTAAATTTAAATTGCTTGTCTTGTTTTCACAGGGCAGTAAACTACTGGATTAAAACCTTGGTTTGTGAGTTTGGTGACATAGACATTATGAGTTCAATCACTGGTCTAATCAGTGCATACTTGGACTCAGTGGAAACAAGACAGGCAGTAACTGAACAGTATTAAAATTAAGCATGAGCCAAGATGTCCCTAGATATGCACAGTGGAACAAAAACAGTCTAACCCTTTAGATTAAATAAAGGGTTAGTTCGAAATTCCATGTAGAACACCTGGATTGATATAAACCTAATGAAGACCAGACAGTACTCGGACAAAATTTTATAATAACATCAACAAAGATGGGAACAATAGGGCAAATATAAACAAATGTAAATAATAATTCTTCATCCCAAAAGTTCAAACAGAAATTACTTGATTCGTTGTTATTTGGAAAATTAAATAAAAAAGGCTTTTTCTTTTCATCGCTCGTTTATTTTAAGTACTTTTGTTATTTATAGCTTGGTTTTATGATTGGTTTATTATCATAATCCACTTATTTTTAGGATTCTGACGCTGGTAGTTATAAATTCAAATTTTGAAACAATATTTTTTTTAAATAGATCATAAAAATATTTGTGGAAAAAATTCTGTGACATATTTCATCCTTTGTAAAGACTTCTCCAGATTATTGATGGGTGTCCTCTGTCTCAACCTGTATTGTGGATATTGGCACAGAATGAGAAATTGGAGAGCCAAGTTGAATTCATTGCATTCACTTATTCGCAAATACAAATACTCTTGGGAAAGGTATTAATCAGTCTCTTCTCTCTCCAGCTATGGGTTAAATAGCAGGACAGATTGGGTTCTATAGTCTTGGTTGGCAACCAGTCTACCGCAGAAAGTAATGGGAAACTACTGCGGGGAAATCCTCTAAGTAAGTAAGTCATGTCTCTTTCAATTGGAATTGAAACTTGGATTCTAAACAGTCTAACTCG
This sequence comes from Ascarosepion bandense, assembly GCA_037127315.1. Classification (NCBI taxonomy): domain Eukaryota; kingdom Metazoa; phylum Mollusca; class Cephalopoda; order Sepiida; family Sepiidae; genus Ascarosepion; species Ascarosepion bandense. The sequence continues at coordinate 1,387,853 of JBBBDQ010001116.1, forward strand.
ATAAGAAAATAAAAGTTTCAGTTCAGATTACCCAGATCAATATACACCTGATGAAAGCCGGAGGGAACAATGGCTGAAATGTTGTGATAAAACAACAAAGGTGAGGACAATAGTCCAAATATAAGGAGTTTATATAATCATATTCTCCCATAGAAATATTTGCAAAAGTTTTTACAAAGTTTATCTATAAGACAACAATTGTCAAGCCACCCAGTGACGGTTAAGCACAAATAATGTATTGTTAAGAGTCAATTAGATGATATTTGTTATAGAACTGACCAACAGAGCCAAAAACGATAGAAATTAGAAATTAGAAAATTAAATTTTCTTTAAACATATTTAATAACTTTTGTATTTCTGTTTTCTCTTCTCACTTTTTTTTTCTTCAATTGGAGTAGATAGACTAAACTATCGCCCGGTTCACACTCCACCCACATCTATTGAACAGGTGAAGAGGCTCATCCCTTGTTTCCTGTTTAGGATGCGGTTTCCGGTTTTCTCTTTTCCAATCTTTTCACTCTTTTCCTTTTTTTATTTTTTATTTTTATTTTTATTTTATTTTTTTTTTCAATTGGAGTAGATAGACTAAACTATCGCCCGGTTCACACTCCACCCACATCTATTGAACAGGTGAAGAGGCTCATTCCTTGTTTCCCGTTTAGGATGCGGTTTCGGTTTTCTCTTTTCCAATCTTTTCACTCTTTTCCTTTTTTATTTTTTTTATTTTTTATTTTTTTTCAATTGGAGTAGATAGACTAAACTATCGCCCGGTTCACACTCCAGCTACATCTATTGAACAGGTGAAGAGGCTCATCCCTTGTTTCCTGTTTAGGATGTGGTTTCCGGCTTTCTCTTTTCCATTCTTTTTACCCTTACGTAGCCCCCTGCGCATCAGTGGCGTTACCGCCTTGCTTGGGGTGATATGATTAAAAAAAAAAAAGAAAAAAAAGTTAAATAAAAATTAATTCATGTTTTAAAATACTAAAAACAAAGAAAAATTTTATATAAAATGTTTTAGATTGGATTTCTTTCTTCTTCTAATAGGAAAGAACAAAATATTTATTTGAAGTCGTTTTTATAACAAACCTTAAAAGATTCATCTTTTTAAGTTAACAATCTATATTTTTTCCATGAACTTTGTCAATGAATTTAGATATTTGATATTATTTTTCTTTGTAATTTTATAATTATTTTATTAAATTCTTCTATTATGCTAGAATTATTTACACTATTGTTGGAAAATGCTACAATTGGGCTGCAGGCAAGCAAGTAATAAAAAGAAACATAAAATAATCGATTAAATATGGCAGAAGGGAGAGAGAGAAGAGGCAGAAATCTAAGAATAAACAAACAAGTGATTGCAATTTTTGCTGATGCAGCATTGCATCTTCAATGGAATTCTTCATCATTGTCAATACCGACAAGCAAAGCCTTCCTGAACAATCTCACGTTTGTCAGATGTTCTTTTATCTGCACCACATCAGCTGCATTCTTGAACTTCCGATATCTTTCTTTCATCAACTTTGTCTTGTTACAGCAACAGATATGATGATGATTGCTGGCAAGAAATTTATTTTCAGGTCACCTCTCATGACTTAAGAAAATAAACCGGTCATCTCTTTTTTTCACTGACAGGCAATATCCAATAGCTTCCAATTTTTGTCCTTGCTTTTCCAAACAGGCAAGGTTTTTGTAATTACACTATTTCGAAATCACAATCCAATACCTGCAAAAATTGTTCTATGATTTTTTATGCAACATCGCAGTGCTATACTTAACATCTCTTGAAAACAATCCAACTGGATCAAGGCTCTATAGAACCATCATTGATATTTCTATTATGTTGATTGCTGGCAAGAAATTTATTTTCAGGCCACCTCTCATGACTTAAGAAGACATCATCCAACTGGATCAAGTCTCTATAGAACCATCATTGATATTTCTATTATGTTGATTGCTGGCAAGAAATTTATTTTCAGGCCACCTCTCATGACTTAAGAAGACATCATCCAACTGGATCAAGTCTCTATAGAACCATCATTGATATTTCTATTATGTTGATTGCTGGCAAGAAATTTATTTTCAGGCCACCTCTCATGGCTTAAGAAGACATCATCCAACTGGATCAAGTCTCTATAGAACCATCATTGATATTTCTATTATGTTGATTGCTGGCAAGAAATTTATTTTCAGGCCACCTCTCATGACTTAAGAAGACATCATCCAACTGGATCAAGTCTCTATAGAACCATCCTTGATATTTCTATTATGTTGATTGCTGGCAAGAAATTTACTTTTAGGTCACTTTTGAAGAAAATCAGTTATCACACTTGATACCTGTTACATACATGTGCGATCAAGTCTCAAAAGAGACATGACTGACTGCGCAGAAGATTTTCTTGCAGTAGGTTGCCAAAACTTTCTGCAGTAGACTGGTTGCCAACCAAGGGTATAGAACCCAATCTGTCCTGCTGTTTAATCCATAGCTAGAGGGAGAAGTGATGGATTCATCCCTTTCCTAATGGTATTTATGCATAAGAGACTGTAATGAATTCAACTGGAATTTGAACTCGGCTCTTCAATTTCTCATTTTGAACCAATATCCATTGCACCACCCATGCACATCCTGAAAATAAACCTGTCAATTGTTCTTTTCACTGACAGGCTGTATTTATACTTTCCAATTTTGTTCTTGCTTTTTTGAGCAGGCAAGTCTTTTGTTATGGTCCCATTTCTAAATCACAATTCAATATCTTTAAAATGTTTGTGTTACTTGTAATAAAAACAAAAACAGAAAACATCAATTTTTTAATGTCTAAAACTTATTATTGTTTACATTATTTATATTTGGACTATTGTTCTCATATCTGTTGTTGCTATCACATTTTGACCATTGAGACCTTCTGTCTTGATCAGGTGTTTACCAATCTGTGTAAACTACAGGGAATTCTAAACTGAACCCTTTATTTAATCTAAGGGAGAAGACTGTTCTTGTTCTACTGCCTATGTCTATAGATTTCATGTCTATTTTTTTAATTTTTAGTACTGTCCTTTTATTAAGAGTAGCTTTGATGTGACACAAGACTGCAAGCATGGGGTATCCAGTAAGGATCTTACTCGCCATTCAGTCCATATTGATCCAGCAAGACAAATTTACTAAACATTTGACCATGTCAAAGTGGCCCACTATTTCTCTCTCTCTCTCTCTCTCTCTCTCTCTCTCTATATATATATATATATATATATATATATATATATATATATATATATAAACTTATTTATAAATGGAACTTTGTCTGTGCGTGTGTGTGCGTCTGTATGTGTGTGTATCCGTTACTTATAGACTTCAAAATGGCTGAACCAATTTTCTTGAAAATTTACACAGTTGTACTATAAGCATCTGTGAGTGTTCTTAGCTAGGTTTTGTGTCCGAGAAATATGGAAAATCGATAATCGAAAAAATCAGGTTATAGAAAGAGTGGTCCAATTTTAATCAAATTTGATACACTCATAGACAAAGACATAAGAAACGATATTCAGAAGTTTCAAGGTTGCAGTTCTTACAATAGTGCAGAAAATTTGATATCGATACCTGGAAACCAAAATTTGATTTATATCCATTCATTTTTCTTTCAGTCTACGGTTTTGCTTTAACTGGAAACAACTATTGCTTTTTAGTCTTTCGTGCCAATGTCCAAAGAGTCTGAGCTCCAGGACCATGGATTAGTTTTAAAGCTTTCATTGCACCCGAGCAACACCGGGCTATACTGCTAGTATATATATATATATATATATGTAGGCTCTTGGCCGAATCATTTTTAATATTTAATTTTAAACAATTAATATTAATAGGATCTCCTTTGGGATTTTACCACCAAGCTGCTTTCTTTTGAATATGTCTGTTTGGGTGTGTGTGTGTGTGTGTGTTATTGCTATAATTGTTTTTTTAAGGATACACAGTGGTTAATTATAGCTCGGAATGGAAAACCAGAGAGTTGAGTTCAAATTCAAGTTGAGTTCATTACAATCATTTATGTTCTAATACACTTTAGAAAGTTATAAATTCCTCACCCCCCCCCCCCCGACTATAGATAAATAGCAGGACAGACTGGATTCTATAACCTTGGGTGAAACCTAGTCTACGAGAAGGAAAACTTTGAATTCAAATCAGCCTGGAGAGGCTTAGGCTATGTCAGGCTATCTTGCCCAAGACACACCACTTCTACCATGGCTGCAGTACGTGTGGTGTCCTTACAAGTCTAATGAGTTACAAAACTAACAGTTGTGATCAAGACATGTGTTTCAGTTGATATCCCTGTTTTTTCAAAAATAAAGAAAACATGAATATTAACTGGACCATGTACGGCCAATAAAAATAATATCTATTGCAATAAGAAATAATTTGGGAATTTAAAAAAAAATCCCAAATCCATTTATAGATTACTGTGTTTATGCTTCAGGTACAAAAATGAAGCTCGCATATATATATATATATATATATATATATAAGGAAATTAAGACAGACACGTTATTCCATGGTGAATTGGAAGTGTGGCCTATTTCAGACAAACCATCGTCAGCCTCTATCTTTATTTAACAAAGGATTTTGAAATAGACCTATACTTCCGATTCACCATGAAATAACGTGTCTGTCTTAATTTTTCTTATATTTGCTCTATATGTATTTATATGCTTATATATTTAGAGCTGTCTTAGAGAGTTATCCTACCACTGTATGTACAGGATACTCCTTTGGATTCTTCTATACCCACACTGCATGCTGATATATATATATATATATATATATATATATATATATGTATTTCTGATTGGTTAATATATGTGGTTGTGGAAATTGAAATTGGAGTCCCATTTTGCATATAAATGAGATTTTAGTAATAGTACTTAAATTTACTGAATTTTTCTACAATTTTTTAATGGGATTCCACATCATTACTGAATGTACAACATCGAGCCTTGAAGCGAATGGGCTTACATTATAACCACTTAACCATATGCCTATTCAGAATATGGCCGTGTGGCCAAATGGTTAGGACATTTGCTTTCCAACCAGGCGACCAAAGTTTGAATTTTTTTTTATAATCATATTTCTCCAAGCAAGGCATTTTACTGCCACTATTTTGCAGGGGGTTACATAGGAAGAAAGTTATGAGAAAGAGTGACAGGTTACTGGGGGTGTCAGGAAGTGGGTAAGCGAAGAATGAAAATATTGATGAGAGTGAAGTGGACGGAGAAAGGAGCATGAGAGAGAGGATGCAGGTTAGTGAGATAAGAGATGACTATTGGCTTTACATTTAAATTCTTGGAGATTGTACCTGTTGGAGAATCAAGTAAACAGAAGGGAATTCCACAGGTGGGAAGTGTGAGAATATCACCAGAAAGGTGATCTTTTTTTGTTCTTTTAATCATTTCACCTCATTCAAGGGAGTAAAGCCACTAGGACGCAAAAGGTTATTCAGTGTTAGAGAATATATGAGCAATTACTATTAAGGAGAGTGAACAATAAAAGAAAAGGAATTAAGAAGACAGAATATAATAATTGACATTGCATTTAAATTTTTGAAGATCAAAGTTGATTGGAAAGCAAGAAACAGGAAAAAAGTTTCATAAGTGAGAGAAGAAACTGTTAGCATAGGACTTATAATAATATGAGAAGAAGAAAACATAATTAAGGAGAGAGAACAATAAAAGAAGAGGAATTAAGAAGACAGAATATAATGATTGACATTGCATTTAAATTTTTGAAGATCAAAGTTGACTGGGAAGCAAGAAACAGGAAGAAAGTCCCACAAGGGAGAGAATAATAAAAAGTTTGCGTTATTTAAATGAAAGTGAACATAAGTTTCGGAAGAAAAAGTGATAATTCTTAATGCTAGTTTACTGTAAATACCATGAATAGCCTCTCATGAAAACAGAATCAACTTTTTGATTTTCTAATCTACAAAAGTTTAATATAGTTGAACAGTGAGAAAATATTTCAAGTTGAATTAAGGAAAGGTTCATTCACAATTTTAAAATGCCTATCATACAGATTTCACCAGTGACTACAACAGTGAGATCTGATTTATGAGAAAACTAGCAGAATAGCCCAGCGTTGCTTGGGTGTAATGAAAGCTTTAAAATTAATCCATGGTCCTGGAGCTCAGACTCTTTGGACGTTGACACGAAACACTAAAAAGCAATAATTGTTTCCAGTTAAAGCGAAACTGTAGACTGAAAGAAAAATGAATGGATGTAAGTCAAATTTCGATTTTCTGGTATCGATATCAAATAAGATTTTTTTGTCGTAAACTGAATTTTGAAGGCTAAATAAGTCCTCTGAGTAAATGGTACCATGGCTGAGACTAAGAACTACAATTATACCTACTTAGAGCCAAACCCGAAGCAAAAACTAAAATAAAAGGGCTGAAAAAATACCGACATACAGGCAGATAAACAGACACACACACAAACATCTTGCCTTTTATATATATATATATATTATTGATTTTCTGCACTATTGTAAGAACTGTAACCTTGAAACTTCTGAATATCGTTTCTGATGTCTTTGTCTATGAGTGTATCAAATTTGATTAAAATCGGACCACTCCTTCTATAACCCGTTTTTTTTTTATTATCGATATTTATCGGGGGTACCTCGACACAAAACCTAGCTAAGAACACTCACAGATGCTTATAGTACAAGTGTGTAAATTTTCAAGAAAATCGGTTCAGCTGTTTCAGAGTCTATAGGTAATGGACACACACACACACAGACAAAGTTCCATTTATAAATAAGTTTATATATATATATGAATAAGTGGTTAGTGAAAAAGTAGTTGACCTCACTAACCCACCTACTAAAAAAAATGTGATTAAATGGCTAAACATTAATTTTTTTTTTTCAGAACTTATCAGCCATCCTCATTTGTATGAGATCAGCTCTTATTTATTTTGCAGTTTATCAAATGAACCCTAGAAACTTTGGATTGTCAATTTGATTTTTATTTGTTGCTCTATGATTTTACCACTGTGCCAGACTATCTTTTTTTTTATCAATGTGCTTGGTGACTAATGATAAGCAAGGGTACCTCACAAACCTGCAGTTTGTGTTTGAATATTGCTGAAGGACAAAATTGTAAATTTTGATTTCATGTGACGTCTACCTTTCTATTGTTGGGTATCTTTTTTTAACAATTGATAAACTTAAAATCTGCAATAGCCATGTTTTATCTGGTTTTGTTGATCGGATAGTCATCCTGCAGGCAAAGATTAAATAATTTCCCTATTAATATGAAAACCACGAATTCTCTCCAAACATTTTTTCTGCCTAGTAAAAACTAAAAATGTGTGCTTCTCTGTGTCTTTTTAATACCTTTTCATTTCTCTTATTTCTTTAATTTGCTTCTTCTGGATTTCTTTCTTTCTTTTCAACTTAATTGCGCGATTTTCGTTTTATGAGCTAAAAATCTTAAACAACGCAACTCCATCATCAATTCATATTAACTGAAAATTTGGCTAAATCAGTAAAAACACTAAAAAGTTTATCTTAAATAAATTTATTTTTCATATCTTTCTTTCTTCTCACTTTTTTAAAATTGTATCTTTGATCAATCATGTATTGAACACCAGACCTTCAGTTCCCCTCATGATTAGCGTTGACAGTTAAGTTTTTTAAACACTTTAATAATTAAAAAAAAATTAAAGTTTAATTTTTTTTAACTTGCTTTTTTTAAAAGTTTCTCTCTTTTTCTTACTCTCAAAAAAGAGGTATTTATTATATTTATTTTTAAATTATTATTGTATACTTTTTCTTTTCAGCTGTTGTTTCCTTTTTTAAGTTTTTTGTTTAAAATATTATTTTTCTTCTGCCTTTCACACTTTTTTCCTATTTAATCGCTCATTTAAAAAAATAAAAATAAAAACACTCTTTTAGTTTGTTTTAAAATTAATTTTAAATTACTTTTTCCCTTGTTTTTTTTTTTTATTTTAATTCACATTTCCGGTTTCACACTCTCTTTTAATTAATTATATATATATTTTCGTTTCATTTGTTTTCCATGTTTCTCTTTCTGAACCTTACTTTTTCCTTCTTCTCTTTTTTTAAAAAATATTAAACCTCCTCTCTCTAAACACTTCCCTCTCCTTGAAGCCACCACCTTCTCTCCCTCACTTTTAAATCTTTGCCTATCTGTTTCTTCTTCTCCCGCGCCCAACTTTTCCCCCCTCTCTATTTATCCTTGATACTCCCTCTCAGTGTTCGTCCTAGTCGATCTTTTTTTTTTCTTCTTCTCCGCTTCCTTCTTGGAAATATTAGAGCCGCCGTACAGGCTTCTCTCTCGCAGTTCCCCTGGGGGTAAAGAAAAAAAAAAAAGTGATACATTACTGGCGGAGTGAAGTACTTTTTTTTTTCTACTAACAACATCGACTATCTGCCTTTCTCTATCTACAACGAAATAACAACAACAACAACACCAGCTAAACACGAGTTGGGCAACCATGGCCTCCACACGGGCAACGGCGGTTGACGGAGACCAAATAAAGAAGCCACAGCATAAAAACGGCAAGACCAATGGTTTCAATATTGCAAAAAATGGACATTCAGCTACCTCTAATGGACTTGCTGTAAGTAATAATTTCTTCACTGTCATTTTAAATTCACTAGCCGGCATTAAACGTCTCTGCTCGCTTCTGCCGAGAAGAAAAATGTAATGAGCAGCAGCGACATTATTACACTTACTACAGCTTTGATTTTTTTTTTACTCTTAATGTTGTCTCTGACACTTCATATAAATATTTCCTTCTCTTCTAGTTTCTCTATTAAATTTGTTTTCTTGACAATTAAATCCCGTCTTCATATTTTCTCCGTGCCTCTTTATGTACCTGTGGCTCAATATACATACGACACCCATGTTCACTGGCTACGATATTGAACACCCGCACCTAATTAATCATACGAAATCCTAAATCACTGGTTATAATATTGAACATATCAGTCAACTACTACTTAGTTTTTTATATATTTTTTGTACTAAAGACTATTAATACTTTAGCAATCCGCATTGAAAAACATAAGCTGGAACTACACCCATCAATTTTTAATTTTGATATATATCAAACTTTTACAGCCCTTTTTTTTTTTTTTTTTTTTTGCATAAATGTTTAAAAAAGGCGTGTTTACTTGTGTTCGTTGTATTTTTTCTTTCTTTTGCATCTATCATCGTTCATATTCACTTTATTTCAATCGTAACATTAAAATGACTTTTGATTTAGAATACTAATATTCTAATTAGTAAGTCTTTAGTAATTTTGTTTTAATTAGGGTTCGTACCCACTACTGTGGGCGTTACTACATCTGACTGGTTCAATCGCTATGCCCGGTCGGTCGTCCGACAATCCCTTCTCTTCGGTTTGTCATTTTTCTGATTGTTGTTAAATGTGAAGAGATTTTCCTTCACATATTCTTGGTGACATTTACCTTCTTTCTCTTCTTCTATACTTATTTTACCTGTCCTGCTTACACACTATACATTTATTTTTTTCACGCTGTAGTATCATTCACCAAGTGGGTAGTAACTTACTACTACCCACTTTACTACTAATGCAGAATTTTTTATTTTTATTTATTTATTTTTTTTTTTTTTTAGTTTATAATTTTAAATGATTAAGGAGAGGGCAATTCTTTCTGTTTTCTGTCATTTAGAAATCTAAATTACTCTAATTAAAATTTTTAACTTGGTGAAATTAAGTTTTTTACATTTTTCCTGTGATTCTTGTATTTTTTTTATCTTCTTGAAAGATAGTAAATTATGCTGTTTTTTTTTTTTTTTTCCAAGAATTACATTTCTGACTGTTACTTGATTTCATAATCCTTCATCAGAAGGAATTTTCGTTAATAAAATAAGTGTAGTAGACACTTTAATAATTAACTAAGTTAAAGTTTAATTTACTAGTCAATGTGAAAACCTACTTTTTAGTTATGTAATTAATAGTATAATTAAATAACTAAAAAGTAGGGTGTGTGTTTTGTTTTCTTGTTTTTTAAAACTTCAGCAAGACTTGAAGTGTTTGGTTTGTCTCTGCTTCTATCGTCGCCATAGAGACGATGAAACCGCAACTGAAGAAGAAAAAAATGCTTCTTGCTTGTTTGCATCATGTTCATAATTTCAAAAATAGTTTCCAGTTTCCTCCTATAGCACCCCCCCCCCGATCTTGTTAAATCCTTAAAAATCGTTTCTGTTTTTGACACCACTTTCTTTTTCTTAATCTTCAGACTTCTTCAGTTAAAAAAAAAAAAAACACGTTTGAGGTTATATTTTTAATTTTATTTTTCAACTCAAATTTTCTCTATGCATTCAATCCAAGCATGTTTCATCTCCAATTATTAATAAATTTTTAAATCAATTCTAGTTCTGTAATTAAGTTGAAATTCATCACTGATAAATCAAATTTCTACTTAGCATTAGCTGCTACTAGGTCCCACCCTTTTACTGTGAAACCAATAAATTGTAAACGCAAATTCTACTCCATCAGCTTCTTTTCTCGCACTTCCCGCTTGTGGAATTCCCTTTCATTTACTTGCTACAATCTCCAAGAATGTAAAAGTCAATATAGTCATCTATCTCACTAACCTGCATCCTCTCTCTCTCATGGTCCTTTTTCCGTCCGCTCCACTCTTATCAGTATTCTCATCCTTCTCTTACCCACTTGCTGACACCCCCTGTCACTCTTGTAATTTTCCTCCTATGTAACCCCCTGCAAAACAGTGGTAGTAAAAAAAAAATGCCTTGCTTGGGGCGATATATTTTTTAAAATCTATTAGTTAGAAAACCAGAAAGGATTGAATTGTAAGATTTTATAAAAAGTCTCTCATAAAAAAAATTAAAATGGTTTTAAAATTGATGATTCAATTCTCAAACCAATTGCCTTTTAAATGAATTTAAGAAATTACTTTCTATTACACTTACAGCTGCTGCCTTGTGTTTTTTTTTTCCATCTGGTTGAATTATCAACCTGTCAATCTAATTAAAATGAGTTGAACAGAAATATAAACAATTTCCTAAATGAAAAAAACTAAGTGACAGATTGTTAATTCATTGGCTTGCTCCCAGTTAGTTAAATTGCATAAATAAATTGCTATTAATTATATTACTATTAATGAAATAATTGAATGTTTCTTGCATTTTATAATCATGCTTTTTTTTTCTCCTTAGTAAAAAAAACAAAACACTTTAACACGAATGAGGTTTTCTAAAAAAAAAAAGTTGCATATAGTCTGGTGTCGCCCATTATTGTGTGTTAGTGTTACTGTTGTATAAAAAAAACTTTTGAAATATTTTTTTTACAAGTTTAAAAATCACACTTGTTGATGCTTTTTTTTTTTTTTTTTTTTTTTTTTTTTTTTTGTCTTTTCACAAATACTACGACAATAATAGCAAGTTATTTTCCACCTGGACAATACATGAACTTATTGATTGCTACTTTACTTAAAATAAAATAAAAAATATCCCATCAGATTTTTTAAAACTAACCATCCGGGCACGTTTTTTCTTTTTTCCGCCGTTACCCTGAAAAGCCGTCATTTTATTGTAGGTCATTCTCACTTTATTACTGGGATATTAAAACAAAGTTTGTAATGTTAGGATCAAATAAAATCGTTTTTGTCGTGAACGTTTAAAACAATTAGGTTACCGTTTTAAGATTAAAAGAAAAAACTAAAACGGACTTGCATTATTTTACCGGAAACTGCACTAAAAAAACAACCCATTTCTGTAAGCCTTGTAAGGTGTGGCCTTCAAAAATGTCAGTTTTGTTGAATAAAAAGAAAAATTTTATATGAAAATAAAAATGGATCTTTTTAATTTAACTCTCTAGTCTAGTAACTAGTTGTTTGGAATTGACTAGATTCCGAAGTTGTTGATTAATAACAATAACATTAATGCCAGAGGAAATGTCTACTCAATTATTCCAGTCTACATTTATATTATTTTTTTTTTTTAGGGTCTACTGGGGTAAAGAAAAAAAGGGAGGAGTATACAAAAGAGGCGACATGGTACAAAGTGGCTCTCCTCCCCATTAAGTCCTAATGAAAATAATGAGCATTTTAAATTCAAAATAGGCGTTATTTTGTAGAGACCTTATCCATGTATTAGTGATACACACAATTTCAATTATTCTATTTTTCGAGAACAACAAAAAAAATGTTGGAAGAATGTGACATTTTCTTCACAAATCATTTGTGACAGAAATGGTATTTTTTTTTTCTTGGTTGGAGATACTTTAACTTATCCGAAGAAAATAAATTAACCTGATTAAAAAATAACAATCGTAGATTGAACTTCCATAAGCTTTTTATTATATGATTGGGTGGGCTAATGGTCGGTTAGTTAACTTAGTAACTTTTTTTTACCCTACTCAGATAAAAATTGTTAGCGTTCCGTTTAAATAAAAAATGCAGTTTTTAAAAAGTAAACTTGAACTTTGGTCTCTTCAAACATTAAAAATGAAAATGTTTGAATGAGGGTCAATATTGCTACCAGCTCTCATTAATTAAAAAAAGACAAGGTTTCTTTTTTTTTTTTTTTTTTTTTTTTTTTTTGTTTATGAAAAGATTGAAAAACGAGTAGATTGTTGTTCCAGTTTGGCTTCCGTACATGAAAATCTCTAGAGGATCACTGAAAAGTTCTTGTTGAAAATTCGTGTGTATAACTTTGAAACTGATCTCTCCCTTTACCCGTGTAAGTGGGTTGTGGATATTTATTACATAACCTGATAATGAATTGTGCACATTGTTTCAATATTTCATTTCACCAACCTCCACTCAGATTTATGAAGAAAAATTCTCGGTACGTGTTTTTCTTATAATAAAATATTTCTATGGTTGGCGGTGATCCAGAATTTTTTTTTTTATTTTTTCGTTTAATGCGTGGTCTGACTTAGAATTATTTCCCCACTTGTTGTCCGGGTAAGAGGGGTGCGATTGAATACGGTTTTTTTTTTTTTTTCTAACCAGATTCACTGGAAAGCTGAAGAAGGTATCTGTTAAATTATTAACAGATACATTGTTTGAATGTTACGGATGAATACAATAATTAGGATAATGACTTTTTTTTTTTTTTAAATCTTAAACTGTAATGTCCAAATTTTAATATTCATAAAAAAGAATTTAGTATAATTTTAATAAAATGTTTTTTGTCAGAGCAGGAATCTGGTACCACGTGGTTGACTTAGCAGGCTACCTACATTGTCAGAATGTGACGTGCTGACGTCTTTAATGTGAAAGACCGTATATACCCACCCCTCTAGGATACGTGATGTCGTATTCTGTGTAGTGATAAATCCATTAATAGCCCAGTTTCTCTACTCTTCATTGCCGTATAAAAGGCTTACTTCCAGAGATTGTTTTTAGTGTAGAGAAGACTGTCCGAGGAATCATCAAACTTTAATTTTTCGGTTTTCCAGCCTTTGAAGATAAATTCAACAATTGCAAGAAAAAAGTACAAAATCAGGGGAAAAAAAATTTTGGTAATACAAGTATCACATTTTTGTGAACTGACTGTAACGGCGATTCAGTTGCGACAATGGCATTCTGCACCGATTCCAGCCAGATGGATCATAGAATCATAAGTTTGAAAGTTGTTTAAAAAAAAATGCCTTGTAAGTAAAGGTTTGTCATGTCTCTACTGCAGAAAAAAAAATGGCAACCTACTACATGAAAATCTTCTGCCCAGTTAATCATGTCTCTAAAGAGACATGATTACCTAAGCGTGTATGTTATTCCACTGACAGTTTATCCATGCCTAACTGCTACTATATGAAAGCAACCTCCAACCCAATCATTATTCATACTATAAATGTCTATTTTGTTTTTATCAATGACTTGGTAGTGGTACCTAGTTAAATTAGATGGGTGGGGAAAAGACATTTTGTGGATTAATTTTCAGCAATTTTTGTCAGAATAACAAATGACTGATGGTCACATTCATTGAGCAAAAGTGTGTGTCCCCGACAAGACATTTTCATTGCTGCTTCAATTAAAACCTTTACTTGATCAGTGTCTGCCAAATAAACATTAATTTTTACTGTAAACTGAAAGTAAAGTATTTGCTGTTGGTTTTTTTTTTTTTTTTTTTTTTTTTGAGTAAATTTAAATTTTGCTCTGCATTATAAACTATACTTTATTATAGGGAAACTTTCAACATTTTTGCTCAAATTTCAAGCAGCAATCCTCACTTACTCATTTGTGAATTTTTAATGACATTTATTTGCCACGAGTTAGAACCAACAAGTATCAGTGTTAAGTCAAGACTAATGGCATTTTACAATGAGATTCTGTAATTTAAACCCTTAAATATGCAATAATAGCAGATTCCATCTTGAAAATATGACTCTACTTTTGTGATGCCTTATCTTTTTTCTAAGCGGTTTGTGTGTGCTGGTTGGTAGAATGGGAGGGCTGCGTTTTTTTGAGAATCTGTAGATATTTAATCAGGGTGATGTTGGGTGTATATTTATAACAGCATAGAAAAGATGAAACTGTAGTCCTACAAAGAAATAAACAATGACCCACATGTTTTTGTCTGATTTTGAGACCTTGATATAAACTCTGTAGATTTTCAAATAATTGGGTCACTTTGTGCTTCTTTCAAGGCATGGGATATCTTTGCTTATTATTTGAAGTACTGATAAATAGCCTATTACTAGAGAAGCCAGAGGTTTGATTCATTTTGTTTTACAGCATGTCAACTTCAATGGGTTATTTAATGCAACAAAACTTTTAGAATAGATCTGTATGAATAGAATGTATTTGTAAGAAATCAGTTTGTAGCTCGGGTTTCACTGACATTTTTGTAAAGAGGCTTTTGTTAAGAGTCGGATGTATTGCTGGTAATATTTTTCTTCAAGAATGTATTAGTGGAATTCTTTATTATAAAAGTGTATTTTAATACGTTCATAGTGTCTTGATCCCATTTTGGATGGTTAACTATTTGCCCATAGCTACAGATGCCAGTTTTTTTTAACTTGATAACTGTTTCAACAGTTGGTTTTTGTGAGTAATAAATTGTGTGTGTGATCTCCTTATCACAAAATACTACTCAGTTTCATATGTAAGGAAATCAGGTGTAATTTATTCCAGCGCTCATTGTGTGTTTGTAAGATATATAATAGTATCTGGAACAAAAGTGCAGATGACTATGGCAAAAGCTCTTAGTGCATTTCATCATTGTCAGGATTCTGCATCTTCATAGCAAAACGAAAGACAAAACCTGTAAGGAAAATGCATTGAGATATTTTAGGATGAGTAGCAATAAATTACCTTATTAGATCTGCCTGCCAGAAAGTGCTTAGTTTTGATATATATATACACACACACAGTCGTACCAAAGCTTGGTACGAAGCTAATGTACGAAGCTAAATGAAGCTAATGTATGCAGAGTAAACCTGCTTAGCACAGATTGACTTTGAATTCTGTTTTGCATACACGCTTATGTTTTCACTCACTCCTGTTGTTTATAGGAAAATGCTTGGAAGAAAAATGTGTAGAGATACCATCAGTGACCCTGGCAAAGAAAATTGAGCAGAGGCCTAAATACTAAACAAAGTTGCAGAACGTGTATGGAGAGGTGTGCATGAACCTGACATGAGTGTTCAAACATTTCTAAGATAGCTGACAAAATATTGACAGTGACTCATGTTCTGGGAAATGCACAACTGATGAAAATGTCACAGATAATGCATGCAACTATTCGGAAAGACCACCAAATAACCCTGTGGGAGTTGTTGGGTGCAAACCTTAGTTAGGGGTTCAGTTGTTTTCATTTACCACTGAAGATTTGGGCATAAGACATGTCTGCCAAGTTTGAGCCAAAACTGCTATCAATTGGCCAAAAGGAAAATTAGGTTTCAGCTGTGCACACTCTTCTTGATTGTATCAAGGTAGACAAACCTTTTTGAAAACTGTAGTAACAGGTGATGAATTGTGGGTTTGTGGCTATGACCCCCAAATCCAAGGCTTGATCTTCAGTGGAAAACCCCCCCAACGTGTTAAACCAATGTGAAGATGCCAAGTTTTTTTTTTTTATACTAAAGGGCATTGATCTTCTGTTCAGGCATTAAACAAGGAATACTACCATAGCATGTTGCAGCATTTTTGAGATGCTGTTTATCAGAATATTGTATACACCTGATGAGTGGCACCTTCACCATGACAATGCACTTTTCTCATTCATCACTGCTTGTGCATCAATTTTGGGCCAGGCACATTTTTACCAGGCCTGGCCATATTTCCCAGATCTTGCTTCTTGTCACTTTTCCTCTTTCCAAAAACCACTTGAAAGAATATGCATTTCAAGATGTCAATATCCAAAGAGAATGTAACAAAGCATGCACTTGCTAACCCCCTCCCCCCAAAAAAAATGAAGTTCAAGAATGGTTCCATCAATGGAAATCATGCTGGATAAACTGTGTATGTGTTTTCTTTGCTGACTCCTGTGTCTATTGCACTATTATAGCTTTTGTGATGGTCTTTAGTCTGTTGAGGATTCTAAGATTAGTACTTTCAGTTCTCGCTCTCTGCATTTAAAACAAAATTGGGGGTCCTGTATCTTGGTGAAATATCAGTGTTTAAAATGCGATGCTTATAAAGTATTGAGTCTTTTTGTTGCACTAATGTACAATATTGTTCACTTTGTACAAATCTATTCTGTGAATTTCTACTTCTGCCCTGTTGTTGATATATTGATTGGTACAAACTATATCTTAGGGGTGGTGTTGATGGATTTTGGATGAGTTATTTTTTTGATGACTGTTATGGAGTTGGTAGGTAGGATTATGTGCTCCCATTTGTTATGGTTGTTGGGATTATTGTTATCTGTGGATTTGTTTCTTTTGGCTTTTGAATTTTGGCAGGAAATAATTTAGAGTTGGAAAGTTTCTATATATTTCTCTTCATGTATGATTTGTTGTGGTAATGGCAGGGGGGATATATCATTTATATTGTTTTCATCTTTGTTATATTCATGATGTTATGGCGTTTGTCAGGTGATGGAATTTTGAAGCTATTTAATTCGGAGGCAGATTGTTCTAGTTCTACATACCATGCATTTTCTGGATATGTTTCAGTTATTTCCCCTTTTTAGTCACTCAACTCTAAGTTTTTGTTCATTGTTGTGGGCAGATATTGACCTCTGAACCCTTTGGGTCAAACAATACTTTTATCCACTGGGCCATGGAGAACTAGAACAATCTATCCCAGTGGATGAAATAAAGGATTTGGTTTGAAATTCTATTACCTGAAAAGGTCAGTTTATAAAAACCAGAATGTGAAATAATGATGACTACAGTCTAAATAGTAACAATACCTCATCTAAAAAAAAACAAAAACACTGATTTTGTGACACTATCTGGTTTCACTACTCAATATTATGGCAACATTTGATGCCAAATAAGTATACTTCATGTTAGCATAAAAATAGTTAAGATTTTTTAAAATTTAGTCTTAGCTTTTTTTATTTTTAAAAAATACCTCTTAACATGTCATTTTTATAGGTATTCATGTTTGGATTCTTGGGTATTTCAATTGTACAATATGTAAGTCATTTGACAATAGTTCACTTATATAAAATGTAACTTGTCATAATGTTAAACAGAATATTAGAAAAAATGTTAAAATCTTTATATTCTGTAAAGTAGAAAGCAAATGATATAAAGTCTTTCCCAAATCGGATTGAGATGTTAAAAATATTAGATTGTGCAATCTCTTTACTTTTAACAACTTTATCTTAAATTTGGATCATGGTAAATTGTGTCCATGGTTTCTGTCCTTAAACTAACCAATCTTAATCTGTCAAATGTTCTTGAGTGCATTGTACTATTTGCATCATTTTCAAATGTCCTTGACTATCTGAATGGTTTGACTTTGATTTGGAGCAGTTGATTAGAAAATGAAAATAATTTAATATTAAACCTTTTATAAAAGTTTTTTTTTTCCTGCTACTTTATAAACTAATTTGTTTCTATTGTTTGCTGATATCTTTAATTGGGTAGTGTGTGAGGGGTGATTGGTTGCAGCAGGGTGGTGATAAAGTGAGGTGTAAATTGTTCAATAATTCTAATTGTCCTTCTTAGAAGGTATGTTTGATAGTAAATCAGTTTTTGACTTTTCCTTTTGTCACTTAGGTGCTGGTGCCTTTTAAAATTTAAAACCTCAAACAGGATTAACTTGCATTTAGGTACCTCCCACTTTTTTGATAAAAAACCCAAACTTAAAATTGTCATCAAGATGTTTAAGAGAAAAGACCCAAAGTATTTTTTAATTTTGTAGCATATTCCAAATTTTGGTTAAAAAAAACAATTTTATTGTTTCTTGCATCAGTGTGTAATCAGTTTACTATAGGAATTTTTGCACCTTTTTTATATATAAAGGACATTATAGTCTGGGGGGGAGAAATTGCAGTGAATAATGAATTTTTACAAGAATTGTTTTTTTTTTTTTTTTTTTTGTTTTTTTTTAATTATAATTTAAAATCTTTCAAAAATTCTTTGAAACTTTGTACATGTTAAGTATCAAGTGAAAACTCAATTTGCTATTCAAAAATTGAAAAGCTTAATACAAATCATGCTTTTAGATTTTTAATTTTTATTTTTTAATTTTTTTTTTATTTTTTTTAAATTTTTTTTTTTGTGTATAAAACATGCCCATTTTGAAAGTATGGATTACCATACATGACGTGATCAGAAAATAGATCAATGACTTACAATTTACTGTTAATATTTTCTGATTTGCCCCTTTTAATATATTGTTGGTGTAAGATGTTGACCATCTCTCCTTTTGCTTTGGGGTTTGTTTTTTATCATCCATATCTATACATAATCTAAAATTTTAGTAGCCTAAAAATATTCAATGAAGACAAAAAACATGAATCAGCATAAGAAACAGTATATATTCAAACAAAATAGAAAATGTAAACAAGTCAAATAAAAGCAACAGAAAAATAAAGTTGATTCACTCCTCCCCACATACACACACACGCACTATAGAAACAATAAAATCATAAATAGGGAATTTATTTTTCAAAATAATTGAAAGATTCCTCAACACAAATGAAAAAATTTATGTACGTATCACAGAAAAAAAAACTTTTACAGGAAGATATAACAACCATGCAACCGTATCAAAATACATATGGAGCCAAAAAGAAAAAAATTACCTCCACCAAAATCGAATGGGAAGTTGTAAAGAGCAGCCCCACATATTTATAGTAAAAAAATTTTAAATTATGCCTTGGAAAACTGGCAATAATTAGTTTTAAAAGTTAAAATAAACACATAATAAATACTTAATTTACTGCCTAAGCACTAAAATAAACAAATATAACAAACCTTAAATAAAATAGGAACTACAAACGTATATATACATAAACTTACACAATAAATTTAATTATGAATCCAACTTTCTACAACTAAAAAAAAAAAAAACACTTTATTCCCATAGGAAATTATAAAAACAGCTCCACACAATATTAATAGTAAAAATTTATAAATTATGTTTAGAGAAAAACTAGCAATAATTTGTTTAAGAATCAAAACAAATTCCTAAAGAAAACCCAGTGGTCATGGGGGTGGTAGCCATCAGTTGCCCAGAAGAGAAGCATGTCCTGCAGACAGGAGCCATTCTAAAGCATTTGTACCTTATAGTTCATCTCAATTTTATATCAAGACATTAATATGTAATTGATAAACAAAAATTACCCTTTTTGAAGTGACCCTGGACAAATAGGTTGTGTTGGTCTATTGATGGTAAAAACATTGTCTAGGCAAGAAAAGGTAAACTTTAGTTTTGAGAAATGGAAATAATTTTCTTTTTGAGTTGTCTGGCTAATGGATAGGTCACAGCATGAAACAAGGTGATTGCTGAAAATTCCTTTTTGCTATGCTATTTTGAATGCTTGGATAATCACGGGAAGCTGGTTGAGGTTAGTTGTTGAGAAAGAGCTTAGCACCAACACAATACCAGCAGCAAAATGAGCAATGTGTTAACAAGTGAGGAGTTGGCTAAATGATAACCACCTGAAAGAACTTGTTAACAATCATAGGGCATTATCATTATTGATTACTGTTAATTAGGATTGATATAGGAGCTAATATACCTGGTCGTTGCTGGCTAGGTTTGAAAGGGTTGAGGGTCAGAGAAAGGATCTTATAAAAATAAGACATGTTCATGTTTCAATGAAACTTAAATTTATTCTGCCTAAATAAATATATGGGCTTCAAATATTGTATAAAGAACTTAGAAATTGAGTTACAAAATAGCTTAAGTCTAAAAATGTTATTTACTTTCAATGTAACCTTAATTTTCTGACAATAGCATTAAGTTTTGAAGAGACTACTTCCTTTTTGATGGGCCATTAATTTAGTTATCAGTTTTTATTTGAAAATTTTTCACTCGAACATTCTTACATGCTGACAATTTAAATTTGTCAGTTCAATTATTCCCCCCACCTCCCAACATTTGAATTTATATAAAATTTTATAATTAATCATCTCAACCTGCTATTGGCTGACAGAACACATGACTTTAGTTTGTATCTTATTTCATTGTATTTGTTCATTAAGGAAATTTTTTTAAAATTCCCCCCCCCCCCTAAATGTACACATTAGAGAAAGAAATCCTGATATTATGGTGCCTGTAGTATGATTGGTAAATATCAATGAAAAGTTCTGGTGTGAATCTAGTCAGTGATTGACTAATTAGTACTGAAGGTTGGTGCTCCCCTACCTAAATTTTATGCCTCGTGCCTCGGGCCGCATTGTTACAAAAATTGACAAAAAACACATGACTTTATAAATAGGTTAAAGTAATGGTTTTTGGATTTTGTCTTCAAATACTTAACTGATGTAATGGGTTTCTGCATGTAGGTGTTCATTTGAAAAAAAAAACAATATGGCTAAAGGATGCAAATTCTTTATTCATTTTTTTTGGTTGAACAATGGCCTATATTGTCACTTATATGGTCACTTATGTTCAATTGGTTGATAGACTAGAAATTACATTGAAACTCTTTAGGGCCAGATGTTAATCAAGACTTAGTTTTTGTGTGTGTTTTTTTATATATATATATATATATATATAAACACTGAAAAGTAAGTTATATAATTTATTTATTACCTTTAATTTTTACAAGATATGGGGTGGCGGATGTTTCACATTGAAGTTTTAAAATTCAGTATGGGCACCAGATTTTGCTACCAGTTTTCTAAGCCAACCTCCCCCCAGGATCTGTCACAGAATTTTACCAGGAACTCTTGTGATATAGAATATATAACTTCCTGTATTTTCCTCTTAAGTTGTTTCAATGTCTTTGTTTAGTAGACTTGCACCTTTTTTTTTTTTTTTTTTTTTTTTTTAACCAACCTTAAAGAACAAAAGTTACAGGAGTCCTGACTGACCACTTCTGCATAAAATAGTTACTTTGTGTGATTTTTTTTTTGTTTTTTTTTATTATTATTATAATATATCAAGTACAATATTGGGGGTTGAACATGACAAAGTGGAAGAAGTTTTGTGATATGTTTTAATACTGCATAATTTTGTAAGTATTGTTAGTTGCAACATGCCTTCTTGAATGTAATTGAAGAACTTTATGGGAGTATATTGATAATTGCTTTTCATTTTTTTTTTTTTTTTTTTTTTTTTTTTTAATTAAGGAATAAAAAGTAAAATCATTTTTTCTTTTATTGGTTTAATTTTAAGAGAATAATATCAGAACATAAGTTCTGACTCAAAATCAATTGCTCTTGAAAGTTGACTATTCTAAGAATTGATACCCTTCCTTAGCAACAGAAATTTTGGGTTGTCCAGAAAATTTATGCTGTTTTTTAATTGTTCCTGCTTCAACCCCTTAGAATCCATCAAATCTGTTGGCAGATATATGCTTACATTTCCAATTAGAACACAACTTCAAACTTAGTTTAAAATGACTTAATTTGTCTCAATTTTGCATCCCTATGAAAATGGAAGCTTATAAAGTGCATCTTTAGTACCCCCAGTCAAAAATGACTCGTAAGCAACAAAAATGTGCTGTTTATGGAGAAGGTGCTTTAGCTGACAGAACTGTAGGGATGTTTACAGTTGATTATAGCCCTTATTGATGAAGGATGCTCAGGCAGACCCTCCCCCCTCCACAGATGATGATCAAAACCTTGAGAATAACCTGCATTACACAACACCAGAATTAGCAGAAATACTAAATTTATCAAAATCCATCATCCATGAGTACTTACTGAAGCTTGGGTACTCAAATTGCTATGATGTTTGGGTACCCCATGATCTGAGGGAAAAGAATCTTTGATTTAATTTCTGATTTGCTGTATAAACGCAATGAAAATGCACCTTTTTTTAAGCAAATTTTTATGGATGATGAGAAATGGATTGTTTACATCAATGTTCAGTGAAAAAGATCTTTGTGTAAGCAACATGAACTCATTTCAACCATCACAAAAGCAGGTCTTTATCCTAAGAAAGTCATGCTATACATCTGGTGGGATAGGAAAGAAATTTCTTTCCTATGAGCTTCTGTCAAGAAACCAGTCAATTGATTCTGAAAAGTACTGCTCAAAACTAGATGAATTAAAGGCAGCAATTCAAGAAAAATTCCCAGAATTCAGTGTTGAATGCTAAAGGTTTAAAATTTCTTTATGGATTTATTTAAAAGAACCATTACTTTACTCTCATATATATATACATACATACATACATACACATATATATATATATATATATATATATATATATATATATATATATATATGAAAGTGTTATGGTCAATGAAGCTACCTGCCAACTGGTTGAAAAGTAATGGCATTCACCATGATGAATTTGAAGTTTCACTCAACTTGGATAATATTCTGATGGCAACAGATTTCACCTCTGGCCAGCTTGATTGACCCTTTTTCTGAACACTTAATTTTTCAAAAGGTTATTCATAAAGTGTTGGTTAAATTTTAAAATATACTTGTGTTAAGATTAGTTAGCTCTTTTAGAATTTTTAAGGAAAGGGATCTTAAAGGGATATCCCCCCCCCCCCCCCGTGATGGTCCTTAGAACAAAGTTTTTAGTCTTCTTGTTAAAGGCCGTGCATCTTAGGTCTCCTCTTGGGTTAAAGCTGGCATCAATGCTTTCATCCCAGCCAGGAAGTTACGCTTTAAACTGCATTCATCCCCCTGGTTCTCCTCTGCTTTCTTGTAAGGCGAGTGGAGGTGGCAGAATCCCAGTCATTGTCCTGAAGAAATGTTCCTCTGAACTCTCTTCTGTCCTCTTCAAACTCTGACTACCACCTTTCTGCTTCTTGCTTTCCTGCCTGCTAGAAGTCTTCCTCTGTAGTTCTTGTATTTAAAAACTCTGGAGAGCCCTCAAACCACTCTAATTATTGCTCTATCAGCCTTTTATCAATTTTTGGCTAAGTGTTCAAGGCTATTATCAATGCTAAAGTGGCTGAGCATCTTGCAGCCCACAGCCTATTCTCTGGTAAACAGTATGGTTTCCCCTCCACCAGGTCTACTGTTGATATTCTAACAACCATTGCAGTAGATATACATAAGGCTCTCAATAAGAATGGCAAAGCTCAAGCCGTAGCCCTAGATATCTCCTAAGCACTTGACAGTCTGGCATACTGGCTTTCTACAGGGCTAGGGTATATAACAGTACACTTTTTTGATCTCATCCCGTTGTACCTTTCAAATTGTGTAATGAAGATAGTATTGTGAATGGGCATGCTTCCAGATACTATCATACGAATGCGGGTGTCCCGCAAGGCTCTATTCTAGGTCCCTACACTTTCCTGATTTTCAACAATCTCCCCGATGTGATCAGATCCCAAGTAGACATCTATGCTTATGACACCACCATTTTACTCCCGCCTCAATAAAAAATCTGAGGCTGACAAAGCAAACTCGCTGCTGATTTTGAAAAGACCTTTAACCTGTGGTGGACTGAGGTAAGATATGGCTTGCAAAACGAAGCTGCTATTCTTTAACTACCATAGACAATCGCTCTAAAAGCATGGCTCAGGCTAGTCTCCCTGAAAACAAAACGCTGCTCCTCCTTGGCTTAACTCTCTTAGATGATCTCAAGTGGAATGACTACATTGAATCCATAGCTAAATCTGTTGCTAGGAAGGTCAGTTCACTGCGTAGGGCCAGGGAGTTTTTCTCGTCTGAATCCATCTTTCACACTTATAAATCTACCATCTGCCCATGCATTGAATACTGCTGTCACATCTAACTGGGTGCCTTTGCTATTCGTCTGGGGGTTCTTGACAGAATCTGCAATGTAATCTATCCTGACCTGGTATCTCAACTTCATTTTCTCACCGACGTAATGTGGCATCCCTTTCACGGCTTCTGCTCCGATGAGCTTAGCTTCTTAGTGCCCTCTCTGCATGAATTTACTCTAGCTACTAGGTCCCACCCTTTTACAGTGAAACCAATCAAATTTTTTTTTATTTTTATTTTTTTAATCGTATCACCCTGAGCAAGGCGGTAACGCCACTGATGTGCAGGGGGCTATGTAATAGTGGAAAGATTGGAAAAGAGAAAGCTGGAAACCACATCCTAAACAGAGAACAAGGGATGAGCCTCTTAACCTGTTCAGTAGACGTGGGTGGAGTGTGAACCGGGCGATAGATAGGTCTATCTACTACAATTAAAAAAAAACATGGTAGTAAAAGTCCAGTTAAGAGATATAAATGCAATTTCTGTTAGCTTTTTTTTTTTTTTTTTTTTTTTTTTTTTTTTAATACCTGCTTCCCTGGCAGCTACAATCTCCAAGAATTTAAATGCAATTTCAATTGTCATCTCTTATTTCCTTGACTCTTGTCCTTTCCCTGAAAATCCTTGTATTGTGTTCTTCTCCCTTTCCACTCTGCCCTCATACTTCTCTCTTCACACCAGTGTTCTCATTCTTCTCTTACCCGATCTCTGACGACCCTTGTAACTTGTTCCTCTTTCTCATCACTCTCCTCTTATAAAGTAACCTGCAGCACACCGGTGGCTGTACTGCCTTGCTTGGGGTGAAATGATTATAAAGAAAAACAAATGTAATTTGATCTTAATTTATCCTGATTAATTTTTCAGTTTCTTGTAATAATCTGTTTTTTGGTTTGTAACCAATCAGGGTAGACATGTTATTAAAAACAAAACTGCAGAGCTGATAAAACATTTCTCCCTCTTGACTGTAAAATATTCTGGCCAGTTGTTTTCCAACTACTATTAAAGAGCTTTTTTTTTTTTTTTTGCTTCTAGTTACTGCTTTTCTGATAAAATTATTCCTGCATGTTACGGCCTGTCTAAATCTTATTACGGCATTTAGTTCAATAAATCTTGACACTAGTGTTGACAAGTTTGCAGCTATTATCAACTTTCTTGATATTTTGGTATCTACATTTGATTTCTCTTGAATAGTAATTAGTTGTAATGGAAAGAAAATTTGAACCAATAAAGTAGACACTTTAGTGAACTTGAATTCAATTTTGATTCTGATAGATAAACTGAGATCTGATCAACAAATAGATCAGATTTACAGTGTAAGTGGGTTTTTTTTTTTTTTTTTTTTTTTTTTTTTTTTTTTTCTAACCGTGGTTGGTGAACTGAAGGAATGTGGTTATTTTATTTCTAGTACCTCCATATAAAAACAAGTGTCTGAAATTTAATGAGAAATAATTGGTTAAATTGCTTGACATAGGGTAGGATTTCTGAAATTAAAAAAACCTCAGTTAAATTACTGCTTATCATGATTCGCCTGTTGATCATAGCTTTTATTTTTATTTTATTTTTTTTACTTTTTATTTTTATTTATTTATTTTTTTAACAAAAAAGTCAACAAGGATGTCAGTGTAAGTAAAATCTTAATCCAACTACCCTTCAAATCACAAAAAAAAACAATTCAGGCTAGAAGTGTAAGATTTGAAGGCAGGGTATATTCCTGGCCATTCAAGATAATTTGAAGTGAAGATATTCTGAGTATTGTAATATGAGCTTAACTCGTAATATTTATCACACTAGCGTTCTGCATAAATGTTGTTTCTGCTAAATGTTTTATGAAACAATCTGAACGTCTGTCTCGTGATTTTGTTAAAAATGATTTGTTTTGCTTGGCAGAATGGTGACTGGCAATTATGCTTTTGTAGTAAAATTAGCATAAAGTAAATTGACGTTTTTGTAATGAAAAAAACACTATTCTGGTTAAATTGGAACTTTTTTGTGTGATGGAACAAAAATCCTTTCATTTAAAGATAAAAATGAATTTTCTCATGTTAGCATAATCTGATTTTCTGTGTCCTCAAATTACTAAAAATGGTTTACATTTCTTTGTTTTTAATATCAAACTTTTGTTTCATTAGTTGGTTATTTTTGTGGTTATTTGTTAGGACAAATCTTTAACCTGAAATAACTTGTCTATACTTGATTACTCAATACATTAAATCACCACAATGTTGTTAATCATGTCCAACTATTATGAATTTCAAATTTTCTTTCCTATTTGCTACCATAAATCCTTTTGCCTTATATGACACCTGTACTACTTGTAAATATCGCTTAATCAATGATTAACATCCTGCTTATACCTTTGCATATGTTTCTCACTTGAATTTGTTGATCATTCTGGCTTTTTTTTTTTTTTGTTTGTTTGTTTGTTTTCTGAGCCAAGACAATATTGATTAAGCATAATTTTGGCTCTGAACATATCTTTGCACAATTCCAATGTTTTTTCTTTTCCTTTTTGGGTGTATGATTAAAGAGGTGAATATTATGAAAGAGGATTAGGTTAAAGTAATATAAAATTAGATTTTGCTTTATCAGCACCTTTTCAGGGAGTTTAATTTGTTTCCATTTTTAATTCTAGTTTTATTTCTCTTCCTGTATGGGTATTTTTAACTTGCATAAAAGAGAACTGTCTTGTGATTTATTATTGATCATTAAATCTTGGCTTTGTGTTTGTGCCTTGATGTTTTTATTATAATTTTTTTTTTTTTTTTTTTTTTTTTTTTTTTTTTCCTGCTACTTATTCCTAGTTTCTGCAAAGTTGAGACTTTGTAGCCTTTTTTCTCTTTTGTTTGTAGGAACAGTTAATTTTTCAATTGCCGAATCCATTGTTGAACAGTTTTATCAACTGATGTTTTAGATTGCTTCACAAGCAATCTATCAATTATTGTTGCTTCGCTATGTACTGATTTAAACTGTATTAGTAGTTTTAAACAATTGGTGTCAAGTAGGATGACTTATAGCAGCTGTATAATTATCCCCACCTTCAAACAAATCAGGGATTTCTTTTGGCATGTTGACCAATTTGTACTTGGCAACTTTCTTTTTTCTTCTCCAGATTTGTCAAACTCCAATGTTACTCATTCAAGATAAATGGGTTTTGATTATGTAGATGTTAAACAGAAAATTGCATTTCTGAAATTCTTTTTTCTCGCTTTCATGTGTGCATTTTATTTTAGAAGTAAAATACTGAAAGGTTGTCTATTATATCTTATCTCACTGAGTAACCTTAAATAAAAGTCCAATGGGTCTATTTAAGGCTTAATTATCCTTGTATGACTGAACTTATGCCCTTATATATATATATATATATATATATATATATATAACACCATAAGTGTGTGTTAAAAAAAAAATTGATTAGCAAGACAACTTGAAAAAATGTTCCCTGGGTTGATAAAGGCAATTGATATACCAGTTCTTATTACAGATTGGCATGAGGCCCACAAGGTCATCAGGAACCAATTTACCATATAGTTCTCTTAAATGCATTAATGTTTTTGTTAAGGCTAAATTAACAAATTTCAACTAATCAGTTTAATTCCTGCATTATGATAATAATAGGGACACTTGAGTTTCGTTTATATTTACTTTTAAAGTATTTGTAATTTCTTTAATTTCTTTGCCTAAAACAATGTACTTTCGCATTAAACTTTTTTTAATTTAATTTTTTTTTTTTTTTTTTTTTTTTTTTTTTTTTTTTTTTTTTTTTTAAGCGAATTGCAGACTGTCATTTAAGTGTATTGGGCACCTCAACATTGTGTTATATTTAGCAAGCTTGTCTCACTAGACCCTATTACAACTGAGTAGTGAGTTTGATTCTTACTGGGTACCCCCATACTTTCGTCCTTGTGCCACATGTAAGTGGCACTTAGAATATCAACTGTCATTTAAGAGTGCATGATTTTGAACAATTGATGAGAAATGTTAAAATATCAAAGTCCTCTTAAGGACTTTGATATTTTAGCCTGAATTCTATTATTAGTGCATAAATTTTATAAATTTATGACTTATTTAATCCCAGCACTGCATTCTGTTTATCTAAGAACATAGTTCTATTTTTGCTCAGATAACATTTCTTCATTATAATGAAAATGAAGCTTCATTTGATAAATATATGGAGTAGTAATAAAAGTTAGTTTCTTAAAAGAAAAAGGTTTTTGTTGCTCAACTTATCAGAAAAATGTTTTCCAACTTCTGTTGTTGGATGTCACAGCTGATGTGGTGTGGGTTGTTTTTTTTTTTTTTTTTTTAGTAAGGTTCCAAGTTTGCTATAAATTAAGCGTAAATTAATTTGGAACAGTATAGATTTAATGCTTCAACAATCAGCCGTCAACTAGTTGGATGACGCCTTCTCTTGATACCTATTAAACACAGATGTGGCACGAGGATGAAATATTTGAGTACCTAGTGAGGATCAAGCCCTCTATTCAATTATGATTCTAGTGAGACAAGCTTGGTAAACATTACACTATGTTGAGGTGCCCTATATTATGAGAGATGCTTTAAGTTTTGATGTTTATCACTTATGGTGAGGATATTAATCCCCCCCCACACACACACACACCTCTTGTAAGTTTTCTTCTCTCATGTCATTTTGGCCTGTTGCTTAGAACGGAAAATCCTTGTATTGTGTTCTTCTCCCTTTCCACTCTGCCCTCATACTTCTCTCTTCACACCAGTGTTCTCATTCTTCTCTTACCCGATCTGACGACCCTTGTAACTTGTTCCTCTTTCTCATCACTCTCCTCTTATGTAACCTGCAGCACACCGGTGGCTGTACTGCCTTTCTTGGGGTGAAATGATTATAAAGAAAAACAAAAATGTAATTTGATCTTAATTTATCCTGATTAATTTTTCAGTTTCTTGTAATAATCTGTTTTTTGGTTTGTAACCAATCAGGGTAGACATGTTATTAAAATGGATGATGGAAGAGATTCTGAACATGATGCAAAGGAGGCAGAAAATGATATCAAGACATGGAATGGAGTACAGGGAACTACACAAGGAAATAAGAAAATGTAGACAGGCTAAAGAGGAATGGCTCAATGACAAATGTGCAGAAGTAGAAAGACTGAGCAGGCATAATAAAGCAGACATGCATAAAGAAATAAAAGGACAGGACAAAAAACCTGCTCTTCAACAGGATGTACAAAATCCAAGGATGGAACAATCATTTTGGAGAAAGAGGAAATACTCCAACGATGGGAAGAATCTATAAAAGATCTTTTCCACGACAAGAGAGAGCAACCAATAATATGCAAAGATGAGGACTGACTGGAAATATTAAAGTCTGAAGCGAAATCTGCAGAAGCCAAACTGAATAGAAACAAAGCAGCTTGACCAGACGGCATAGTCATATAGCTGCTGATAGCCCTGGAAGAATTTGGTATAGAGAAAATTACTGAAATAATAAATGAAATTTATAATAGTGGGGTTATACCAGATGACCTCAGCAAGTCTCTCTTCATAGCACTACCTAAGAAGCCAGGAGCAAATGAGTGCAAACTCCATAGAACCATCAGTTTAATGAACCATATAACAAAACTGATTGTCTGAATCCTGATGAATAGAGCGAGAAACAGAATCAGGCCAGAGATAGGACAAGAACAGTGG
This sequence comes from Ascarosepion bandense, assembly GCA_037127315.1. Classification (NCBI taxonomy): domain Eukaryota; kingdom Metazoa; phylum Mollusca; class Cephalopoda; order Sepiida; family Sepiidae; genus Ascarosepion; species Ascarosepion bandense. Next base: position 1,417,787 of record JBBBDQ010001116.1, read on the forward strand.
TTTTGTTAAAGACACAGGAACAAGGAATGCCATATTTATGATTACGGATGCTCTCTGAAAGGGCAATACAAATGAAGGATTTATACCTGTGCTTATGCGAAGACATTTGACAAAATATACCACAAGGAATTGGAGATGCTTGGCAGCCTGGACATATTTGGGAAAGACTTGAGAGTAATCAAGAATCTTTACTGGCAGCAAACCGCTTGCATACGGACAGGTAATGAATTGAGTAGATATACAAAGATAGAAAGGGGCGTAAGACAAGGAGATGTCTTTTCACCGGATCTGTTCAACTTGTACAGCGAGAATATTTTGGGTACCCTAGAAGTTGTGCCTGGATAATGACTTAAGTCGCCTCTGCTGGAACAAATTACTGATGTAAGGTGACGTATATCTGTATTGACAAAAATGATCCTGTTTTTCATTTTGTGTTAATTTCATGTGAACTTTGAATTATGTATGTTAGATTTATTTTGGCAATAGGTCTTTTATAAAACAAGGGGATAGAATTGTCTTTTTCAATGAAGAGATATTAAGTAATGCATAGTAAAATATATATATATATATATATAAGAGAGAGAGAGATTCTTGTACTTTTCTCACTCTAGCTTATACACACACAATATAAAGCTTAGTTAGTGCCAACCCCCCGCCCCCACCGCTTCATTTCCTTCACAAATGGTAAAGGAAACTAGAAAGATTAAAGTTCATCGCTTGTGCAATTTGTTTAATAACAAGTGCTTCATTGTAATCATTTGTCTTGGTATTTTAGTAATGTCATAATTAAAAGATAATTGAATTTCTTTCTGTTCGCAATTCCATTTTAGAATTGCTGTTAGCACAAAGGTCAAAAACTAATGTACGTGTGTGTGTGTGAGAGAGCAATGCACTCAGATAAATTAAAACTGCCAGCAGAAGACTTTTTTTTTTTTTTTACGTAGCTGTAAAATCCTTCACTCATGCATAACTTAGGTCTTTCAGATTACTCTTTTTCATGCTGTTGGTTTGAAACTAGTTTATATGAGAATACCAATGCTTAGCTTTCTTATCCGTGCTATTAAATAGCTGGTTGCATTTCTATGTATGTAGCTTCTCTTATTTTATGCTTCTTGAGTTTTGAAGTGACGTTTTTCTTTTTTAAAGAAAAAAGTTCGTTGTATACTGAAAATGCATTCGTTAAATATTTGAGAATGTTATTTTCATGTAATCCTGATTGTACTCTTAACTTGAAAGACAACGTTGTTGAAAACAATGGCCTGTCCATTTTGAATGGAAACTTGTTGCTATTTCTGTGTGCTAGTTTTTACAACTTCAGACACTTCACTCTTCTCGTTTTTGAGTGTCTTGGGACTTGGGTTTAATTCAATAAAAATTAATCTGCCCTAAAGTTTAGAGGCCATTAGTCTTTTTTTTTTTTTCTATTTGAAGAAGTTAACATCTCTTAAAACCTGTTGCAGATTTGATCTGCATCAACCAATAACCAAAGTTTAAAGGTAAATCTTAAAAACCAACTTGCTTAGTTCTGTTTGGATGTAAATCTTTTTATCAGTTAAAATAAAAGGACTTCATTGAAATTTTAGAAATCCGTTTTTTTTGTCTCTGAAATAAGATTTGTATAAAGCATTTTTTTTTAAAACTTTTAGCTTCAAACCCTTAAGCTTGACTGTTTTATTTTAATTTCTATTTTTCTGTGTGACTGTTTGAAACTTGAATGCTCTTCATCTTCTCAAAATTTTCTGTTGGTTAGAAAAATACTAATTTCGAAATCCTCAAAAAAAAAAAAACTGACAAAATCAGGTTGAGAAAAGTTTCCAAATCCAATTCTACAAACACAAAATCTATTAAATGAAATGCTTGAACTGACAAAACCCAAGAATAAACAAGCAAAAAAAAAAAAAAAGCTATACCTTAGCAATAACCCAAGTGCTCAATGTCTTTAACAAATGGGAGAGAGCAGTAATGACTTGAATCTAGTGTCTTTGTGCTGTTATTTTTGTTGGTTGTGTGTTTTGTTGTTCTCTCTCATATTCATGTCTCCATCTTAATTCAGAATAAAGCTCTTAATCTTGATGGCTTTTGTAACTCTTTCATATCGTAACATGCCAATCCATGGATGACTTTCTATCTAGTTCCAGTGGAATAAGGTTTTGAACAACTATTACATCTTTTAGTTCTGAGTAAGTGAGGAACATAAACTCTTCTATATTCATAAGCTGTTAACTTATTTACTGGAGATTGTAGAGAAAGATAACTTTTCTCTAAATGTTTTTCAAATTTCTTCCAAAACATTGTTGCTGTTGCAAATTACTTCACTAATAATTGATCGATAAGTTAATGGCAAGTATGTCGACCATTTATGTGCCTTCTCTTCAGGCTGTAGGCAATCATGGCTTTCTAAAATTTTCAATCTTTTGTTGCTCTACTTCCTGTATACATAATTATGGATAATTTTTTTCTATTGCCCAAAATCTTATCAAATGCAAAACAGTTAAATAGTGACTTTATTTCCCCCGCCTCATTTTTATGGACATTTATTTTGGATGTTTCCTTGGATTTGTGCCTCCAACTGTATAAGTCATGACCATGTGTAATAAGTCTCCAGTTGTTTTGAAAATGTCACTATCAGCATCAAAACAAAAATGGAAGGAGGGGCAGGAATTATGGTACAAAAGAACTAACATTTTAGAAAGGAAAATCCCCCCCCCCTTAAAGAACCCTAAAATGTTACTGTACATGTGATAGGAACCTTTCTTGTCAGAAAATGTATATTTGAAATGTCAACCAATATTAATTTTTCCCTTGAGGATAATGTTTCCTTTTAAAGCAAAAAAGGTGTTGATATATTCTTCTCTTATCTCTCTCCCTCTCTTGTTTTTATATATATATATATATATATATATATATATATATATATAGAATATGAGAGAGAAAGATTTTAACTACAATCAGGTTGGGTGACATCAACATTCATTAAAAAAAACAGAAACTACCAGAGTTTCAGTTGATGATAATGTCACTGGCTTATTTTAGTTTGAGATGTTGTTCTGATGAACTTTTCTCTTTGGTACCTAGACTTTATGAACTTAAGCACCAATACTAAATTGGTAGCTGTCTCCTGATTTTACAGTTGAACTCACTAAATGTAAATTCTGTTAAGTTTCTTTTCTTCCACTTCTTACTTGTGGAAAGTTTTTTTATGGTTTCTTACCTCCTCTTAATTTTTTTTTTTCCTCCTCCTTCTCCTCCTGTTCTTTTTACTCTTGTTAACCCCCTTTGTATTTTTGTGGCTTGTTTTCTCCTTTGATGAAAGTAATATTATGGTGTAAAAAATTGATATGCTGATCAAAGGAGAAAGCAAGCTATTAAGACAAATGTTTAGTGATCCACAGAAAATCTGTGCCCAGACTCTTATAATAGAAGTTCTTCAAGGAATGGTGAACTATTATCACAGCGTTGGATATGGAATAACAAAACTAATGGAAAGAAAAAAGAATCTAAATGAAATTAGCTAGGCTATATATCCTCCTCCCTCGTTCCTGTGCATGTGTGGTCAAACCAACATAACAAATTTTGTCTACCATAGTCCTAAATGACAATTTTTCTCCACTTTGTCATACATCCGCCTCCCCCCCCAACACACACATACGCGTACGTACGTGTACATATGCATATATACACATCCTGATATAAATATTAATCAGGTGTGAATGGAACAGTGCTCAATGCTGTATAACAGACCAAAAAGATAAATATACATATGATCCTACATTTTGTTTAACATACGACTCAGTTTTGTGCATCTTTCAGCAATCATTGGGTACTTATTGGATAAGCACCTGATTGATCCCTAAAAGATACATACACTCACTTACATAGTAATCTCTTCAATGTTGTATTGAACAGCCATGGGTCTGTACATGAATTTGCAGCCAAACTTGGTCCTGCAAAGCTTTTTACTTATGTGACACATGAAAGGCTTTTGATGACTTTCTCCTAGTGCCACTTCAGCCTGGCAGTATACCAAATTTTATCACAAAACTGACCTAAGCACTGTACAGGCGTGTCAAGAAGGGCATCCAGATAGTCAGCATTTGACTGCAAATCTGGCACACGATAGAACAACTTTCCAACAAACTCGGACTGAGTATCTTCCGGGATCTTGACACTAGTTTCAAAAGTCTTCATGTTATCTTACCAATATTCTTGAAACATTTGATGCTCTTACCAAGGGAAAGCTCTCCATAAAACAGCTCATTAGGCAATTTCTCAACCATTTTTCTGGGATGCCTTGCTTGATGCAGTTGGTTGCAAATGTGTAATTTTCTATGTTGGATGTTTTGGCTCATTGCAGAACTGTCTTATGTGAAAGAATTTCTAAAGCATTTTTGGTGAAATCTTTTCATAGTTTTGACATGATCGTATAGTCAATGTCTTTTAAGAGTACAGGACACACAATTGGTAACACTGATATTTTTTTAGTATTGATTGTGATGCCTGTCTGACTAGACCCATTTTCCCAATACAGGGTGCAATGGATAAATTGTCATCTAAATTACACAAAAATGAAAATAACACTGATCTCTCCTTTTTAACAGATATACTATGGGCAGTCTCCTTGTTTAAGTTGGAGAATGCTGCCAACATCTTTGCCTTCAGTGCATCTTTAGTGTGAAAAGGAATTTTGTTGGTTTCTTGCTCAACTGGGCCCCAGTAAGGTTATAGTCTGGGAATTTAGGTGGCCAGATATAAGGGGTTATAGAAATTGTTTAACAACCATAACTGGGTTCTGCTTCTTGTGTGGCATAGACATAGGGTTTTCCACAAGCTGCCCTCTTTACCCTGAACACCACTACCCCCTCAAGGCATGATGTAGGCCTCCATGTTAAATCTCTGAGGCCCTGTGAGAAGATGAAAGAAAGCATAACATCACCATCACCACTGGTCACTTGAAACAGCATGATGCTGACTGGATAATCTGCTAACTTTTTCCAAATCCTCTGCAATGTCCTCAGATTGACATTTCAACAGTCTCAAATGTTTGTATTAGAGCTTCCCGTGTGAATGCAAAGCAGCACATCGTCATTTCCAAATTTTTGGTGGAGTGAATTGACATAGTACCCAACTGACCATACTATATTGTGCAGTTGACAAAATCACACATGTGAAATTAAAAAAAAATTTTTATAAAATAACGTGTATATACACACACGCACATACATGTGTGCACACATAACTTTTAGTTATTTTCAAATTTTGCTTTGACATAAGAATCTTAACAAATTGCTTAAAATGCAATTAAATTTGCCAAATCTTAACTTGGCATCACTAATTTTAAGTTCTCAATCTTTGCATTTTTTTTAATTTTTTTTTTTTTTTTTTTTTTTTTTTTTTATGGAAAATGACTTTTTTAATGGTGCAATTTTATACTTTTTTTTTTCTCACCTACTTTGTCTTCCTTTTTGATGCAGATTTTACTAGCATAGATAATGTTGGATGTTTTCTGTTCGGGTTTTAGTTTAAAATTGTGAATAAATACTTGATAATTTAGTAATTTTTTTTTTAAACTTTGATATCAAACACAAGTGTTTCAAGTAAACAAAAATTGATTTTTTTGTAAATTCATCTGACTTTTTCCTCCCACTTTTTTTCTTTTCTGATGTCTGATAAATTTAAGATAATTCTACTTTCTCTCCACATTTACAAAAAGTATCCCTCGATATGTCATTATTTACTTTTTTTCTTTTCTCTCTCATCCAGGAAACATACAAAAAAGATTTCTATGAATCTTTTGAAGCTACTCCCCTCATTGCAGCCATTTTGACCTACATGAGTTACATCCTTCTTACTCTTGTTGGTCATTTCCGGGAAGGAATGCGTTATTATGGCTTGGCGAAATTCCACGTTCAGGATGAACCAAAAAAAGAGGTAACCTTTTTCTTTTTCACTTCCCCACCCCTTACGATTCTTACTGTTGTAGCATATATTGAAACCAAATTCCCTCTTAATCTGACAAAATAGTCCAAAAACATTAGCTAATGATCCACTTCTGAAGAGTGGAAATTTTGAAGAACTCTGATTCTTTTTAGTAGTAAGACATTTATCTTCAAAGGCAGCTTCTTTTTTTTTTATTCTTAAATTCATGTTACATAAGCTATCAAAGTACATTAAATTTTCTTAAGTTTTATATATTTTAGGGTCATCATAATTTTTTTCTTTTTTTTTAATATAAAAATTATTACATCTGTTAGCAAACCTTTGATTTGCTTTCAATCATACCTGAAGAGAATGTCATTTGGGAATTCATTTCCATTCAAATTGGCAATCTTGTCTCTTTTTTAAGACATGACTGACTGGGAAGAAGATTTTTTCCATAGTAGGTTTCCATTACTTTGTGTTATATGGGATGCCAACCAAGGCTATATAAAACCAAGCTATCTACTATTTAACCCATGGCTGAAAGGAAGACAGATTTCTCAAGGGTATTTGCATGTAAGTGAATGCATTGAATTCAACTGGAATTTAAACTTGGTTCTCCAATTTCTCATTTCAAACTGATATCAGCTGATTTGACAAGTGGATCTGGTCAAAGTATTTTCAATATCCTCCTAAACTGTGCCTCTTTCTGTTAACCTAGTCCTTGTATAGAATGAATGCATATCGATTAAAAAAATAAAAGGAAATCTGATTCCTTTTACAATCCAAAATATGTCATTGAAAATTCACAAGTTACTTAGAATGACTTACAATGACATTATTGAACTCTTGGATTTTATTGTCCAGGTCAGTGTAAACATTTGTTAAATTAACACTTCCAAAGTGGAGCCAAAATGTCTGTTGTCCAATGCTCACGGATTTTTAGAAACTCATTTGGAAAATTATCCTATACTTTCTCCCTGCTTACAAAAAGTAAAAATGAACATTTGAAAGAAAGAAAAATATACGCATACTTTCAACCATGCATCGAAAAAAAAACAAATTATGCAAGTAATTTTTTTATAGAAAATTGTTGAGAAAATCACTTTTTTTTTTTTTTTTTATCATTTGAGATAGATTGTAGTCAAACAGAAGAAACTATGAATTTAGGTACCTCCACTCAATTGCCAAAAAAAAAAAAAGACACCATATCATGATGTGAAAAGGGCTCAAACTTAATAAAAACAAAGTTTATCAAAATGTTTGTTATTATTAGCTTATTAAGATCAAATTTTGTTATTATTTAAAAAAAAAAAAAAAAAAAATAATTTTAAATCCTTTCTAACATGTTCGAAATTTTAATTAAAATTTAATTTTTTGTTTTCTGTTAGCAATTCATGTTATGTTTACATAAGGTGACTATTAAGAAAATGGAGTCGGTCGAGTAAAATGATTTGGGGCAAGTAAATTTTCCCTTGACTGCCAGTCGAGTGATTTCTTTTCCAAATCTCAAAGGCTGTATGTATATATATATATATATATATATATATATATATATATATGCTCTCATTGCGATTGAGCTCTCTAGAGAAGAAAATTTTTAAGTTTCTATTTCTGCAATATATGAGTTACTCTTCAGAAATTAATTCTTTCGGTGACTGGTGTTTGTGTATATACAACACAGTTAAAATTTCTCTTCTCTGATTCCATGCACCTATGGCTTAGCGGGTAGCAACTTCAACTGACACCAAATCTGTTGAGTTTCGATCCTGGCCAGAAGCAAGTAGATGTGTCTAACCACACTGATGAGCTGTGATACATCGAAACAGGCTTGTATGTGGATGAATAATTGTGTGTGTGTGTATATATATATATATATATATATATATATATATATATATATATACACACTGTTTGATGTCTTGAAAATTTATGTTGCATAGATTGCTAAACTTGCTCTCATTAAATTATGGAGAAGGAAGATCATTATTTAGTTCTGGAAGAAATGCCTCTGTGAAATATATTTAGTTTCTTTTTTAAAGTATTTCTGACCACTGTTTGTGTAGTGAGTTCAATCCCAAGTGTCCTCACTATTTAGATTAGTGTCAAACAAACTCATGCTATTGAAATAGCTACTCTATTCACTTTTAATCTATGAATTAAGATGAGCCCTTCATAATCCAGCTTAAACTGGGAGAGGTTAGTCTTTGGGTGTGTTGGTAAAGCTTAGAATTGTTTGATCGCACATAAAACACTTGAAGTCATTTTTTTTTTTATCTTATTGAATGTTTTTTGATAGAAACTTTATTTTAGAAATGTTATGAAAATCTAGTACTAAACATTGTTTATCTTACCCTGCCCCAACCTTGTCTGTCACACCTGCTAACATGTGAGTCATGTTTGTGCATAGACACCGTCATCAAACTACTCTACTTTCATTGTAAAGATGTCAGCTGGCTTTTACTGACATGCAATGGTAACAGATAAAAATGGTTCTTGTAGTTTAGCATTATAACATATTTCTTGCTTGTTCCCCTCTTAAATATTTTGATAAAACGTTAAAATACATGCATTTGACAGAAATGTCTTTGCTTTCATGAGCAAAGTATGCATAAGTTGCTAAAAACTTGAAACTTACTTGTTCAACTTGTATTTTTTACACAATGCCCTCTGCAGTCATGAATAAAATCAATTTGTATATTCACTATGGCCAATGAAATTGAATTTCATGACACAGTGAAGAAAACACATTTAGTCTCTCCCCAAGCTAACGTCAATTCCTCTGCTGAGCAAAAAAAAAAAATAGTAAAATCACACAAAAGGGGATAAAAACAAAATATTATGACTAGATTGGTTTTACTACTTTTCATTGAAAAGTCAGTAGGACCTCCACTTTCCACTTAAAGATGAGAAAAAAAAATATATATATATAATTTGAGGTCTCGAATGTGGGGGTGGGAATCAAATGAATGCTGCATAAATTGCTAAATTATGAAGAAGAAAGGTCATTCAATTTTGTAAGTTTAATTATAACAATAATGAATCTCTTGACTAATACATTTCTCAGCTGAAATGAAGCTGAATGACTCACAAATACTTAATCCATCTGCTAAACCACGCCTTCATTGATAACTCTTTCAGCTTTTAAAATTTCCTGTGTAAAAGCTAATTTTTTTTTCTTTGCCAAAAAAAGAAAAAGAAAAACAAACGGCACAACAAATAGAATCCAATAATCATCAGTTTCTATTTAAGAGCACTCAGAATTTTCAGCCCTCAATATTTACAGAGGTGAAATACACTAGACTTTCATGTTCCAACACCCAAACTTTCATATTGAATACAAAACAAAAGGCTTGTAAAAATATTTTAAAAATAAAAGCTGTCCTTCTCAACATATTGAGATATATTGTTCTACCTGCCAACTCTGTCACAATTGAAAAACATTGATAAACTGAATATAAAATTTGTCAAAATTACACCTAAAACAAGTCAATAAACAAAACAAGCTAAAACTCTGAATTTGCTGTTATCTGAAATAATTGTCATAAAGAATACGTAGAACCCTCAAGGAATTTAAATAGATTATATGAACACAAAAGGGATCTTTTTACAAAACACTTTAAATGCATTAGTTGCTTTTCCATAATGATTGACCACATGTTTGATTTTTTTTTTTTTTTTTTTCTATTTCTATTATAAGTGAAACAATTCACTAAGACAATTTTTAGAAAGTGCTTTAATTGCAAGATCATCCACAATAAATTTGCATCAAGGTTCTTACAAATTTTCACTTAGCATATCACAATATGGAATAATTAATGATAAAAGTAATGAAAAGTTCTTGGCATCTCCTCTTTTTGTTCACATGTAATCACATCAAAGCAAAGTAAACATTTAGCCTGATTAGGCCATAAAGGACAAAATGCAAAACACAAACTTTTCCACCTCAAACCATATTTTTATCATATATTTACGATATGCTATATTTACAAGTTGGTACCCAATATAAGTATAAAAATGGGCATTGAGGTCAACAACGCAATTTTTGGGCCTGAAAATTGCATTTTAGCTTGAAACACTTTCCACCTTACAGTGCATGCATGGTGGGTGATGGTGGTAGTAAAATGCTGCTCAATGTAAAATCAGCTAAAATTTAAATTACAAATATATTGTTCCTCCCATTTGGTACAACTCTAATGTGCATGAAATTGTACCAAATTTTTTTTTTTTTTTTTTTTCAAACAGTTGTTCCTTTGCTGAAAATTTACTCCATATAGTAAAATATATATGCAATAACACTATGACCTAATTTAATTAAGTTTTTAATTGCTTTTATTAGAACATTTTAGTCAGAAGAAAATAGTTTTTTTTTAAATTTTCATTGTTTTGACTTTTAATAATTTATAAATTTTTCAATGAACTCTTGAAAATTTTTCCTAACTTTGGGTGTTAGTTTAAGTGAAAACTATTTACTAAGCAAAAATTTAAAAGCTTAATACAAATTATCACAAGATCTTGAAAAGAATTTTTTTTATGTATAAAACGTGCTCATTTTGAAAGTATGGATGACTATACATGAAATTATCAAAAATTGGAATTCATGACGATAGTAAATTTAAAGTTAACATTCCTAAAACTAGATTACAGAGAATATTTCCAACATTTTTTTAAGATTAATGAGTACTTAAAAATCATATGAAAAAGTATTCCCTCATAATTTTCTTAAATTGTTTCAGCAAATAATCTCCACAGGACAGCAATGAACATGTAAACACCTTATCAGTGCTTGTGAAGTACTTAACAGATGTTGAAAAAGATGTAAAGCACTGTTACTGTTTGTTTTAAAAATCCCTTCTGCTTTTTTAGTTAATACATTTCTGTAAGTAAGCTTTTGACTTAGTAATAAAGAATTCTTTTCAAAGATGAATATAGTGAATAAATATTCATTCACCTCCTGATCTGCTTATTTTTATTGCTTTCAGGGCTTTGTACCACTTTATCAGAGTTGGGAAAGTTTCTATACAAGAAACTTGTACCGCAGAATCAGTGACTGTTGGAATCGTCCTGTGGCCACCGTTCCAGGTGCTGAAATTGACATTTTAGAAAGAGTATCTCCAGACCATGGTTGGAACTACAAGTGAGCGATTCCTGTATTTTCTCGAATTTGCTTTTTCCTCTCCTACCAGAATCTCAAAACTCTTCCTGCTGTCTCTAGAATTCGACTTGGAAATAGAATATGGTACTTGGCAACATTGTGCTATTTTTTTTTTTATAATTTTGACTATTTGTTCTTGGATACAAATTTTAAACTTTTTCTGTACTAAATCTCAATGTTTTAATATTTTTAGTTGGATTAAATTAATCTGGTGACTAAAACACCTAAAATTTTTTCAAATTTTATTAAAGAGGAGGGGGGCTTCATGGATGGCTGTTGGAAGGCCTGAGGTAAAGGTGGGAAATATGTCTTACTTGAATAGATTTTTTTTTATATACTGTTCACTAATTTAAAAAAAAAAAAAAAAAAAAATTCATATGACCTATCTATAATGATGGTATTTTGTCAACCTCTTATCTTCCAATATTACAGACTGACAGGTAACAAAATTAAGGTGATGAACTTTGGTTCGTACAATTACCTTGGATTTGGAGAAAACACTGGCAAATGTACAGATGACGTTGAAGTTGTAATAGGAACTCATGGAGTTGGTTCTTGTGCAAGTCGTCATGGCTTGGGTAAGTTTTTTTTCTTTTATATTCCACTCACAAATATTACCAAAATTGTTGGCATTGGAGTTTAGTAACCTAAAAATTTTTCTCTTTTTCCTTCCCTCTATTTTGAAGGAAAATGATAGCCATTCTATAAAAGATGTATAAAAAATCCTCTCGGCTTGAAAAATGCTTACTTTCATTCATTCCTTTGTACCATCATACCTTCGTTTGTTCATATGGGTGGACCCTTGCTTGCTCAATCGAGTATAGTTTTTGTCACTAAACCGTAATAACGTTGAAAATCAAAAGAACTTAAAAAGTGCATGGTTAGTGATTGATCAGCAATTTTATATATTTTATTTTATTGGATGTTGATGACAAAATATTAACCACTATTACAGTGCTTATTTACAACATAATTACACACCACACAATGGTCCAAAAGTAGGTTGCCCTGTCGGCGGGGCATCAGAATTTGCCGACTGCCCCAATGCAGAAGGTAAAAGTCCCTCAATGGAGTCACCTGCTGACCGTGGGTGGCGACCCGTAATGTCTGGAGATGGAATCCTAGTGGTTGAGCAAGTCGTGACCCAAGTGTAAGGCAGTCACAACCCTGCAACACACCACTTTGGCCCTTACCTGGGCTAGACAGGCAATTGGAGAGGCCCAATCTGATCAATCAGCTAGTCATGCCAAGCCCTAACACTTACACTTGAAAATGTCAACCACAACATCCAAGAATAAGACCCAAAGATACAACATATTTTTACTCTTACCACAAATACAGGCAAACCAAGTAAGTGTTAGAAGGCGGTGGCAAGGGTCAATCAATTATTGAGACGAAACCATGTGACTGTAAAACTGGGAAAAACAAAACTGAAGGAAGAATCAGAACGATGGTGGAAACTCAACTGATTATACCTTTTTTTTTTTTTTTTTTTTTTTTTGTATCCCAGAAATGAAAGGGCTAATGGGTTTCTTCCCTAACATCTCCCCCATTTGGGCTCCGAGGATGGTAGGGAGCAAGAAAGATGAAAAAATCAAACATATTTATATGGAAACTGAAAACCTCGATATATTAAAAAAAAAACCCTCAAAAACCAGATAAAGAACAGTGGAAAAACTTACGCACTCTGATATCTCCAACAGTGAGTGTAAGTCCAAATCAGGGAAAAACAATTCTTCTGAATATATATATATATATATATATATATATATATATAAAAGAAAAACTTCCTAAGATTCATAGTTATTGAAATCTTAGAAGGCAGTATCTTCATTTTTAATCGAAAAAATTCTATCCCAAAATAGTAACCCCAAAACAGTCAAAAAATGGAAACCTTCTAGTTGATGTAGACAATTACAGATACTCAAAATCTCTTAGGAATGAAAAAGTTCCACACATACCAATGTAAAGTCTTTGCTCATGAAAGATTAAACACATCAAAAGGCATCATAAGAAGTCACGAACTAACCTTGGCCACAACCGAAGAAATGAAAATTGCTCTAAGAAAGAGTAATGGACCAACTCCCGAATCAACATAAAAAGGAATGGTCAAATCATACCAACAAATACTTATATCCTAACATTTAATATCCCCACAATACCTAAAGAAATTAAAATTGAATACGTAATCCAAAAAGTCGACCATTACATACCAGCCCCCCCTGAGATGCTTTAAGTGCCATAAATTTGGGCACCTCGGGGAAACTTGTAGAGGGTACAGAATTTGTGGAAAATGTAGTGTGAAGGAACCCAATCATACTGAAGATGAATGCCCAAACAAAACAGTGTCCAAATTGCTATGAAAATCATCCAGCCTACTCTAGAATGTGAAATTTTTAAAAAGGAAAAAGTCATGGAAGTGAGATATAGAAAAAAAATGTATCCTTCCCAGAGGCGAGGAGAATAGTAGATTCTTATCAAAAATGAAACACCTATGCAGAAATCAAACCAAGTTAACAACCAAGACCTACTCAACAAACTAGTCTCTGAAATCAAAAAACTAATTGAAACTTAAAAAAAAAAAAACTCAAAAAGAAACTAATAAAAATCAAATAACAGCATCTACTAAAATCCAGATAAATGACCAAAGCCAGAAACAAATCCCTATCAACAAATTCCCCTCTACAACAAATATAACATATTAGACACAGAAGATTTTGAAAGCCCTCCCATAATAAAGCGAGTTCTTCAATTCCCCACAATCCTAAGTATAAAATCAAGTAATAACAATAAATACAAAAACAAAGATACAAAAAAAACGTCCTCTGAGCAAACAAAAACAACAAATGAGAAAAATTCTCCAACAAAAATCAACCCCATAAAAACCAAGCCAAGGTCTCGATCGTCCTCTAGTAATAGAGATAAGTCAAGCATAAGATCTAACAAACCAACAACCCAAACCAAGGAATTGGAAGATATGGAAATAGAAATCAAATCTACCAGCAAACAAGCAGATCTGAGGCAATAGTAAACGGGACAAAACTCAAATGAAATAACGGGCATCAAAGAACAAATCACCAAAAATCTAAAAATATGGCAAACAAAATAACCCAATGGAACATAAGAGGCATAAAAGCCAACTTGGATGAACCAATACTCCTCATTTTAAATCAACTCCCTGATGTTTGCTTACAGGAAATTTTTCTGAAAGAAAATGACATAATAAAAATTAAAAAATTACCTTGTATAACTACATAAACAAACAGGCTGATAAAGCCTCAGGTGATGCAACTATAATCATTAATAACAAAGTAGCACACAAAGAAATAAAGTTACAAACAAATATGCAAGCAATAGCAGTATCGGTAACTCTTCACAAGAAAATAACTCTATGCCCCCTCTCTACATCACCCCCTAATGATATGATAAAAGTGGAAGAACTAAAGCATCTTATCAAGCAACTTCCAAACCATTCATTCTGATGGGGAGACTTTTATAGTCATAATGAGATATGGGGTAGTAGAGAAACAAACTGAAGAGGCAAAATCGTAGAATCTGTAATTGAGGAAAAACAGTTAGGCCTATTTAACATTAAACACACACATCTTCAACCAGGAACAGGTACTTACATGGCTACAGACCTCACGATTTGCAAACCTACCGTACTCCCTGATTATGACTGGAAAAGTCATGAAGATAACTGTGGAAGTGACCACTCCCCCATAATTTTGGAGAATCATGCATTCCAATCTGAAGTACAACCATTACGTTGGAATTTTAAAAAATCTAACTGGGAAAAATTCCAGCAGCTATGCCAGAAGTTAAACAGCCAAAAAATACCCATTACATTTTTAATGGCAATATTACTTGCAATAGCAAACAAAAGTATACCCAAAACTTCACCTTCCATAAAGAAAAGTAAGCCTTGGTTTGATACTGAATGCAGAAAGGATGTAAAGATACGACGAGCAGCTCTAAAAACTTTTAAGAAAAGAAAACCGAAGCACATTCAAGAACTGCAGAGCTAAAGCCCGCCGAATATATTTAAAGAAGCCAAAAGAAGTACTTGGAGACAATACATATCCAAAATAAACATTTGCACAAAAAGCAAAACTATATGGGAAATGATAAAGAAAATATCTGGCAAAAATAGTACCCCACTAAAGTATCTCATACATAATAACCAAAAAGCTACAAACAAAAAAGAAATAGCAAAACTTTTGGCAAAGATTTTTTGATTCATCCTCCAAAAACACTCGCTGCGAATTTCAGAAGATCAAAGAAAGAGAAGAAAAAAAACAAATTAATTTACAAATAAATTCCCAGAATTATAGTCTGCTCTTCACAATGAACAAACTTCAAGATTCCATGTCGAAGGCCCATAACACAGCCGTAGGCCCCTGATGAAATACATTACGAACTGCTAAGGAACCTCCCCAAAATATCAAGGGAGTATCTACTATCCATCTATGATATATGGACAACAGACAACAACCCCAACCTATGGAAACAGGCTATCCTATTTCCCATAGCCAAAAACCATAACTGCTCAGACCAACAAACTACAGACTGTCACACTGATATTTTGTACCTGTAAAATCCTGGAAAGAATGATAAATGATAAACTAATATGGTACCTAGAAAAAAAACAAATTACAAATATTCAATCTGGGTTCTGGAAAAACAGAAATGCAATCGACCAACTTGTCTGGCTGGAAACCTTCGTCTGAGATGCTGTTATCAAACAGGCACATCTAACTGCCATTTTCTTTGACCTTGAGAAGGCATATGATACAACTTGGAGATATGGCATAATGAAAGATCTAAAATCACTTGGATTAAAAGGGAGATTACCCCCAATTCATAAACAACTTCCTAACAGGCAGGAATTTCAAAACATGGATAGATAACACACTTGGACACGAAGATCTAGGAGGTGGGTGTCCCACAAGGAAGCATATTATCCATAACACTATTTAGTATAAAAATTAATGATATTGTAAAATCTCAAACCTGGCATTGAAGGATCCTTATACGTGAATGACTTCTTGATCTGTTATTCATCCAAAAACCTGAACATAATCGAGCAATGATTACAACAGTGCCTGAATAAAATAAGTCAGTGGACAGTTGAGAATGGATTTAAAAATATCGCTAACCAAAACTAAATGCATGCATTTTTGCCAAGTACAAAAAATGCACTGTGACCTGGCCTTAAAATTGGACAGCATAGAAATTCCTGTCGTACAGCAACATAAATTCCTTGGGCTTCTTTTTGATTCCAAATTAACATTTATTCCCCCATATAAAGCAACTAAGAGTGAAATGCAATAAAGCCGTTCGATTAATGAGTGGCGCACACTGATTGGGGCGAAGATAAAAGTACATTATTAAAATTATATAGAACATTAGTTTGCTCCAAATTAGACTATGGTTGCTTCATTTATGGATCAACCCAAAAATCATATTTAAAAAAAACAATAGAAACAATACACCACCAAGGACTATGACTGGCACTGGGTGCCTTTCCAACATCTCCAGTAGAAAGTTTATAGGTAGAAGTGAATTAACCTCCTTTAGCTCTACAAGGGCAGAAATTGGCACTACAAGTCTATATGAAACTAAAATCATGCCCATCAAACCCAGCTCACAAAATCATATTTAAACCAAAATACAAAGAATTATTTCAAAGAAAAGAAAATGCAATAAGATCTTTTGGACTTTGAATGGAAAACATAACTGAAGAAGCTAACATTCCTCTCAAAAACATACATGACACCATCTAAAAAAAACTGAAACTATATAACCCCAACAAAAGCACCACCCACCCACACATATTTTAAGGAAGCTCTAAATAAAATTCTGAACAATTATCTCAAATATAACACAATATTTACAGATGGATCTAAGGACGCAACAGGATGTGCAGTTGGTTATGAGAATCAAGTCCTTCAAAAACATCTTCCTAAGAAAGCATCTATTTTTAGCGCTGAATCAAAAGCCATTGATTTGGCACTTATCATCTCCCAAAGCAAAAGTTCTCTATCAGTACTGACAACTTTACAAAATAAAAAAATTAGAAAACCCACTGATCATAAAACTATTGTGCAAATTAACATCCTTGTCAGATACAAAATAAATTATCCTTTGTTGGATTCCAAGTCATGTGGGTATCTGAGGAAATAAGGCTGACACAGCCGCCAAAAATGCGCATAAAGAGCCCATTGACCAAACATAAGATTCCATACACAGATCTAAAAGTAAAAATACAATCATATATCCAAAATAAACGGCAAATCCACTGGAACAACTGCAATCCAAATCAATTACTAACAATAAAACCGACTCTAGGTGAATGGATACAGGGTTACAGGGAATCATGAAGGGAAGAAGTTATCTTTTCTTAACTCCGTATTGGACAAACTAAAATAACTCATCTATTCATGCTGGAAAAAAAGAAACTGCCATGGTGCACAGCTTGTCATGCACTGTAAGAAACTTCATGATGGACTGTGCTGATTTTTCATCTATACGAAAAAAGTATTACAACACAAAAGCAATAAAAGAACTATTTGAACACACCAAGATAGACCATTTAATGGCGTATTTAAAGAAAATAGGACTAGACAATAAAATGTAGTCAAAATAATCTAATGTGTACAACCAGTCTAATGCATGCAACAACTTCAAAACAAACTTGATCCCAAAATACAAAAGCTGACCTTTAAATGACCATAATGGTTGATGGGTCGTTAAACTCAAACCAAACCAAAAGTAGGTGGACAGTAAATATTTATTTTGAGATTATATGTACAATTAACTTAAATCGGACATTAATCTTTCATTTGGCTCTGATTTTGCATGAAATTGACAAAATGCATCATCTACTTGATCAAATCTTTCCTTTTTCATGCAACATTTCCATGCATCAAATTTTGAAATATACAATTATATTAACTCATAAATTTGTGTAGAATAAGAGAAAAATGCTCATATTTTATCAACGCAGCTGTTCAAAACTGTTGTCCATCACAATTTACACAGCTTTGAAGCCTACCTCTCATGCTTTGACGGACATTTTTGCACAAGTCTCTTTGTGTATTAAGTTCTTGAAATGCATCAATTACATAATTGTTCAAATCCATTTGGGTTTTGTCAATCAATTGTATGTCTTCGGCCAATCCATTTCATGGACTGCTCTTAAATAGTATGGAGGGACCCCATCTTGTTGGGAATACAACTGATACGCACTTATCCTACCTACTGTCCACCTACTTTTGGACCACCAGGTGTGCAGGTGGGGGCAAAAAGCATCGGTGACTATTCCTGTAGCTGTCCCAAGATCCTCACTGTTGCACAATATGTGGATTTGTAAGCAGATCACTAGCAAGAGTAGTATCACAACAGAGATGAAAACTGAATGAGGTTTTCAGATCCTCATGTTAAAATCGAAAGGGAGAGTCCACCATCATATATAAGACTATAGAAATGTCTGAAGAAAATTTAAGTAACTATAATGATAAATTTTGAAAAAAAATGCATTTTCTAGGCTTTTCTTTTCTTTGCTTTTTACCACGTCAATTCCCTAAAGTAGGTTGAGAGGTTCTAGATTGGTCAAAATAGGTTGATCTCTTTTGAACTAAGCATTCTTTTAATTTGTTTGTCATTTGCTTATTCAAATTTCTGCAATTATAAAATCGTAAATAATATTGCATTGTAGTTTATGTATTTTGATAATTTTGTAATATTTTTTATAAATTTTTGAATAAATATTTTTCAAATTCTTTTATAAAATGGTATTATCTTTTTTATAAATAATAAATATTGCATTTTACTTAGCTCACAGTTTTTATCTTATAAAAAAAGGGAGTCAAGTATATATTATAATAATAATGGTATGACCTTTTGACATGGTTCTTTTGTGATCTTTGCTTTTATTTTTAAATAGAATATCTTGACTTTATAACTCAATTATGAGCATCTTTAATATCTGTGAGGTAGTTCTCCTGTTCTGTGTACAAAATCAAAGAACACTTTCTTTGCAAATCTGTAAGATTCCCTCTGCTAACTTAGTTACCATAAAAGAAAATCATACCATTCTGGTGGCAAACAATATTTTTTTTTTTTTTTTTTTTTTTTAGTAGTTGACCAGATTAGCAGTGCTTATGACTGATCAGGAGTGAAGTAAAATTTGTATGTTTACTGAACTAAAATACCAATTTTGTCCAGTAGGAATTTGGGAGTGTTTCTTTTTGTGGGTTTTCTAAAATTAACAAATAGTACCAATGAGTGTAGAAAATGTCCAATCAGTACTGGAATCATTTTCTTTCTTTCCCCTCCTCTCCAGGCTATCTTGACATTCACAGAGAACTAGATCAGCTTGTTGCAGATTTTCTCGGCACTGAAGCAGCTGTCACATTCCCAATGGGATTTGCTACAAACTCTATGAATATACCATGCCTCGTTGGCAAGGTAGGTAACTCCGAAATACAAAATCTTCTCATAAATTCTCTACAATGAGGAATGACTATTCATCTTTTTCAATATTGTCATTCTTTTCTATTTAAAAAAAAAAAAAAAAAAAAAATCATAACTCCAGTATTATGTTAATTGTATTAATGTCCTTTTCCTATAATTCTGGTTAATTTTTCTTTTTAACTTCAGAAAGTCTGTCTAGTTTAGCAAATGTATTTGAAATTCTGTTATTAGGCATCTTATACCATTATTTGTATTTAGAAAATCAGGAAAAACTAGTTTCATGTTATGGAAATCTCCAGGTTCTTTTTAACTATGTGAATTAAATCTTGAAAAGTAATTTAACTTAAAACACTTTTAGCAATGTATATTTTAGTTTTAAAAAAATTTAAAGCTTTTGAGGCAATAAATGTTACCTGACATTGTTTTTGCTTTTCTAATTTTATCTTGATTTTTTTTATTTTTATTTTTTTTTTATTTTAAGGGTTGTTTGATTATCAGCGATGAGCTCAACCATGCATCATTGGTTCTTGGTGCACGTCTTTCGGGTTCCAATATAAGAGTTTTCAAACATAACAGTAAGTAGGATTACACAATGATTATCATCTGTAAAGTCAATTATAATTCCGTGTCTCATAATCCATTGAATCTTTTCTTTTCCTCTCTAGACATGGTAGATTTGGAAAGAATTTTGAAGCAGGCTGTAATAGAAGGCCAACCCAGAACACATCGTCCATGGAAAAAAATCTTGATAGTAATTGAGGGTATTTACAGGTGAGTCAGTTTTTGTGTGTAGCAGTAATTATTCTATATGGCCCATCCTACCGGACATGGGTAATCATCACTCTCTGCCACCATTCTCTGTAGATTGTAATGGTCCTGTTTACTATTCCTCCCAGTTCCTGTTCTGCCATCCATTTACCCAAGCTCATTAAGTAGGTTGGTCATGGCTCTCCACAACTTCCTATCTTTTGCAACTCTTAGCAATATTTTTTGTTGCTCCAGTCCTTCAAGTTAGGCCCTGATTTCTTTGAAAATTAGTCTTCCAGATCGTAGAATATATAGGCAATTTCTGTTTATTGCCTGCAGCCTTCTCTTGCAATTGCCTAAAGTCTACTCTTCTGTAAGGAAATTTTCCCAGTATTCACTGCCTGTAGAAAGTTGATATTACATTGCTGTTCAATTCTTTTCTGACAATTTTTCTATTAATACTGTTTGGAAGCAGCCTTTTTGCTATTCTAATAGGCTTTTGGATTTTTGTGTCACATTCTGTCAGCTGTCAAAATCTTTCCCAGATATTTAAACTTTTTTTTTTACTTGTTTAATATTGACATCTTCAGTTAAAAAGTTCACATTTTGAACTTTTTCTCATTCTAACAACTGTACATTATATTCTTACAGCTGATGGTTAGCCCTTTCTTTTCTACCTTGTCTAGGAGGTCCTGTAGTGTGCTTTCCATCAATGCAGTGTCATCTGCATAACTTAGATTAAAATTGTGCTCACCACTAATAAATCTTGAATGATCATCCACGTCTCATAAAATTCCTCTTGAATGTTCAAAATATTTGAAAACTTAATTGCTAAAAATATTTTTCTTCTTGCATAACTTTATTTTATTGAACAATTCAAAATAAAATAAAAAATTCATTTTTCTTTTATCATTTCTTGTATTTACAGTATGGAAGGTTCTATTTGCCGTCTGCCAGAAGTCATTCACTTAAAGAAAAAATACAAAGCTTACTTGTACTTGGATGAAGCTCATAGTATTGGTGCCCTTGGAACTCATGGACGTGGAGTTTGTGAATATTTTGGCATTAACCCTCGGGATGTTGATATTCTAATGGGCACTTTCACAAAGAGTTTTGCTTCTGCTGGCGGTTATATTGGTGGGTCAAAGGTAAAACTCTTTTCGAAACAAACTTGGATTTTGTATTTGTTCATTTTAGGGTTTTTTTTTTTTTTGTTTTTTTTTTCTTTTTAATGGGTTTGTATTTGTCTTTTCAAAATTTTACATTATTTTTGAGAATTTAAATTTTTTTTTTTTTTTTTTTTTTTTTTTTTTTAAGGATTTGATAAACCACTTGCGGCTGAATTCTCACAGCACAATGTATTCCAGTTGCATGTCACCACCGGTTGCTCAGCAAATCATCAGTACAATTAAAATAATTTCTGGTGCAGATGGAACTAAAGAAGGCAAGTCCTGTCGCCTTTTCTCTTTCATGCCTTTTTTTCATGCAATAATGTTTTTCTTAATGTTAATCCTTTTCACTTTAAGATCGCTATAAACAATTGCAGCAGGTCTCAATCTTTCATCTTCCTACCAGCCTCATGTTATGGTTATTATGGAAACTTAAATAACTTTGAACTGCTCTGATGCTGCTGCTGTTTGTAATTCCATTTTTAAAAATCTTTTTTCAGGACAGAAACGAATTGCTCAACTGAAATGGAATGTACGCTATTTCCGTCGCAGGCTAAATGAATTGAACGTAATTGTTTATGGCAACAAGGATTCTCCTGTCGTTCCAATTCTTCTCTACATGCCATCAAATATTGCGTGAGTTTTTAAAAAAACAAAAACTTTATCCATATCCAAGTAACTCTCCATAATTCCATTTGTAGTGATTTAAGATTTTTTCATGTAAAAACAAAACTTTGTAAATCTAATGTTGAGTTTTGGAACCAATTGCAAAATCCATTTTTAGTGTTTTGTTGTCATCTCTAAACCAGGTATTGTGTAAGACACTAATTTGATTAGTACTCTTTTATTTTAATGAAATTTTTTTTTCTTCATTCCATTTTATAACTTTTTACAAAACTCTTCCTCTAGAGGAGTCATATCTGATCAGTTACTTTATAGCATTACTGTAAACATGCAAGTGGCTGTTCTCTTAACAAATTGTCCAATGGGTTCTTAAAAACAGTATTTATAAAGGACTTTCGGCTGTTTGTTTTTTTTATTTTTTTTATTTATTTTTTTTTTTTAATGCTGGCTTTATTACCTTAATATGGTAAGGTTCTAAACCAATAAACCTTTGAACCCACACAGATCAAAATAAAAATATAATTAATCTGGAATTACTTGAATCTTTAACATTAATTTTGGCTTTAAGGTTCAAAGGGTTGAAGTTATCATATTGAGTTTTTCTTTTCATTCTTTTTAAGCTTCTATACTTTAAAATGAACATTATGGATTAACAAACATTTGCTAATAAAAATGACCAATCAGCTTCATTCAGTATTACCTATTTCTAAACTCTTCCAGAAAAATACATTCTCTTAATAAAATGAACAAACTTATGAAACTGAATCTAATCCAATGTATATCATTTTACTTGTAAACATTTAAAAAAAAAAAATCTAGACTTGTTTTCCATTCTTAAAAATTTATTTCAGTGAATTTGCCCGTAAAACCCTTGAGAAAGGCCTTGGTGTTGTTGTTGTTGGTTTTCCTGCTACACCTATCATCGAGTCAAGGGCTAGATTTTGTCTGTCTGCTTCTCACACTAAAGACATGTTGGACAGGGTTAGTATTTTTTCTTTAATCTACAGTGGTTCCTCTCCATTGATTTACCCACCTCCCAATCTTTGTGTTTTCATACTTTTTTATATCAATTTCCAGAAATGTTTGTGATTCATAAAATCTAAATTTTTTTTTTTTTTTTTTTTTCCTCCAATTGGGCAAATTGTTGTGTATTGAATCCTAAATTTGTTGGAACCTCTGACCAATCAACTTTGTTAGCAGTCTGAAAGGCTTGGATTTAGAGAATATATTACAGATGAACAATCTAACACGATCCCCTTCTGCAAGACAATATAAGATGTTTTTATGCAACAAAAGCAATGGTAAAACACTGGGGGGGGGGGACAAGATCCTTTTGTATAGATAACTGGTCACCAGCATGTGGGCACAAGGGAAAACTTCTCTCCATTTCAAGGATGTCTGCAAGAAGGATGTGAGGATGATAGAAAGACTGTCAAGAATATTTCATATATTCTTTGCAATCGGGCCTGTACAGCCATAACAAATGCTGTGCCACTTTCATCAACTTTTTGGTCTCTGCAGACAAGTCTGCAGAACAGATGAACTAATTCCTATGGGATATCTTCAAAGGAGCCAATTACTCACACTCCAACTATTCAGCAATTTCTTTATCCTTGGATTTCCATTAAACCCTGAAGATTTTTTAGATTGTTCTCCCCCTTACCATGATTTTAGATGAAATCATCCAGTGACTCATTTTTGGGAACCATGACCTTCATGTTAAAACATGACCTACTGACTATTCAGTGTCCTTTTTTTTTTTTTTTTTTTTTCCTCTCTAAGTTTATGAACAACTTCTTTCTGTCACCTTCCTAGACTTATGATATCCTACATTTAATTGATAAAGATACCAAGTTCAAACACTAAGGCAGTGGTTCCCAAATGAAGCAGCATGCCTCATAGGTGTGGCAGAAGAGGATACCAGGTGTGAAGAAATGATTAAAAGAAAATCAGATTTTTTTTTTTTTTAATCGTATCACCCTGAGCGAGGCGGTAATGCCACTGATGTGCAGGGGGCTACCTAATAGTGAAAAGATTGGAAAAGAGAAAGCTGGAAACCACATCCTAAACAGGGAACAAGGGATGAGCCTCTTAACCTGTTCAATAGACGTGGGCGGAGTGTGAACCGGGCGATAGATAGGTCTATCTACTCCAATTAAAAAAAAAAAAAAAAATGGTAGTAAAAGTCCAGTCAAGAGATTTCTGCTAAAATCAAAAAAAGAATTAAAGAAAACTAATTAAACATGAAAAGCTTAAAATTTGAAATTAGGCAGAAGAAGAAAAAAAGACTTTAAGAATATTACAAACAAGATTCTCAACTCGACACGAGGGTCTTTTTTGTTTCGACATTGAAGGAATAATGTTCCATCAGGTAGTTAGCACTATTTTAAAAATAGTATTTGCTAACTGATTTATCATAAATACTCAGATCTATTTCTATATTGAGCATTGTTTTAAATTAATGTTTTGAACGTTAATATTTTCTTTGTTCCTTATACATTTGGATATATAAAATTACTAGTTTTAACTTAGAAGTCGAAAATGGCTGAATTCAAAGATTAATGGTCTTAAATTCTTTCCTTGGAAGAGGTCACTAGCAGAATAACAAAAATTTCAAACTACTTGTATCGAACGACCTTTAAACAACCGAGCAATTTAGTATAATTTAGTAACAAAGAAATGAATAACAATTATAAGTGAATAAAATACAAATTCAGTAGAATAAATTAAACAAACTCAAACTTACCACATACCGTTAACTGAAAAAGTTGATAAAATTTCTATCGGACATGCCTGATTTTACACTTGTTCTCCAGAATAATTTTGTTGGCGAGTCGCTGCCCGTAAAGTAAATTTTTAAAAATCCCTATGCTAAAAATAAATGGGATTTCAAAATTAAAATCTAGAATATGTAATTGCATGCATGAGTCCCAGAATAGTCAGTGACCAATTTTTATCATTGTGATATTTTTTTGCATTATATCAAGTTCTAGTTGTATAGCCTTGTGTAAGGATACAAAAGGTGTTTATCTCCCTTTTGAACGAGATAGTCATGTGGTCACATGACAACCTCTTGTGATGTCACTCCTTATAGTTACTGAAGCGCTAGTCCCGTTCTTTCAACTAACAGCAACTAAGAAAGAAGGTTTTCTCTTCTATCCAGACCTTTGGGCCTAGGCAGAATCTGCTTACCACCATGTTCCACTGAAACAAAACTTCTGCTGTCCGGTGGAAACATAGATGAAGCCTGCCATATCCCTTTAGGACACAGATGAATTCGGCCTCTCCATATCTGGAGTCATGACAATGGCCGAACAGGTATCTTCAATTTGTAAATGTAAGACCCTTCCTTCTTGGACCTTCTGATACTTTGCTTTGTGTTGAACATAATGGATTTGTAGTTCTCCACACGTGGACACGTGTGAGTGAGTGAGTATTATTGTGTGTTATAATATAAAAGCCTCTTTGAGAACAAGCGTTCAGTCATTTCATTTCTCCATTCTGCCCTATTGCATGGTGATCCGTCATAGTATTATTTATTTACTAACCCACGTGGGAAAAGGAGTAAGATATATTTCTTTCACCAAGGTAAGTCCAGACATATATCTAATAACTGGTAATATCACGCTGACATTCCCCACAATTTTTAGTGGTTGTATTGAAATGATAAAGTCAAGTGCTTATTCCAAAAGCTCTAGTATGAGGTTGCTGTGATGTGTAAGTTAAAAAAAAATGAAAAGTATTGGTTTTTGTTGTCTTTGTAAAATGGGATTCATTCTTGGTCAATCTTGCCAGTGAACAGGAATGATGTATGTACAATTGAAAGAACTGGGACGGGCATTATGGGAGCTTGTAATGTGATGCAATGACCTGATGCAGAAGTGGACGCATGGCTCTTGCAATGTTGGAGGGGTTGGCACCTTGTACAAAATGTGAAATTATGGTATATGATCAGGTAGAAGTTAGAAAAAGACCAGATTTTTGTTGGAATACAACTGTTTCAGAAATAAATGATCGCAAAGAAGCAACTTTGCCACACTCTGTGTGTCAATTGAAATTTTTGTTTGCGTATCAAGGCATCAGACCTTGATCTTGCAGTGACTCAATTTTGGTTCAGTTTGAGTGAAGTGTCTTGGAGAAATGCATAAGTGTGGAGAAAACCACCCAAAATTATGTTTCATTGATTTTTGATAAACTCTCTACATTGATTTGAAATATTTTTGTGTACATCCAAGGTTCAAACCTTGGTATACAAGTTACCCAATTTTGGTTGGATTCGCATAAGGTGTCTTGGAGAAGTTTGTAAATTCTAAGCATTTCAGTGATTTCTGCCGTACCCTGTAAAACGATTCAAAAAAATTTTGCATGCATCAAAGGTTCATGTTATGATGTTAGTGACACAATTTTGGTTGAAATCAGGCCTAGGGTTTCAGAGGAGTAGGGTTCATTGGAATGGAGAGACACACACATACACACACAAGCTGAAAACGAAATTGATAATCTAAAATCTACATTTGGAAATTTTATCATTATGAACTTTAGCTAAGAAAAAAAAACTAAACTCTATTCTTGGATGATCTTGTAGAGTCTAGTAATAATACATTGTATAACTAAGAACCCCTAAGTAGAAACTCCTGCCATCTTAATTTTTAGTAGTCAATGTCTTCTTAGGTGTTATAAAGATTTCCTCTTGAGAGCGCACAAGAATTCACCCTCTCACCTACGCTAGTCAATAAGTTTTCTGAATTACCTCACAGATATTAGACTTTTTCTAAGGTAACTAATAGCAACACATACAGATAAAAATATTAACATATTTCTATAAAAATTAAATGCATGGTAACTATAAACAGGACGAATCTTATCTTAGAAACAAATATACAACTCCAATCATTAAAAGCAATTATAATACAGGAATTTATTAATAAAGCCACAGAAATGTAGTTCTACAGAAGGATGCTGAAGATACCACAGATCAAACATGTTAGCAATGACAAGGCTTTGGTGAGGATGGAAATGAAAGTTAGCCTAATACTTGACACCAGGAAAAGACGGCTGAAGTTTCTGGTTTATGTAATGAAGACAGGCTTGTGAGAAGGATATGGGACAAATGGAGGGAAAGAGGCGGGTCAGGGAGTAACTCATGGCATACTTGATTTGTTTGAGCAAATGGATGGCAGAGCAAGGTTTAGGAGGAGTAACAAGAGAAAGGCTGTTAAGAGCTACAAGAAATAGGGAGATGTAGAAGGCCTTGATCGCCCATGTCCTGAAGGGACATGGCATATACAAGAAAAATATAATAGTAAAATAATGCAGTACTATAATCAAATGTCAGTGAGAAGAGATTGGAACGTCATAAATTTTGGATACACAATGGTATGATCAAATCGGATGGGGTTTCCAGTCTCATGACTGACTTGTGATTTGGTGATTCTTTTAATATATCAAAATGTCCCCTTTTTATTCTATGGCTATCATTGAATTTGATGTCGATCTGACACCGTCATATTTCATGTGACTTATCAGAATTGGAGATGGGGTATTGGCTCTTCTAATATATTTGAATTATTACATAACTTTTTACTATTTTTTTTATTTCTATTTTATCTTTTTGCAGGCCATAGACATTATAGATGAAGTTGCAAATCATCTTGGAATTAAATATTCTACCAAAAAAATGCCTATTTTCAGTGAAGATGAGGTAGAATTGATAAAGGTAACCTATAACATTTCTTCATTTTGACAAGATATAGAATTTCATAACTACACTATATTCTGTGTGGAATAAAATTTTAACATTAAATTTTTGCATCTCAATTTTTTTCATAGTTGGAAAATTTTCATTCCTTAAAAATCTTATCCCTTTTCAATATGTTGTGCAATTGTTTTAGTGAAATTTTTTTTATTTTATTTTCTAGTGACCAGTTTCATAAAATGGCAGTTCCAAATGGATGCTTACTATACCACCATGAAAATCATCAACAAGTCCTATATAAAGGATATGAATAATTCCAATTTTTCCCCCACAAACCCACCCACCCCCTGCTCCCTCAATGCTGATAGGCATTCTAATAACCATGACCACCACTGTTGCTTGATTTTTTTTTTTTTTTTTTTTTTTTTTTTTTTTTTTAAACTCCTACTCCTCCTCTCATCAGTTGATGTCTTTTCCAATCTCCTCTTTCTATTTGGATGAAGAAAAAACACATTCCCTTCATGATGGCCTTTTATTTTTTCTCCTTACAGACATGTTTCTGTTTTTCTTTTTTCTTTCTATTTCTTTTTTATTTTTTTTTCCCCCCTTTCAGCAACATTCTATTTTTACTTGGGCACAGGGGAGGGGGAAAAGTCTTTTTTTTTTTTTTTTTTTTTCTCTCTCATTATCTTGGCAAATGAGCATTAAAAAAGCCATATACTTCCCTCCAAGAACCATGCAGCCAGAACCCCACCCTCTCTCCATAAAACTAATGCTATTGTTGTGAATTGGGGTGGGGTATTGTGAGTGAGATATATATATATATATATATATATATATATATATAGTCTTTAATTTGTTAAATTTAAGATTCTATTAGTTTATAATTTAAATTTAAAACTCTGTCTCAATAAGCAATAAGATTACCCACTTTTTTTTTTTTTTATAAAAGAACCTTTTAGGATTTGGAAACTTAGCTTCTAGCATAATGTGCTCTCTCTTCACCCCATTCTCAGCCTGCCTACAGGGGATTTCACTTTCTGATTTTTTTTTTTTAAGTACCTAAATGATGACCAAAATACTCCTGTATTATGCATCTAAAATATTCTTACCTATGGTTCAAATTGATATCTTGATGTGATAATTTGGCACAGAAAGCAAAATGTTACAGATTTTTTGTTTTTGTTTCAGAAGACCATCTTAACAATAGACCAGAATTAATCTAGGTATTATTTCGGGGTTAAAATTTGCAGTTGCTCAATGTAAAGTAATAGATGCCTTCCTTCCTTTTTTATTTTTATAAGTGGGGAGGAGATAAATTGGTTTCTCATGGTCACTTTTTTTTTCTTTCTTAACTTTCTTGGTAGTAATGTAGAGCATTTTTATGGCTAGTCAGGTGCATATGTCACACCTTTTGATGGTGTTCATTAAACACAAATCTTCTCTTGTCCTTTGAATATCATCCAATTCACATATTAAATGATTTTTATTTTGTCTCTATTTAATAGGCATCCCTTACTGAACAAATAAAATTCTTTCTATTCCAAGCAATATCAATATATAAATATTGGAAACAGATCTTTTAGCTTTTTTTCAATACAACTCCTTATACTCATCCAACTTAACAATCAATGCAATTTCCTTATGATTAAAGGATTTAATTGCTTAGAATTTGAGGATAACTTTCCTCTTTTTATTGTCAATTACAAAGACCTTATGTTACTACAGAAATTTTACTTTATTTTTTTTTTTAAAGTTTCCATGTAGTTAATATTTAAAAACTAGAAATGCCTTCTCTCGCTCGTATATGTGGATAGCCAAGAGCAGGTACTAAGGAATGTGGACAGGCACCAAGCTCAAATTCTCTAGAAGTTTTAGATTTGCCAGTGCCTGACTATCCAAAGTAGAGATTATCTACATTGTCATCTCAGTTGCAGGAAATGTCACCAAAGAGCTCATATTTCTGATTCTATTCATGAAATTTGAATGATTGAAAGTTGGTTGCTGATTCTAAGACTCTTGGTATTTTTAAGAGTTGGTTGGGTGATAAAACAAGTTTTCCACTACTCTGAAATAATGTACTTTTTTTTTTTTTTCTTTCTCTCTCTCATTTTAGTTGTCATCAGCAGAAAATTTCTCTCATCTTATCTGGACCAAAATCTTCCTAGCTTTTCTCCAAGAAAGGTATTTTCATATAGCATTTTATCATGTTTAATCTCTCTTGCTCATCTTTCATATTTTAGTCTTCACAACCACCCCCCCAAATATCAGGTTGATACTCTGCCATATTCCCTCTCATATTACTATGCTATTCTCTGGTCCCATTTTGAGAGAAAATTGAACTTACTACTCCAGGTCTCTTTCTTTCTTTCTTTTTCTTTTATCATCTAGAATTCTAAACACTCTTCATTCCCATCTGAATTCTTTGAGTTTGGCTATAAGTGTTTAATGCTATTACTTTAGGGAATATGTAATAAGAGAAGAATCTAGCTACTGCTCTTGATTCTGCTACAAACACCCCCACCCCATGTTTGGGTGAGGGACGTAAGCAGCTTGGATCTGGGAATAGAGCAGAATTCAACTTTTCTCTTTAGTTTACATTCCTTAAATTTTTGAGAATGGTTGTGAATTTGAAATACAACTCTGATCTTATATTCTCTTAAAAATGAGACAATATAATTTCTCACTTGTTGAATTGTAAACTGTCTTTTAATATTTACTGTTTTTTGAAATTAATAGTTAAAGAATTGAGTAACCATTTTATAATTACTCATAAGGTAAGAATTTGTTCCTGATTTGTCTAGAATTAGTAAGATAACTTAAGATTAATTTTAATCTAACCTTGTTCTGAATTTAATGAAATATATTTATATACCTAGTGATGTTATAGTTTTTTGTGTTTATCAATATCCTCAAATAACATCGCATCTATTCCTCCTTTTAAATAAATGATTTTTCTAAAATGTGTCTACACTTTTGATAAACCTGAAGATACTTTGGAATTTCCATTTCAATTGATGTTGAAAATAAATCCTGGTGTTCAAAGATTTTTAGACATGAGAGGTTCCTGTTCTTTCTTGGCTTAAACTAATTTCACTTTGAACAAAAATAGGTTTTCAAAATGTTTGTCAGCTCTTTAAAAAAAAAAACAAATTAAATGCTGCTTTTAACTTTGTTGACAAAGTGAACGATTTGTTTACTGTCTCCATTTGTTTGTTATAAAGATCCAAATTTAATCAGATAACTCAAGAAAACACTAGGGTGCCATATAAATTCCTAGGTTTTTGAATGCTTTTTTTTATATCCATGTCTCTATATATATATATATATATATATATATATATACACACACACACACACACACACACACATTTAGGATTCCTTTCAGGCCAAC
This sequence comes from Ascarosepion bandense, assembly GCA_037127315.1. Lineage (NCBI taxonomy): Eukaryota > Metazoa > Mollusca > Cephalopoda > Sepiida > Sepiidae > Ascarosepion > Ascarosepion bandense. Next base: position 1,448,965 of record JBBBDQ010001116.1, read on the forward strand.
ACATCTTCAAAAGGAATTGTTAGCATACTTAACTAAACCAGAAAGATAACTGATCTCTGGGAATAATGAGGGTGAAGGTTGAAACATTAAACAGTATATTAGTAAAAGGAATTGATGAATAAGAAAATACTAAAGGTCTGAAAAGATTCAAATAATTTAAAAAAAAAAGAAGTTTTGTACCTAATTAAATTGGTATTTATTCTCTGCAGCATCAAGTCTTGTGTGTGTAATATATACACATACACACAATTGAAGGAAACCAGCAGTTCAAAGGAAACGGAGTCTACTTAGAATTCCATTTTGGAAAAAAGTATTCAATGCAGAAGTCAATATTTATAAACTGATTCCTGCTAGAACTGCAACTAAGGTTTATGCACATATGTGCAATCTTCAAGTATATAATAAAAAAAAAAAAAACAAGGTTAACAAAATATTTCGGTTCTTGTAGATATTTTTTTCCCACTCCAAAGAGGATCCATTATTAGACGGCCAATATTATCTCCTCTCCATACTTTTTTTTTTTTTTTTTTTCTTTTGGATTTGAAGGCAAATTTTATTTTCTGCACTAATTATCATGAATAATTTTAATGCTTCATCTTGACATTGTTCAGTTTGGATCTCGCCAATATTTGTCTGTTAAAATTCTTGATACTAGAGACAAGTTGGAAACAAACTCTAGATTCCTGACTAAAAGATGAAATGTTGAAGTATTTAGTCATGTACACCTAAAAAATAACATTGTAATAAGAAATATTGTCAAACATGGTAAAGAAAAAGGCACCTTCATTGCTTAATTTGTTCATCATGAAATTGCATGTTGTAGTATAATGGATATTGGTTCGGAATGGAAAATTGTCGAGCTGAGTTTGAATTCCATTCAAATTTGTTTTATTCACTTACGCACAAACACCCTTGAGAAAGGTATTAGTCCATCTCTTCTCTCTCCAGCTATGGGTTAAATAGCAGGACAGATTGGGTTCTATAGCTTTGGTTGGGAACCAGTCTACCACAGAAAGTAATGACAACTTACTGCAGGAAAATTTTCTGCCTAGTCATGGCTGGAAAGAAACCTGATGCCCAAACATATGTCATGTATAACAACTGATTGACTACATAAAATTGCACTTGGTTATTGATATCACATTTAGTCTACTCTTCTAAAATTGTGTATTGGAAAAGCAATGCTATATTATCAACTTCAGTTAATATGGTCCCCCCCCCCCATTTCTCTATTTTAATTAGTAAAATTTCTTTTAGTCCTTGGCTGAACTGACCATGAGGTGTCAATATCGCTTCCTTAGTTACAGCATGGAACTCATTTGTTAAGTCTTCGTGCCTGTTTTTCATGTATATTATATCCATCTCCTGATCTAGCATTCCCATCTTAATGGAGGCCTTCTCTACTTGTGTTGATATCATTTGGAAACTGCGTGGTCCAGCTGATTTTTAGTTAACCGTGAGACGTATTCAGCTTATGACTTCTTTTAGTCTTGTCTGTTGCTTGAAATTGTTGTTCTGGATATTATCTCCTGTATTGTTCATTCCATGTCTCTCGGCACAATAATTAATCATTACTCTTGCCTCTTTGCTGTAGCGAAGACTTCACTTATTTATAAAACCTAATGAGCGGAATCCATGATCTTGAAAAGAAGGCCAATAGTAGCGGTCATGTCCAGATCAGCTTTCGGCACGTCGTTCATGAAAATAGATTGCTCTCCCTTTTCTGTTCTTCCTGCACAAGATCTCTTCCTTCAGGTCATGTCTCATACACACTTGATCTGTGTAAATCTTCACCTTCTGTTCTTCATTACCTCCAACCATTATTTGACCAGGAGCTGCACCTTCTGATTGCATGTGCTCTGACTGGGATGGTAGCATATAGATCACCGTCTCTTGGGACCTTCTCAGAATGAGTCTGGGAGATATGGTGTCTTTTTCTGACACCTTTTTTAACCAGGACATGCAGGCATAATGACGACAGGTGATGCACCTAGCATTGATGTCAACATTTCTACAAAATAAGTGACAGATGATTTTTGGTAACTGGCAAAACCTTTTAAACCAATCTGTGGTAGTTGCATAAATGATTTTTCACTTAAGAATAGCTAAGATTTTTTTTTCTGCTTGAATACATGAAATAAAATTCAACATTGAATATGTCATTAGTCATTGCATATGGTATTTGCTATTCCAACTCTAACTTTACCAGGTTAACTCTGAAAGTGAAACTATCCATTGTGAAGTGGTTGTCTTAAACTTTTTTTTTTTTTATTATCCTGGGTGGGTGAGGGGGGAACAGTTGAGTCTGTTCTACTCCTATTAATGTTGTTTCACAGCTTGAAATTTGTTAGTCACCTTTCTTAACATATCTGATCTCCTTATCAGCCTGCATTTGTATTCAATTAGGTTATAACCTTGGCTCGTAACTTCAGTTGCCAGCAGGATTTTAAAGTTTTCTATATTAAAAGTAATTCAACACCTTTCGTACATTTTTATTAACAGGTGAAACTGATAACTTTTTAGCTTTCAATGGCTTTTTTTAAGAAAGACAAGTGAAGAGTTAGAAATTTTAATTTGAAATTATTTTAACTAGATTTCTACCAAATTAGTCTATAAATTGGAAAAAATACAAATAAGAACATTTGCTCAGCAGACTCTTATCTCCATCCCATGTATCTTCGTTTCTTGAGAGTGGGGCTTTTCATGAGAAATTAAAATTTTCTTCCTTTGCCTTTTCACTGTCCTATAAAAAAAAAAAAATGGGATCCCACTTTATATGATTGTTCTGGCTTTTTACATGGAGTGGAGTGGAAACCCCACACATGCACACCTTGAATCGTATCCTCTTCGTTTGGAATAAACCCATCTATACTTGCAGCAGAAGAATCTAATTTAGTTTCTAATGATGCTGCAATTTATTGACATTGAAAGTGAAATTGGCAAGCAAAGATCAAATTCCCACCTTGTCTTCCTCCACCACCACTGATGCCTTTTGTCTGGGGTGGAGGTGTAAATCCATTTCATCTCTTGTCATCTTTAGGTTAAACACTGGGGAGACCTCTAGCCTTGGGTGGCAGCCCTACTGGGAGGATAACACCGAACTCAAAACCCCGGAGAAGGCAATTTCATATGTTCTGGCAAATTCAACAAAGTAACAATCGCTTTCTTTCTGAACAAACATGTCATTAAAAATAATGCTGCTAGTTCTTCTCCTGATTAGACAAATTTTCCTAAAGGGAGACAACTAAATTCAAAATTATCTCCCTTTAAGTTTAACTCCCGGGACTAACTGGTAAATATTGCTTTGTATTAAATTTTTTATTTTTTTTATTTTTTTTATTGCTGTCTAGGGTTGTCTTTAAGTGGGAGGAGGGGGTTATTACTTTATTATAATCCCACTGTAAACCATTTTATGTAATTATCTTTTTTTTTCTTTTTTTTTTTACTCGGCCATATTGTCAAATGTCTAATATCTTTGTGAGAAGAATTTCTATAACAATTGTTCTTAAAGTATTGACAATTTTCTAAGTTTTTCATTTCAAATTATGAATTTTTCTTTCTCTTTATTTTCTTTGACAAAAACCTATTTTGACAGCTTTTGCTATTTTTGTATTTCTGTATTCAACTTCAGTAAGCAATTGAAAAAATTCCATTCTTGATTCTGTAGTAACTGGTTATTGAGTCCATTTAATTAAATGGATTACTTGATGGCAAAAGTTCAGATTGTTTAAAATCTGGACCCTTCTCATGGGTTTGACGTGTACATTTGCTAATTTATTGCCTTTTTGTGTAACTATTAAAGGTTTATATATATTTTTACAGAGTTCTCACAAAATAATTTAGTGTCTATTTTCCAACACCCTGAAAATGATTTCCTCAGCCACAATGGAGACATCTGAAGTTTTGTTACTCTTTTAAACTGAACATTTATCTAATCTGTTTTCATATCAGTTTTAAGTTTTTTTTTTTTTTTTTTTTTTTAATCCAGTCCTTTTGTATGAAAAGCTTTGAGAATTTTGGATGTAAATAATCAGTTGCCAATTGTCTTCATGGAAATCATCTTCCAATTCATCTTTGTGCTTGTTTTTATGAAAAAAAAGATGTTAAAAAAAAAATCTGTAGTAGATGCCTTTTTAGAAAATTGGATAAATAAATTCATTGAGTGACTTTTTAAAAAAATTTTAAACTCAATTTTTCTTTATTCTCAAATTTATTTTATTTGTTCTTCTAAATGAAACTGGGAAACTGAAATGTTTTTTGTATTTATCAACCTTGTGTTGAGCAGCTCTGGCAAATCAAATCAGGCACTAATATACTTCACATGAATAATTGATGTAAACAGTAGTTGTCCCAAAAATAAAGCAACCTGTCATGGTGACTGATTGCTTCAGTTACCTTGAAATGTTGATTTCTATGCCCACCCAGTTTACGCCTACAATATCAGATTTGTTTCTTTCCTCCTCCCCCACCCCCCCCCCCCCCAAACAAAAAAATTGTAATCTAATCTTCCTAAAACTTAAATGCATACTTTAACATAATAAAAGTTGCCCATTTTTGTGCTTAAATGGGATCCTCGGGCCTTCTATTAAGTATTGATTGTTCGTATTTATCATTTTGTATATAGAGAACGTTCATGTAAATCTGTTTTAACCAACCAGGAAGGTATGCAAGCAGCTTAAGAGACGTTTATTTACATGTCAGTCTTTCATATGTTGGCTCTCACATGACCCTCTAGTGGGTTGGCTTCTAATTTCATTGGGAGTGAGATATGACTGCTTGCTTATCAAAACATGGCACACCAGAACCACATTAAAAAAAAATTTTTTTAAGATTGGGATTAATGTTACAGAAAACAGGTTTCTTGCCCAACAGATCTGTTTACCTTTCTACATGTCTGGTGTCAACATACTGAGACTTAGTGTATTCAAAGTTTTATAAGTTTAAATGCTTTTCCTGATACTCATTATAGTCCAAGTACATTGGGTGATGTGCGTTGTGGTACAGTGGATATCAACTCAGAACGAGAAGCCGGGTTCGAATTCCAGTCGAATCCATTGTATTCACTTACGCGCAAATACCCTTGGGAAAGGTATTAATCCGTCTCTTCCTTCCAGTTATGGGTTAAATAACAGGACAGATTGGGTTCTATAGCCTTGGTCGGCAACCAGTCTACCGCAGAAAGCAATGGCAACCTACTGTGGGATAACCTTCTGCCCAGTCAGTCATGTCTCTTTCGAGACATGATCGCCCAAGTGTGTATCACGTATGGCACTTAACTGACTGACATTGGGTGATTTTTTTTTTTTTTTTTTTTTTTTTTTTTATAAATCTCTTGGAAGCTTGAGACACAATCCTAGCCTTTATTTTTATATATATATATATATATATAATTTTTTTTTTTTTTTTTTTTTTTTTTTTTTTTTTTTTTAAGCATATACTGTTCAATATAACAGACAATAAATGTCTATTATGTTTAATCATAAGCCATTCTAAACATCGTATTTTGGCTTTAATTTCGGGTGAAAATAGACAAAAAATGTCCAACATTTGGATATTTTTTTTTTATTATGCTGGTTCTAAGCTTTCAGCTCACATGAGCCATCCTCAGAGAGGTTACAGGGATGTTAACATAAAGACATCCGCTATCAAAGATGATTTTATCATGTGTTAACATAAAACATTGTTATGCAACGAAGTCACCGAATAGCAGACACAGTTTGTAAATTTGTAATGCGGTGAGCGTAATTATTTAGTTTGGCTCTAAAGTTCCCAAAAGTATTTAAAGAAACAGGGACAAGTTTTGCCACAGCGCTTCAAACTCAAAGATCTTTTCATCTGACATGGTAGATGGAATACAAAAATCTAAGCCATGAGCAAAAACGGATTCAGACAATTGATAGAAGTAACTGAAGATAATCTTCGTATTCTGTTCCACCATGTAACCATATCTCGTCTTTAAAAAAAACTTATTTTATAACTTAGCTAATTTTTGACAACTCTTCTCATGAACAAATTCTATATCACGAGAGAACCTCAATAGATAAAAAAATGAAAGTACAAACGCATTCATATCATAACTCATTATACTTCTCATAAAGCACTTCAATCCTTACCAAAAGATGTTGGAGAAAATCTTTGAAAATAGAAAATATCTTTATAAAACTAAAATTCAGTTTAGCTCCCCTTATTCTGAATTGAAAAAAAGACTGACAAACCGAGTGCAACATACATTTTCATAAAAAAAAATGTATTATTTCTCAAAGTTCTTAATTGTGCTCTAATCTGTAATATTTTATTTAATTTCCTAATTTAATTAAGACTGTACCTTAACTTTAAATATTTAAACAGATTTTTTTCATGGTATTGCTTTAAAAGTAATTTTTATATTACAGGGCATAATGAAGATAAAATTTTAAATAAAAAAACCGGTTTTGCTCTCGCTCGTCAGTTTTTAATTGGGAGAACTTACTGTAAAATAAGTGAGAAACGAATTGGTCAAAGGGGAACGAACTACTAGAGACTGATCACAGCAAGGCCCAACAAACACTCACTGTTTACACAATGAGGGTCTGAAAAACCTGATGTAAACAGACTCCAGCACATTCAAATGGAAAAGTGAATGTGAATTGGCCAATACAAAAAAAAAAACAATCCATATTATATTTATTACTAAAAATACAGTAACTGTGGCACAAGGCCAAAAGGGGAGTGGGTAGTTTGGTACTCATTTACTATCCTATACCTAGTTGATCATGTTCATGACCCAATCACTCATTAACAATTTGCTCATTTAACACCAGAACCCATCCATCACCTCACAATCCTCCAAATACCACATGTTCACAGGGAGAAACCTAAAAAAAGGGGGACAAAATCCATGATATAAAAATTTTATTTATATACAGTATAATATAAAAATAACTTTAAAAATCTAAAGATATGAAAATGTGAAGGGAGGAGGATGAATAACCCAGAAAAAAACTAAAATTTAAACAAAATATTCAAAGTAAAATAAACAGATGTTAGATCCGTCCACCCTACAACACTTCAGAGTGGCTACTGTATTCCACCAAATGAAGAAATCAAGTCACATACTTGCTAAGGGAAAGGATAAAATCAATCCAGGAATGGGGAAAATCAAAGACTGATCCAGTCAAGATGAAAAATGGTGGGGGCCAAAACAAATATATGTTGATCGCCATCTTGATGGATCTCTTCCTTGTGCAATTCAGCACCCATTTTCATGGTTTTGTCAGGCATCTTGTTTAACCTATGCCTAATTACCTGACACTTGCTAGCCAATCATTCCAGGGCCTGCCTAGCTGATGCTATCTCTAGGGGATTCTCCCATTCCCCACTGCCTCTGCTTGGGATAGACTATCTTTAAGTGTCTTCACCTTGTTAGCCTTAGTTAGGGCGAGTTGATGGCTATAGTCAGCAGTGAAAAACCAAATGCTATCCTTAAACCTCTCTCACCACCTATTCCCGATAACTGCCCCCAGTAATCCTTGCTGCACTAATCTAGTTAGCTGTTGCCAGAAGTCCAGCTTGTCCAGTAATGACATGTTTAACTTCCAGTGTCCAGCCAATTTAGGCCTACTAGCTAACTCCACTTGGGCACAAATGAGTTTGTGATCCAAGGAGCCTAACCAGTTGAACATGGTTGATCTAGCAAATCTAGATTGACCCTTCTCACCAACATTCTATCCAGATAGTTTGCTGTCTACCCAGGTAGTTAACTATGTGCCCACATCCACATCTTCTCAGGGTGATCAACCCAATATCCATCGACAAGACTGAAATCGCCAATCAGATCAACCAGGCTACGATCACTCAACCGCCCACTAGCTCCCTGGCCTCTATATAACTTGGAGTTCAGGACAGCCATTCCAGTACCCCACTAAGACTAGGCATGAAGAACCCTCCAGGATCAGCCCCAACTGATGAAAAAAAATGAAACACTGGTTGTTGGGCTCATAAACCGCAGTATTCCAAAACGATTTACTGTTCACGGCAGTACCAGCCACGATCAACTAACCCTCACACCCAGGGTATGTTCAACCAAGAAGGAAACACCTCTGGCTTGCTGGTCCTTGTATACTGAATAGACAAGTCACTAGACAGCACACAAGTATCAACATTGCAAACAAAGTGAGTCTCCTGGATCACATCCACCCCAAGGGATGAGATCACGAAGCAGGCATACAGCTTTGCTCCAATCTCTCGGGCATCTCCCATTCAAGCTGGCTAGCTTGATAGACCATCTTTAAGTTGGATTCCTTAAGCGTATACTGGCTGGAAATCTGTGGGTGTCAGGACCTCGACGACTTGCTCTAGACTGCTGGTGCTAATGTAATACACCTGTCCAGGACAATGCTGCCAATGTCTGTCAGGTGAGTGAGTTTTAAAGCCTTGTATAAGGATTGGTAGAGAATTACCAAGACCCTCCCTGTGCAGAGCTGCGCCATTTTCCTCAGCTCTTTTGATTTGTGCCATTTGTATCTTTGGGTAGGCGTCTTTGGCCCCTGATAAGTGATCCCACATTTTCAGGTTCTTGTCAGTGTTACAAATCGGTGAGATCACCCCGGGTACCTGAAGTTCTCAGGTTCCTCAATATTCTTTCCATCTACCTGAGTCATTTTGAAAAGTGACCTTAAAAGTTCCTTTCTTTGGGAAGACGGGTCACTTTCTAAGGCCTGCCTATCCACTGCACAGTTTCTTGTTTTTGAAGTAAGCTTTGCTGTAATTTTTTTTTTTCCTAAGTGGGGTCCTCCTCATCTTCATCCTCCCTCCTCCGTTTTAACAAGGAAGAGTGTGATAGAAGCATTTCCTCACACTCCGTTGCTGAATCCACCACCAGTTCCTGTTGTTGCTTCTTTTTCAACACTTTTTGACGACTTTTTCTGTGGGGAGGAGAGGAACTACCTTTTCCCCCTCTTCACCACTTCCATCCTTTCTCCTTCTGGTTGCTGCTTTTCTACCTCCACCAGCACCTTCTCTTCTACCACCTTCTTAGCCACTGCTACCGGTCAGCACCGGATTCTTTCTAGAGCATGACTTTGCCAGATGTCCTGCCACTTCACAGGTCTAATGGTGGAGCCTTCTGCCCCAGCAGATTAGAATGTCTGGAATTCTCAAACTCCTGACGGTCCAGCACCACATACAAAGAGAAATCCTCCCTGGGTACTCCTGCCTTGCTTACTACCCTCTCCACCTTGTCAACCGATCTAAATTGGGCAAAGAAAGTCCCCCGCATGATCTCCAGAAATATCCAGTGGCACCCCCCTGTGCACCAACACAGGTTCATTGAGTACCCATATACTCAGTTTGCATCCTAACATTTTTGGTCATTAGGATGCTTCCTGCCAGAGTCCTTGCTTCTTCTTCTGAAGCCTGTGGCACGTCCCACATTGCTAGGGAACACTTTGCCAGAATCTTTGGCACAATCTTAAGGCTTTTGAGTGCCTTCTCCATTGTCTCCCTGCTAATACAATGAACTTCTGTATCTTCATGTTGGAAGTAAGCAGAAAGATGGTTTTCACTGGCACGACATTAAGAGCCTCCGGAACGGTCACTAGTTTCTTTTAATATAATCCTAAAACTTTTTGTACATATGGTTGTAACAGACCGCGTCCCTCTTTTTCAATTTTTTTCATACTGTTGGTGCTGTCAGCACTGAGGATTCAACATTTTGCCTGGGAGACTTGGGCATTGTAGTCACACCACAGCAGGACACAACAAAAGTTCACAAAACATAACAAAAATCTAAGACAAAAATCTACACTGGAAAAAAAAAATATAAACTTGTTTGTTCCTCACAATAAACAGCAATCCATCTAAATGTCCACATTGGAAAACCAATCCACATTAAACTCCATGGCACATGTTTTATTTTTTTTAAGATCTTCACAAATTGAGAGAAAATATGCGTTACGGATGAGTTTATTTTCTTGCCAGGTAAGGTTCCTGATTTTCAGTGGAACATGCTGAAAGAAAGTTTGATTCTGTTATTTGTGTAATAAAGTAGATATTAGTTCACATGTGTAAATCCCCCACACACACACTTGTATGCTATGGTACATTGGGTCGCAACAGATCTTCATCAAGCACAATCCTGTGATTAATCTGCAGGTTCTCTCCAGGTCGGCCCCATATCTCATGGGTTCAGTCCCTTGATGTAGACACCATGATCATGGTGTTTTGTTATAATGGTTGAATCATCTGAAATTATTGTGAGCTGCTGCTGCAATAGGATTTGAGGTATTGATGTCCATTTCAGACAAAAACAGGTGAAAAAAAAAAATGAAGTTATACCTCTAGAAAGTTGGCATGTAGACCCCTTATTCTAGGTTTTAAATAGTCTACTCCCCCACCTTCTCTAACTGGCTTCCACTCCAGAAGTTCTTACCGGTCCTATTGATTACACTGTGCACTTTGATTCTGTCTTGTTGATCAAATTGGCTAGATTTCTCATGAGATCTCAAGTCCAGTTCTTAAGCAAAATTGGTGGAAGACCTTTACTGTCTGGCAGTTTCTGTTACTTTTCTTCCATGTCTTACTAGCATAGACTGCTATTGATATGACGATAGCTAGCTGTTGATACCTTGGCTAAAGGAACTGCTACGACATATTTGGTTCTATGCATTGGAAAACACTGCAGCTTTTCCAGTTCTCTTTTTCACGTTTTTTTTTGTCAAGTCACCATTTTGTAAGATGTTACTTCCTAGACAGGTGAACTTGTCAACAGATTCTTGTGCTTGGCAATCCAATGAGACTTTTGCTGGCCTTTCCTTGATAACCATCACTTTGTTGTTGTTGTGGCGTTTTTTTAATCAGCAAAAATACCAAACTTCTGCAGTCACCCCCAGCTGCCTTGCTGTTCTTTAGGCAACACATAGCTTTTATCTCTTTTTCTTTTGATATCTCTTTTTGATTCTACAAAGTAGTCGATAATTACAGTGGTGGAAATAAGACGCTCTATATTTTTGCTTATAACTTTATGAATATTGATTGGAATATAATAAATCTTTGACCAAAGGTAATAAAACGAGCCTACATTCAATTTTTATAATTTGGTTAAGCTTTGGCAAAGTTACTGCAAAAAAAACTGTTTGGTGAGACAAAATTTGATGGAAATAAAGATAAGACACCCTGTCTAAAAGTCTGCTTTTCACAAAAAAAAAAAAAAATGTTTAAGAGAAAAAAGTGTTTAGTATTTGCATGTACTGCTTTTGCCTTGCAATACATCCACACAATAATTGTTCATAGATTATTCCTGGCGGAATTTTCTCAGCACTCCTGGATGACATGCCAAAGCTCCTTTTTGTCTTCACGACGTCTGACCATCAGTCTAAATCTGCCTCACCAGTATACCCCACCAGTTCTCTATAGGATTTAGATCTGGTGACTTATCTTCAAGTGAAGATATTGTGGGCATAGTGACTCAGTTGTGTACTTTTGAAGTGTGAATGGTGTCTTGCTGGAACACTGTTATTCTGGTGAAAATTATCTAAAAATGGAAGAAGACTTCTTTGTAGCACTTCCATCTACTTCCCTCCATTTGCCTCACTTGCCTTACGCTGAAAAAGCTCTCCGGATCATTGCTGAAAATCTGCTCATCCTTCCTTGAATTGTGCCTATAGTATTGAAATCTATCAGGATCATCTAAATTGAACTTTTTTTCATCTGAGAACACATTTGCCTAATTTTCAGTATTCCATTGTACTTTTTCCCACTCCTCGTCATTTCTTGTGTATCCTATTTATTTCTGGTTTTGTTTTTGTCTTATACACAAAATTTTCTGAAGTATTGAGAATCAGCCTAACTCTTCTGGGACCTTTTGAAGATTTCTGGAGCTTTTTCCTGTAGAACAAGCCTCATGTAGCATTCTGCGATGACTGGCTTGGGTGGATTTCTTTGATCTGTACTCTTCAGGATTTTACCAAATTACTCTTCTTGACCCCTCAATTTGCTTAGAAATTGAATTGTAGGAGTATTCTTGACCATTATTTGACTTGTTTTTTTCTGCTCATGCTGTAAAATTTAAGATTTTTAAAAAAATTAAAACTTGAATACTAGACATCTGATCATCAGTATATAGTCTAGTGTCACACTGGTGTGTCATTACGAGTTTTTTCTTTGGTGTCAAAAGTATAGAAACTCTAAAAATTCGAAATTTTTGTAAGGTGTCTTATTTCCACCAAATTTTGTCTCCCAGAACAGTATTTTTGCAATAACTTTATCAAAAATTAACCAAAATATAAAAATTGAATGTACTCTTGTTTTATTACCTACGTTTTAGTAAAACAATTTTTTATATTTCAATCAATATTCAAAAAGTTATAAGCAAAAAATATAGTCTTATTTCCACCATTTTGATACCTTTGCAAAGAGTACGTTGCAAGTCAGGAGATCTCCTGACTTGCAAGGTATTCTTTGCCTCCAGCCAACACTAATCTGCTATGCCACCTCTTTCAACCAGTTGGTGAGTGGTTTATATAATAGACTGGGTTGTTACATTCTGCTACTTAAATGAGCCTATTCTTTAGGTTCTGATTGGCTGCTGACTTTGGATTTTTGTTACTCGAATTTTTGTGTCAACTGTGAGTACAAGTACTTTGTTACCAGTTTTTTTTTTGTCTTCGTTGCACGTCCGTTTCATTGTTGAACTTTTTGTGAAAAATTTGTGTTGTGGGGGTCAAGTCAATTATGGCTTTGTCTCCCCAGCCATCTACTTCTGCAGTGGGCATGCCGGTGGTGACTCCTTCACCAATGGTATGGACGAAGAGTCCAGTGAAAAAGGACTCTAAATATTACCTGCTAATGCAGGAAAAATATAAAGAATACATCAAGGATAATGAATTTTTTTTAATCGTATCGCCCCAAGCAAGGCGGTAACGCCACTGGTGTGCAGGGGGCTACGTAATAGCAAAAAGATTGGAAAAGAGAAAGCCGGAAACCACGTCCTAAACAGGGAACAAGGGATGAGCCTCTTCATCTGTTCAATAGACGTGGGTGGAGTGTGAACCGGGCGATAGTTTAGCCAATCTACTCCAATTAGTAGCAATACCAGAAGTAGTGAGCGTGATGGTGAAGAGGACCATCTCCCTGCTGACAGCAGATGAAAAAAACACGAAAGTTTATTGCTGTCAGTAGGGAGAACATGGAAGAAGCACTAAAAATTCTTCAAATTGTACCTTGTGTGTTGGCAAGGAGATCCCGAGCGATGTGGGATATTCTACTGGGCTTGGAAGGAAAGGCGAAGGATTTAGCAGGAAATATAACGGCAAAAGGGATTCGTTTTCAGACCGAGTACCTGGGTACGAGAAAAACAAAGGTCACCATACATGGAGTACCAGTGGAAGTTTCTGAAAGTGCTCCATTCATCTGGCTGATTACTTCTCACATGTTACCAGTCGTCACACGCTTGACCCTCCCCTCCTGGCTCCAGTTAGCTCCTTCACAATTCTGTACTTGTACCTGTGTTGACATTCACTCTGTTTCTTCTCTGGCTCTGACAGTGTCCCTGACATCCCATGCACAAATTCACTTGAAATGACCCATTCACGATTCCTCCTGCTGGAGACTGAGAACCCTGGACCTGGAGTTTTGCCAGATCATTCTATGAAAAGCTCATCCACCCTTTAACAGGTTTTGTTTTTGTCTTGTTGAGTGACTTGTCAGGCTCCTCACCAGCAGAAAAGCTAGTGGAGGAGCTGGTTTGTTCCAACCACCTCTCTCTGCAGCAGGTTGCACTGGGTTTCATGTTACCAATAGTAAACCTGACCTGTCTAAAAGGTTTTAAGGATCTGTTTTGGGTACTTTGTGATTGAAATTGACTAAAGTGTCAAATTCAGAATCTCATTTTCATTGTCTTGGATAATTCTTTTAACCAAACACAGTCTGGTTTGTGTTTGTCATCTCCTGGGGATTAGTTGAGGTGGCTTTAGATTTCAAATTTAATTTTTCCAAATGATAGCATCAATTATTGAATTAAATTATAAATGTGTCTTATTCTTTTGACACATTGAATAAAATTAGAAAAACACATTTCCATATTGAAAAAAAAATCTGTATCAGATTTTTTTAATAGATTCCTACTGTCAAACCTCTTTGGATATAAGCCATCTCCTCTTATTACATATACTCCAACTTAGTTTAAAAATCCTTACCAGTTCATGTTATGATTCCATCATCACTCCCCATTGTAACATCAAAATTATGACCATTGTTTCCAAACATGGTCCTTAGAGAATGAATTGCAGAAATGCCAAATTTCTGTTTACTAGCTAATAGATACTAGCTAATAATATTGTACTGCTTCCCCAAACTGATGAATGTATTTAGCATAAATGGATAATATTCTCTGATGTTGACTCTTTACTAGTGATGCGTAAAACCAATCTATAATGGCTTTCAGATTCCTCTATTGACAGATTTGCTTGCAGAATTTTTCTTTTCATCATCTTATTTGTTGGATTGAAATTTGTATATTGGTTTTGTTCTGAAGTTTGTTTCTGTGATCCTTAATCATGAATGCTGGCAGTTTTCAAAATACAGGTCAGACCTGATTGTTCATTTTCAAATGCTCACAATGTTATTGTCCTGGTCTTAATCTTGGGATATAAAATTATGGGATGTCAAACCTTAATTTTCATATACAAACTTGTATTTGGGTACTTTTTCTACTGAAATCTTTCAAAACATTTTTCTTGGAAATGAAAAAAAAATTTTCTTTTTTTTCCTCCCCTAATCATTTCCCACCAAGCAAGGTAGAACTGCCACTGGTGTGCAGAGGGTTACATAAGAGGTGAGTGATGAGAAAGAACAAGTTACGGGAGTGTCAGAGAAGGATAAGAACACTGGTATGAAGTGGGCTGTATGAGAGTGGAAAGGAAGGAGAATATGATACAAGGGTTGTCAGGGAAAGGATGTGATTCAAGAAGATAAGAGATGGCAATTGACATTGCATTTAAATTCTTGGTTACATTTCATTGGTTTCGCTGTAAAAGGGTGGGACCTAGCCGCTAGTCTAGTAGCTTGACTAAATTCATGCAGAAGGGACACCAAGGAGCTAAGCTCATTGGAGCAGAATCTGTGAAAGTATTTGTAGAAGAGACAGAGGGAAGCCACATTACATTGGGAGTGACTGAAGTTGAGCTAAACTAAGGATAATCTACATGTCTTTATACAGTACTTAACTGTAACGTAGGCTTTTTTCCAATCTCATGAGATTAGAGAATTGAATTTCGTGCTTATCCTGCTAAAACTTTGCTCTTCAATCTCATTTTGAATGTTCTCATTCAAATTGGTTTTGAATCAGATGTCGCAATAGTTATTATAATGCAAAAACAAGCAGAAACTTGTTGAACAGAAAAAGTAATGGATAAATTTTACATATGAAGTTGTATGGCTACTTTTTTCCTTAGATGTTTTGATAGTTGAACCAACTTAATTCATGCGTAAATAAATATTTTAAACACCACCCTAGAAAAGTGCCCATAATACCCAGTGCAATTTCAATTAATATTTACTGGTCTAGTTAAGCCTCAACTCATTATGTTGGGCATCTCCACTATGAAACAGATCTGAATCCATGGATAGATGAGAAAGTGTTATCTGTAGAGCCATTTAAAAAATAAAAAGCAGTTTTTTGCCTCCCAAAAGCCAAAACAAAAGTGCTTAACAGAGCGATCTAAAGTTGAACAAAAAAAATGCAGCGACTTGCAACAACTTGGCTCAAATTTTTTAATTCTGTAAATGGTTGCCATAAAATAGTTTTGATGCAGTTTCTCATGGATGACATAACCCATATCAAGTCTGGGATTAGCTTTCGGCAGCATTGCTTGTTTGTTTTCTCTCTTGAGTGCCATTCTAGTGTAGCATTGTTCTAGCCTCTTGTAGAAGGTTTTGTCAGTTATGTCTCGCTTCCATACATAAACAATGGCTCAGCTCACTTTTAAGTCCTTGGACAAGGATATTTAATGTGTGCTTCAAGGCATGCACTTGATCTTGTCTTTCCTGATTGAATTAGAGTATTTCCATTTTTTTAATATTTGGATGCGGTCCAAATTTGTTTGCTCCAGTCACAACTCCAGAGAGAAATTCCTTGGCCGATCTTCAAAAATTGGGAGATGTCAGTGCCAGTTGTTGTTGGCGGCTTGTCATTGGCTTCTTCTATCAAGTTCAAATCCAAGATCCTTACCTTGTGCTACTTGGGCAATAATCCAGCACTATAGTGAAAAGACATTCTGTCTGTCTCTGTCTCTCTCAATGTTTGTTACAATCTGGTGCATAAACTCTTGCTCTTATTAGTCAGGGATATTGTAGGGTATTAGCCATTGGTTGTGTCAGTTATTGAATTTACAGTTCATCTCCCAACAACTGGGCTTGAACACGAAAGATCATTTGACAAATGGAAAGAATCCAAGTAAAAATGAAGTTAAATTTTTGTACTGTTTAACGACACATAAAGATATAGAAAATTCTCAGAGGATGAAACATGTTGGTTTCAATAAGTTTGCTTTTCGTCTTTATTCATATTGTCCTTTTGCATATAAACTCTGGAATTTTTACACACCTATGTTACAAATAATGAGAAAACTTATCTTAGTCAATGTGTTTTATCCTCTAAGGGAGTTTATCAAGGCAAATATTTATTTTTGTAACAAATTACAAAAAAGAAAAAAGTGGCCTAAATAATAAACACAAACATACCACAAATATTTTTACACCAAAAGCCTTACCATGCTTACTACATCCTCGATAGTACCTGAGTCTCAGAAGTCCTAACTTGTCCTCATATATACAATTTGTCTGTGGGGGTAGAGAATAGAATGACTTTAAAATTGAAGCTCCAATGAATATTTACACTGCAATATACAAGAAACTAAACAAAATGGAGTTAGTAATTAAAATAAATCTTTTAATTGTGGCTGAAATATCAGTTAACTGATCAAAATTAAGGTGGGACGTTGATTGGCTTAAGTTATCTATTACACACACACACACTACACCTTCATTTGGACAAAAATAAATATGAGCAACACTTAAAAAGAAAAAAGGCTACTTGCATCCACCAGGTAACTGACATAGCTGGTCCCCTAAAATGGTGGGGTATTAAATTAAAGAAAGTGGAAAAAAAAGTAAGTTGGAATACACTTCTTCGCAAAATGAATTTTGACAAAAGAAGCAAAACAAGTCTAAACTAACCTATTGTGGACAGTGTAGCTAATATTTAATACAGTCATTTGGAGTAGATAGATCTATCTATCTATCGCCCGGTTCACACTCCACCCACATCTATTGAACAGGTTAAGAGGCTCATCCCTTGTTCCCTGTTTAGGATGTAGTTTCTGGCTTTCTCTTTTCTAATCTTTTCACTATTATGTAACCCCCCTGCACATCAGTGGTGTTACCGCCTTGCTCGGGGTGATACGATTAAAAAAAAAGTTCCAAATATCCTTCTGTTGCGTCGTCCATATAGCAACTAGCGTAACACTTAGCAAACACGAGAACACATAGCACTCATCCTTAGTCAACGACGGTACCACATTGCTACAAACAGAACTGGCCTCGAGGACAAAGAACTTTCTGCACAGCATGTCTGCAATAAACTTACACAACAAGACTATGACCTTGTATTGGAAGATGTGACACGGTCTCCACTGACTCGCTGCAGTGAATGCAGTTTAGAGACTTCTCAAAACCTGGATGCTCAAGGCCATGTGGAACGAGACCCCTACTTCGTTAGGCCAAGTGCCAATCAGACTATCTTAAACAGACCGCCTCACTAACACTTGACATAATGCCTTACAGGATTATACCTTGATATCAGAGTGGTCATCTGTGACCCATAAAAGAAGTTTATGACCCTTCTTGCATTCATGCTATTATCACTCACCTCAGGGTAATGGGGGCAACCCCTCACATGAGTGCACACTTCAAAGAAACAGGAAATTCTAACTGACATCTCCCTTCAAGAAGTTGTCCTTCCTATCAGATTGCAAGCAGACTCAGTCTAGGAAAGCTTTGCAAAGCATATCTCAATGCTAGGCATACCCAGATCACATTCAGAAGGATGCAAGTAACAGATTTGACATACTTTGGGAGTTTTAACCTCCATCCAAGAACAAGACTGTAACTAAATTCATTAATATGGTATTCAAGAGTGGAAGCATGGAGAATCAGGTTGATGTACTAAGCCCTCTCTTTAAGGAAAGAATCCTCTGTGATCATAGACAAACTTTGACCTTCTGCACCTTTTGTTGATTTCCAGGAAGGGAAACTCTTCTGCAAGCCCAATCACAAGCCAACAGGCTTATTGTGCTTGATCTTCGCCCATAATCATCTCATACTCTATAATCTCTTTGCTGTTTATAACTTGCAAAGGAAAGGCTCCAACACAAGAATATTAAGCAAAGGTGAAAATAGACAACCTTGTTGAATGCAGCAAGACAATATGAAAGACTGATTATACCCTGTCAGCATACACAAGTCGCATCCATTTGCCAAAGGATGGCTCCAGGAACCATGGTCGATCCTATCGAATACTTTAGACTGGTCTAAAATGATCAGTGTGGCTTTACTGTTGAATTTCTCAACAATCACTTATCAAATGAAGCTTGTCCTGATAGTCCTACTCTTCACTGCACACGTCTACTGCTCAGAGCCAGTCAGACTAGACAGGACAGCCCTTTTCTTCATAATCATATCGCCCCAAGCAAGGCATTTTACCGCCACTGTTTTGCAGGGGGCTACATAGGAAAGTTATGAGAAAGAGTGACAGGTTATAGGGGGGTGTCAGGAAGTGGGTAAGAGAAGGATGAGAATACTGATGAGTGTGGAGTAGATGAAGATAGAAGCATGAGAGAGAGGATGCAGGTTAGTGAGATAGGAGATGACTATTGACTTTACATTTAAATTCTTGGAGATTGTAGCTGTCAGGAAAGCAAGTAGACGGAAGGGAATTCCACAGGCAGGAAGTGTGAGAAAAGAAGCTGAGGGAGTATAATTCTATGTTTAACATTGTCAAAGGCGGAAAGTTACCCATCCCATTCCCACTGTTCTTGTTTATTGCATTGCAAAGTGATCACAGCCTTGGTGAAGTATTGGGATATAGACGCCCCCTCGTTTTATTCAGCAGTTGCAAACTAGTCCCAGCAAAGGAATAATAACAGGCGACTGCCTAAAATAGAGTTTGTAAGGAAGACCGTCTAATCCCAACCAGTTTCATTTCTTCTCAGACTCTGTAATGCGACCTTTACCCTGTGGCCGCTTCACGTGAGGAAAGTCAGCCAAATAGGCATCAAACTGAGCAGACATGGATCTCTAGTGAACAGAGCCTGAATGTAGTCACAAAAGTCCTCATCATAAGCCTGCGTTAGTGTTGTAGAGTAGTTTTCGCACAGAAGGTTATAATAGCACTATGTCGGTTGCTAATCAAATTAACGCACCCAAAATGTTAGGAACTTGGTAATCGTCCACTGAAAGCTGACTCCTTAGTATTCGGCTAACTGCCGACTAATATCACCTGCCTAGTAGTTCTACTGAACTCCAATAGAACTCCTATGAACTTTCCAAGAACTTCATTATTTATTGTACATATGTACAAATGTGGCACGAGGCCGAATTAGGGGATGGGGAAGGCTGGTCATCATCTGTCCTAGTTTAACTTAGCTATTCACTTTCGTTGACCCTGACACACTTACAATAAACCTTTCACCATAATACCACATTTTTACTTACCACTCTTACCACGTCCACCATAATACCTCAGATTCTCTATGTAGACCTACTTAATTCCCATATGTACAATTTTCAGTGGAGGGCATGGGCAGAAAATAACATTTAAAAATCCCCAAGGTCTATTTACAATGAAAAACAATATGTACAAGAAACTAAACAAAATCATATTAGTAATAAAAGCCCCCCCACTACTCTAATATTGTGACAGCAAAATCACTTCCCCGGTCGAAATATAATGCGTGGCTTTAGAAATATAATACCACATATCGGATCAGCAATCACTCACACAAACACTCACACATTTAAACACCATAACAAAAACGAAAAGCACACTTGAAAAATAACGAAAGACG
This sequence comes from Ascarosepion bandense, assembly GCA_037127315.1. Taxonomy (NCBI): domain Eukaryota; kingdom Metazoa; phylum Mollusca; class Cephalopoda; order Sepiida; family Sepiidae; genus Ascarosepion; species Ascarosepion bandense. The sequence continues at coordinate 1,469,064 of JBBBDQ010001116.1, forward strand.
CCACGCATCCACCGGAGAACTAACATTGTTGAACACCTAAAGTGGGAAGGGGTAGGGGATTAAACTAATGGAAAACAGGGGACAAAAAAGAAAAGGGGGCCAATGAGCAATCATACCCTAGCTAAGTTAACTTTAAAACGAGAAACAGAAAATCAAAAACTTCCTATTCTAACCTAACCGGGAAGGGGTGCACATGTTCTGCCCCGCACACCCAATATCCTGATGCCTAACCAGCATCAAACAACCACACCAGGTCAGCACCTTTCACTCGACAGAAACGCGCAAGACTCACCCACCTTTTGCCAAATTGAGATGGAGTGAGTCGTTTCCTTTCCGTCCTGATCTTGACTTTAAGCTGATGCTTAAAGAACAAGATCAGTTGGGAAGAGGTAAACTTCTCATCACCATAAAATTCCTTCTGTCGCGTCGTCCAAATCACGACTCACATAACACGTAGTAAGCAAAAGAGCACATAGTGCTCAGCCCTAGATAACGGAGGTACGACATTGCTACAAACAGAACTAGCCTCAAGGACAAAGAACTTTCCACGCAGCATACGAACCATGAGATCTTCAAGAAACTTACACAACGGAGCAACAACACTGCAGTGGAAGAAGGCATGGTCGACGGTTTCCGTCGCCAGCCCACAACGCACTCGGGTTGATTTCGGAGTTAGGCCCGCTGCATGAAGCTTCTTGCCTAGCCAGAGAGCCTTTCGAATCATCAGCCAGGTGAGTGATGCCTCATCGTTAGTGAGACATTTCAACCCAGGCGCCCAAGGCCATATGGAGCGAGCCTCCTGCTTCGTAAGCCCGAGCTCGCCAATCAGTTCATCTTGAACGGCCCCCCCTAACTAAAACCCGATATAATGCCCTAAGAGACAACTATTGGGCGTTGGAGAGGCCATCCGTAGCCCGCAAGAGAAACTGGAGAGCCAAACGACATTCTTTATAGAAGGAGCACTCGCCACGAGGAGTACGGCCGGCCTCCTCCTCCGACAAATGCACACTTCTCAGGGATGGAAAGTTTTTATGGACGTCCTCTTGAACGAGGGCGCCGTTCTCATCCTCCAGCATACACATTCGATCCAGGAATCTAATGCGAAGCGTGTGTTGACGAATCTCAACGCTAGGCATGCCCAGACCGCCCTCAGATGGATGCAGGCAACAGATCTCGCGACGTACCTTGGGAGACTTGCCTTCTCCCCAAAGGAAGGAGAACAAGAGCTGAATTAAACCCAAACGAATGGCACACGGGAGAGGAAGTACCGAGAGTCGGTAAAGGAGAATCGGGCAGATGTGCGAGGCACATACTTCCGCCCTCCCCTTTAAGGAGAGCTTCCTCCGAGTCCACAGACGAACTGCGCCCTCGGCCTTCTCTCGAACCTCCGACCAATTCATTTCCAACTGGAGATCAGGACCGAAAAAGACGCCGAGAATCTTGATCGGCCCGTCCGGGAAGAGAAACTCCCTTCCACGCACCCAATCGCAAGCCAACAGACTTATCGCGATTGATCTTGGCCCCTGTCACCGTCTCATAACATCTGATTTCTTTGCTAACTTCGTCAATCTCGGCTTTGCTCGACACAAAAACCGAAACGTCGTCAGCATAGGCAGAGTACCTGGCCGAGGTGGTAGCACCAGGTACGGAAATTCCGCGAAGGACCGGATTCGCCTTTAACTTGCGAAGGAATGGCTCCAACGCAAGAACGTACAGCAAAGGCGAAAGTGGACAACCTTGACGAATGGAGCGAGATAAAGTGAAGGGCTTCGATCTTACACCATTCACTTCCACCAGCGCACCGGGGGACTCATACAGCAGTCGGATCCAAGAGCGAAAGTACGGCCCGAAACCGGCGGCGGAAAGGACAGACTCCAAGAAGCGATGGTCAACCCTATCGAATGCCTTGGACTGATCCAAATTGATCAGTGCGGCTTCAGTGTCGGTTTTCTCGATGAATCAGGCGTACCAAATGAAGGTTGTCCTGAATAGTCCTACCCTTCACAGCACAAGTCTACTCGGGGCCAATCAGACTAGAGAGGACAGCCTGCAAACGGCCGGCCAAGATCTTGGCAAAAATCTTTAAGTCAGTATTTAACATCGTTAAAGGCCGATAATTATCTATGCCACCCCCACCGCCCTTGCTCTTGCGAAGCAACTTGATTACACCCCTGGTGAAGCGTCGAGGTATAGACCCCTGCTCCATCCAGTTGTTATAAACAAGAGCCAGCAGAGGAACACAAACGGACGACTGCCTCAAGTACAGTTCGTAGGGAAGACCATCCAATCCTGGAGTTTTGTCCCGGCCAACCAATTTCAGCGCATCCCAGATTTCCGACTCTGTTATGGGCCCCTCGCACCTAGCTGCTTCAGCCGCCTCGAGGCGGGGAAAGTCAGCCAAATAGGTGTCGAACTGAGCAGAGCTCAGACCGGGCTCCCTGGTAAAAAGATCCTTGAAGTAATCCCGAAAAGCTCCACATATACCCACGTCTATATTCACGGTACGACCATCCGGCAATGTGATGTCCTTGATATGCCGATTGACTGCTTTCCTAGCTTCCTCTGCACGCAATTCTGCGGCCATATTCGTTGCCTCAGAAGACATTCTTTTTAACCTAGCCCTAACTACCAGAGCTTGATCCTTCTTGATAAGCAAGGAGGCCAGCTCGGCCCTAGCTAAGGCTACGTCCCCACTATTACGGGATTTGACTGCCCGATCAACTTTTTTCTCTATCACCGTTTGCGCCGCTAAATTAGCTAAGTTGAGCCGACGGCTATAGTCGGCAGCAAACGACCTAATTTTGGATTTAAGAGAATCCCACCACTTATTCCCAACCACAGCCCCCGTCAGTTCCCGCTTTAGTGTTAGTAACAGCTGTTCCTGGAAATCTTGGCTATCAAATAATGACGCGTTCAATCTCCAGTATCCAAACAACTCAACCTCAGGCCTATCCAAGTTTACACGAACCCGGACGAGCCCATGATCCGTGTAAACTATGGAATGGAAACTTGGACAACCTAAGAGCCCTACGTCGACTCTCCTAACTAGGATTCGGTCGAGGTAGCTTGCGCACACCTTCGAATCCGAGCCGCCCCTATTAGTCCAAGTCCACACCACCTCCCGGGGGTGTTCATTTCGGTATTTATCGACAAGACCATTCCTGTCGATAAATTCCCAAAATGGTTTCACATCCGGGTTGTTAGTACCCGATCTCTCTCCCATACGATCCTTCTCAGGGTCAAGGACGGCATTCCAATCCCCCGCTAAAACTACCCGCCTCGATGTTCCAAAGAACGACTCGAGCCGCCGAAACAAAGCAGGACGCTCCGCACGGTCACTGGGCGCACAAACCCCAATGAGCCGAAAAGACTTCTTCTTTATGGTAATATCCAGCACACAAATCCTGCCCGCTGGATCTGCGAAGACAAGCGCACACACCGCACCCAATGACCTGCTCACCAGCCAGGAAACACCTCTAGAACGACCATCAAAACATGCTGAATAGAGATCGTAATCCCTAGACAGTATGCCCTCATTTTTTGCTGGCGACTGCCAGCAAAAAACCGGGTCTCCTGCAAACAGCAAACATCCACCCCGAGGCGCTGGAGATCATGAAGGAGTCTCACCCTCCGAGACTCTGACCTCAGACCCCGGGCATTCACGCTTGCTAACCATAGAGCCATTGTGATACGTAATTAGGATTGGAGTCCTGGACAGAACATGGACGGGGATAGGATGCCGACAGCCTCTCCCATTGACCCATGGCCCATGTCATTCTTGATAGTGCCGTCAGAGGAGACGCCGCCAACATCCCAGGGAAAGGTTAGTTTTAGAGCCCTGTAGAGGGAGGGGTGAACTAAAACCGGGACCCGTCCTGAACAAAATTTTTCCAAGTTTGAGATCTTTTCGGATTTTATGGTAATGATTGGTGGTGACATTTGAATTGCTTTTGCCGCCTCCTCGACCATGTCCCACGTCTGCCGTACCCCCGGCCCAGTGCGGATGACGGTCAGTATTCTTTGAGCAGATGGAAAATTTTGCGGCACTTCCACGTCCTTATAGCCGCACTTCTTCATGGCCAAGAGTGCATTTAGCTGTTTAATGCGGTTTCCAAAATTCTTGGCTCTTTCAGCCTGGGCCGGGGAAATACGACAGATGTCCTCCCCTTGCCTGTAAGGCATTTTGGTCGGTTTCTTGCGATCCTTCTTGTCCTCCGCTGAAGAGCTCCGTTGCCTTTTTGATGGAGGCGGCATCTGTTTTGGAGGAGAGGGACAGGGAGAGAGGCAGGGAGAAACTTTGAAATAGTTAATGATCGGGCTGGGGTCTCGACTTCGAGGGGACGGTTTCCGGGGAGTGGGTTGTGATGAGTGCACTTTTTTGAAGACGGATTTTTCCTTTTGAGGAGAGGACGGGGCAGAGGCCGAAGGGCAGGCCGGACGATTTTTAAGTTGATCTTTCAAATCTTTTGAAGGACGAAACGGCCGCTTTTCGAGTTGCTTTTTCAAATCTTGTATTTTTTTCATTTTTTCGTATCCTGGATAATAGGCCTTTCGCAGCTCTTCCAGTTTTGGAGCCGACCAGACCGAGGCATCGCCCTTCTTGCTGATGGAGGGAGTGGGGCTGTTTGTGCCTTTAGTTTTTGGGGTCTCCGGGGACCGAGGTTCCGCTGCTTGGCGCTTCCCCCTGGCCTTGCCAACAACCAGCCACTCTCCCTTATCCTTCTCCGTGGCTGCACTTGCAGCTGGCGACGGTTTTTCGATGGGTGAGGGAACTTTTTTGTTCCCAACCGGGGTAACTGGCGCACCGGTCCTGGGTATTGGCATGCCCACTACAGGCGAGACGGATGTTACAGAAGCGGCCAGAGGGGGGGTTTGGTCTACTGGGGCCTGGCTTCCAGATGCCTTCTCATCTGGGCAGGAGGAGGAGAGGTGACCAGTCTCTCCACACCTCCAGCATTTTGGCTTTCGGCTGGACACGATCACCGGCAAGCTCAGGCCCCCTACGTCAAGACAGTTGGGGATGGTCAGGAAGGCATGGCGGTCGATCATTATTTCGCAAGACCATCCCCCGGTCAGGTCATCGCAGGAGGCATCTAAAATTTCGCCGAACTGCGAAAAGTACGCAGCAAGATGCTCCCCGATGACCTGAGGAGGAACCTCATATACTGCTACATATACTGCTACATTGGTCCTTCGTTTGCCATCATACTGTGTTCTTATTATGAATTCTTTTGTTATAAGGTCTTGAAGTGCCATTCTGAAGCAGTCTTCTGGCGTGGGTAGCAGTACGTCCCACATGAAGAAGCCCGCACGTTTAACTATTCTTATGGGCTTAACCCCTGTTGACTGCAGTGCTTTCAACACTCTGTCTTTCGTGCCGCGATAAATTTTGCGCGTACGCTTGTCCACCACGAAGACTGACACTATTCTTTTTTCAATCTTCTTCAATTCCTGGGGATCTTCCAAGAGCCCGCCTTCTACTACAAGGTGTGCGTAGCTCTTATCTCTCTCCAAGAACTCCGTCAGATTGATCTTAACTTTCGGAGGGGACGTTCAGCCACAGGGCGATTCCCCGGCCTCAGCATCTTTCTTTGTCTTGTCTTTGTTTACTTTTTCCGTTCCTGGTTCCATAACCTCTTTCTGACCATTCTCGGCCATTGTTGCTTTCGCTACATTTCCTTGGTCCTTTACTTTGTCTTGCTCTTCTCCCGGAAGAGGGGGAAATGCCTCATCGGTTTTTTCCGGTGGGCCCTTCCACGGGGGGGTCGAAATTTAACTTTTTCTTTATTGACCGACTTGTGTCGGTCATTTTAAAGTTTTAAAACACTATGCCACACACTTTTTTTTCCACCAATCAAAATTCAACTTATGTATAGGGGTGGGAAAAGGCGGGAGTAAAAATAGAAAATATAAATAAAAACACAAAATAAACAAGCAACAATAAAGACAAGAAAACGGTTTTAAAATAAAAACAACAAACCCCGAAGGATTTTAAAAATGAATACAAAATAAGATTAGCATATTACGACAAAACACTAGCCTTTAGCGGCCAAAAATAAACTTTCAAAAATAAACTACGAAAACAAACTAAAAACTTGCTTTAAAACAGCAAAAAGATAATCCTCTAGAGAGGTTTACCAAAATAAAAGAAAACAAACGAGAACAATAAGCTTTTACAAGTTACAATTAAACTAAAAAGAAATAAAACAAACAAAAAAGGAGTTGCCTAAAAAGGCAACTCTCGTTAAAAATAGGAGGAGGGGTTAAAAGTATACTTTGATGGGATTAAATAAAGTTTACAAAAAAAGAATCAACAAAAATAAATTTGTACAACGAATAAACTTTACAAAAATACGACAAACTACACAAAGAAAACAAATACGAAAAATAAATCAAGCAAAAAGCGAAGAGAAGTCTAAGGCTACCTCCGTAAAAGAAATATGGGGAGGGGTTAAAAATAAAAGAAACGTGGGGAAAAAAAAAGTTAAACAGTTGTTTTGTCAAAATTCAAATGAAAGTTACTATTAAAAGAAAAGTTATTTAAACAAAAATAAATATGGCACTTAAGGCCAAACCGATACTGAAAAAAAGAGAAACAAAAAATAAATTCAAGACGGCAGACCTAAACAAAAACAAATATGGCCGCCAAAAAATACGAAACTAAAATACAAAAAGCAAGAAAATAAAATTAAAAAAAAAAACAAAGCAAGAAAACGAAAAGATAAATAAAAATAAACTTGGCTAAACCAAAGAAGGGTCTTTTCTGTAAATGTAATTTAGTTCCAAAGGGCTATTTAACTAACTTGCAACCAAAAAAGTCCGACGCTCGCCAAAGCAAGGTCCGAGAAGTCGGAAAATGACAACACACGTCAAAAATCTTCGCAAGAACTTCATTATTTATTGTACTATTTGTACAAATGTGGCACAAGGCCTAAAACGGGGATGGGGAAGGCTAGTCTTCATCTGTCCTAATTTAACTTAGCTATTCACTTTCGTTGACCCTGACACACTTACAATAAAGCTTTTAGCATAATACCACATTTTTACTTACCATTCTTTCCACGTCCACCATAATACCTCATCTGCTCTATGTAGTCCTACTTAACTCCCATATGTACAATGTTCAGTGGAGGGCATGGGCAGAAATAACAGCATTTAAAATCCCCAATGATTTTATACAATGAAAGTAAGATATGTACAAGAAACCAAACAAAATCATATTAGTAATAAAAGCCCCCCCACTACTCTAATATTGTGACAGCAAAATCACTTCCCCGGACGAAACATAATGCGTGGCTTTAGAAATATAATACCATATGTCCGATCAGCAATCACTCACACAATCACTCACTCATTTAAACATCATAACAAAAACGAAAAGCACACTTGAAAAATAACGAAAGACGCCACGCATCCACCGGAGAACTAACATTGTTGAACACCTAAAGTGGGAAGAGAAGGGGGTTAAACTAAAGAAAAATAGGGGACAAAAAAGAAAAGGGGGCCAATGAGCGATCATAACCTAGCTAAGTTAACAATGAAGCAAAAAACAGAAAATCAAACTTTCCCTACACTAACCTAACAGGGACGGGGTGCACATGTTCTGCCCAGCACACCCAATATCCTGATGCCTAACCGGCATCAAACAACCACTCCAGGTCAGCACCTTTCACTCGACAGAATCGCGCAAGACTCACCCACCTTTTGCCAAATTCAGATGGAGTGAGTCGTTTCCTTTCCGTCCTGATCTTGACTTTAAGCTGATGCTTAAAGAACAAGATCAGTTGGGAAGAGGTAAACTTCTCATCCCCATAGAATTCCTTCTGTCGCGTCGTCCAAATCACGACTCGCATAACACCTAGTAAGCAAAAGAGCACATAGTGCTCAGCCCTAGATAACGGAGGCACGACATTGCTACAAACAGAACTAGCCTCAAGGACAAAGAACTTTCCACGCAGCATACGAACCATGAGGTCTTCAAGAAACTTACACAACGGAGCAACAACACTGCAGTGGAAGAAGGCATGATCGACGGTTTCCGTCGTCAGCCCACAACGCACGCAGGTTGATTTCGGAGTTAGGCCCGCTGCATGAAGCCTCTTGCCTACCCAGAGAGCATTTCGAATCATCAGCCAGGTGAGTGATGCCTCATCATTAGTGAGACATTTCAACCCGGGCGCCCAAGGCCATAAGGAGCGAGCCTCCTGCTTCGTAAGCCCGAGCTCGCCAATCAGTTCATCTTGAACGGCCCCCCTAACTAAAACCCGATATAATGCCCTAAGAGACAACTATTGGGCGTTGGAGAGGCCATCCGTAGCCCGCAAGAGAAACTGGAGAGCCAAACGACATTCTTTATAGAAGGAGCACTCGCCACGAGGAGTACGGCCGGCCTCCTCCTCCGACAAATGCACACTTCTCAGGGATGGAAAGTTTTTATGGACGTCCTTTTGAACGAGGCCGCCGTTCTCATCCTCCAGCATACACATTCGATCCAGGAATCTAATGCGAAGCGTGTGTTGACGAATCTCAACGCTAGGCATGCCCAGACCGCCCTCAGATGGATGCAGGCAACAGATCTCGCGACGTACCTTGGGAGACTTGCCTTCTCCCCAAAGGAAGGAGAACAAGAGCTGAATTAAACCCAAACGAATGGCACACGGGAGAGGAAGTACCGAGAGTCGGTAAAGGAGAATCGGGTAGATGTGCGAGGCACATACTTCCGCCCTCCCCTTTAAGGAGAGCCTCCTCCGAGTCCACAGACGAACTGCGCCCTCGGCCTTCTCTCGAACCTCCGACCAATTCATTTCCAACTGGAGATCAGGACCGAAAAAGACGCCGAGAATCTTGATCGGCCCGTCCGTCCAGAGGAAAGGTCCGGGAAGAGAAACTCCCTTCCACGCACCCAATCGCAAGCCAACAGACTTATCGCGATTGATCTTGGCCCCTGTCACCGTCTCATAGCATCTGATTTCTTTGCTGACTTCGTCAATCTCGGCTTTGCTCGACACAAAAACCGAAACGTCGTCAGCATAGGCGGAGTACCTGGCCGAGGTGGTAGCACCAGGTACGGAAATTCCGCGAAGGACCGGATTCGCCTTTAACTTGCGAAGGAATGGCTCCAACGCAAGAACGTACAGCAAAGGCGAAAGTGGACAACCTTGACGAATGGAGCGAGATAAAGTGAAGGGCTTCGATCTTACCCCATTCACTTCCACCAGCGCACCGGGGGACTCATACAGCAGTCGGATCCAGGAGCGAAAGTACGGCCCGAAACCGGCGGCGGAAAGGACAGACTCCAAGAAACGATGGTCAACCCTATCGAAAGCCTTGGACTGATCCAAATTGATCAGCGCGGCTTCGGTGTCGGTTTTCTCAATGATCAGGCGTACCAAATGAAGGTTGTCCTGAATAGTCCTACCCTTCACAGCACAAGTCTGCTCGGGGCCAATCAGACTAGAGAGGACAGCCTGCAAACGGCCGGCCAAGATCTTGGCAAAAATCTTTAAGTCAGTATTTAACATCGTTAAAGGCCGATAATTATCTATGCCACCCCCACCGCTCTTGCTCTTGCGAAGCAACTTGATTACACCCCTGGTGAAGCGTCGAGGTATAGACCCCTGCTTCCATCCAGTTGTTATAAACAAGAGCCAGCAGAGGAACAAGAACGGACGACTGCCTCAAGTACAGTTCGTAGGGAAGACCATCCAAACCTGGAGTTTTGTCCCGGCCAACCAATTTCAGCGCATCCCAGATTTCCGACTCTGTTATGGGCCCCTCGCACCTAGCCGCTTCAGCCGCCTCGAGGCGGGGAAAGTCAGCCAAATAGGTGTCGAACTGAGCAGAGCTCAGACCGGGCTCCCTGGTGAAAAGATCCTGGAAGTAATCCCGAAAAGCTCCACATATACCCACGTCTGTAGTCACGGTACGACCATCCGGCAATGTGATGTCCTTGATATGCCGATTGGCTGCTTGCCTAGCTTCCTCTGCACGCAATTCTGCGGCCATATTCGTTGCCTCAGAAGACATTCTTTTTAACCTAGCCCTAACTACCAGAGCTTGATCCTTCTTGATAGCCAAGGAGGCCAGCTCGGCCCTAGCTAAGGCTACGTCCCCACTATTACGGGATTTAACTGCCCGATCAACTTTTTCTCTAACGTCGATTGCGCCGCTAAATTAGCTAAGTTGAGCCGACGGCTATAGTCGGCAGCAAACGACCTAATTTTGGATTTAAGTGTATCCCACCACTTATTCCCAACCACAGCCCCCGTCAGTTCCCGCTTTAGTGTTAGTAAAAGCTGGTCATGGAAATCTTGGCTATCAAATAATGACGCGTTCAATTTCCAGTAGCCAGCCAACTTAACCTTAGGCTTATCTAAGTTTACACGAACCCGGACGAGCCTATGATCCGTGTAAACTATGGAATGGAAACTTGGACAACCTAAGAGCCCTACGTCGACTCTCCTAACTAGGACTCGGTCGAGGTAGCTTGCGCGTACCTTCGAATCCGAGCTGCCCCTATTAGTCCAAGTCCACACTACCTCCCGGGGGTGTTCATTTCGGTATTTATCGACAAGATCATTCCTGTCAATAAATTCCCAAAATGGTTTCACATCCGGGTTGTTAGTACCCGATTTTTCTCCTATACTATCCTTCTCAGGGTCAAGGACGGCATTCCAATCCCCCGCTAAAACTACCCGCCTCGATGTTCCAAAGAACGACTCGAGCCGCCGAAACAAAGCAGGACGCTCCGCATGGTCATTGGGCGCATAAACCCCAATGAGGCGAAAAGACTTCTCCTTTATGGTAATATCCAGCACACAAATCCTGCCCGCTGGATCCGCAAAGACAAGCGCACCCAATGACCTGCTCACCAGCCAGGAAACACCTCTAGAACGACCATCAAAACATGCTGAATAGAGATCGTAATCCCTAGACAGTATGCCCTCATAGTCGCCAGCAAAAAACCGGGTCTCCTGCAAACAGCAAACATCCACCCCGAGGCGCTGGAGATCATGAAGGAGTCTCACCCTCCGAGACTCTGACCTCAGCCCCCGGGCATTCAAACTTGCTAACCATAGAGCCATTGTGATACGTGATTAGGGTTGGGGTCCTGGACAGAACATGGACGGGGAAAGGATGCCGACGGCCTCTCCCATAGATCCTTTGCCCATTTCTTTGTCAATGGTGACATCACGGGAGATGCCTCCAACATCCCAGGGAAATGTTAGTTTTAAAGCTCTGTACAGGGAGGGGTGAACCAAAATTGGGACCCGTCCTACACAGAATTCCTTAGCTTTCTCTAACACCTCCTCATCTTTGGAGACTATAGGCGGAGACATTTTTATGTTTTTCCGCTTCTAATAGCATGTCACAAACTTTGGCTGTTCCAGTCCCAGTCCGCACCACCGTGAGCACGCGTTGCGCTTCTGGGAAGTTGGTGGGAATCTCTGTCTTTCTCTTTACATTTCTTCATCGCAAGAAGAATTTTTAGTTTGCTGATCCTGTTCCCAAAGTTTTTAGCTCTTTCTTCTTGGGAAGATGAAATTTTGCAAACGTCTTTGCCCATGAAATGAGGAGCTTTGGATGTTTTTTTTTTTTCTCACCTCTCTATCTTCTAAGGTGGGGCTCCTCTGCCTCTTAGCATGCGGAGGTAATTTTTCCTTGGGGGAAGGACTGGGAGACGGTTGGGAGGGTATACGGAAAGGGCTGGGGTCCTTCTGGGCGTGGGCTGAGTTGATTTGTTTTTTTTTTCTTGTTTTTTTTTTCGATTTTCTTTTTTTCGGGAGAGGATGGGGCAGAGGCCGAAGGGCAGGGTGGACGTTGTGCTAGTTGTTTTTTGAGGTCCTCTGAAGGACGAAATGGACGCTTTTCCAATATTTGCTTGAGCTCTTTTATTTTTTGAAACTTTTCATAGCCCGGGTCGTAAGCCCTCCTGAGCTCATCCAATTTAGGGGCCGACCAGGCCGAGGCATCGCCCTTCTTGCTGGTGGAGGGAGTGGTGCTGTTTGTGCCTTTAGTCTTAGGGATTTCTGGGGACCGAGGTTCCGCTGCTTGGCGCTTCCCCCTGGCCCTGCCAACAACCAGCCACTCCCTCTTTTCCTTCCCCGTGGCTGCACTTGCAGTTGGCGAAGGTTTTTCGGGGGTGAGGGAACTTTTTTTGCTCCCAACCGGGTGAACTAGCTCACCGGTCCTGGGTGTTGGCATGCCCACTACGGGCGAGACGGATGTAACAGAAGCGGCCAGAGGGGGATTTTGGTCGGCTATGGCCTGGCTTCCAGAGGCCTTCTTCTCTGGGCAGGAGGAGGAGAGGTGACCAGTCTCTCCACACCTCCAGCATTTTGGCTTTCGGCTGGACACGATCACCGGCAAGCTCAGGCCCCCTACGTCAAGACAATTGGGGATGGTCAGGAAGGCGTGGCGGTCGATCATTATCTCGAAAGACCATCCCCCGGTCAGGTCATCGCAGAAAACATCTAAAATTTCGCCGAACTGCGAAAAGTACGCAGCAAGATGCTCCCCGATGACCTGAGGAGGAACCTCATATACTGCTACCCTGGTCCTTGGTTTGCCTTCGTACTCTGTGCGTATGATGTAATCTGCAGTTATTAGGTCTTGTGTCGCCATTTTGAGGCAATCCTCTGGTGTGGGTAGCAGCACGTCCCACATTTATGGACCGACTACTGTCGGCCATTTTGAAATTTTAGGATCAGCTCAGTAATTTGTTTTTTTGTTTTTTTTTCCTCCAATCTAATTAAAAATATGGGAGGGGTGGGCGAAAGCGGGAGTAAAATGGGGGAAAAAATACACAATGTAAACTATTAACAGCAAGGACAAGATAACGGTTTTAGCACAAAAAATAAACCCCGAAGGATTTAAGGAAATAAGAACAAATCAGCCAATGACGGCAAACAAAAATTTAAATTACAAAAACTGGTAAATTAAAAACTGGCCTTTAACGGCCACAAATAAACTTTTAATAAAAATTGCCTTAAAAGGCACGAAAAAGTTAGCCTCTTGAGAGGTTTGAAAGGAAAACAAATTTGTACAATAAACTTTACAAGTTACGATTACACAAGGAATTAAAAAAATAAAACAAACAGCAAAACGAAGAGTTGCCTAAACGGCTACTCCCGAAAAAAAGAAATAGGAGGAGGGGCTAAAGTTAACTTAAAACGGATTAACTAGACTTTTACAAAATAAAATGAATTAAAAATAATATAAATAAATTTGGACGATGAATAAACTTTACAAATTTACAATTCAATCAAATGTACACAGAAAAAAAAAAAAAAGCGAAAAGTCTCCAAACGTCTACTTCCGCAACAGAAAACTGAGGAGGGGCTGAAAAAAAGAAAAGTTAACGAGGAAAAAAAAAATCAACTAATTTATCAGTTCTTGGTCAACAAAAAATAAAGGAAATGCTGTTAAAAAGAAAGTTTTTTTTTTTTTTAACAAAATAAAAACTGGCACTTAAGGCCTAACAGATATGAAAACAAAGGAAAAACGAAAAAGAATAAATTCAAAAACGGTCGACCTAAACAAAAACAAATATGGCCACCAAAAATACGAAAATAGAAACAAAAAAGCTAGAAGAATAAAAAGGAAAAGAACAAAGTAAATAAACGAAAAAGAAAATAAATAAAATAAAATTAGCTATACAAAAAGGTCTTTTCTTATTAAAATGAAGTAAATCCAAATAAGGTTTTTTTTTTAATCCAACAAAAAGTCCGACGCTCGCCAAAACAAGGTCGGAGAAGTCTGAAATTGACAAAAACAAGTAAAAAAACTTGGCAAGAACTTCTCCCATTAACTTCCTGTTAACTCTTATTAATATAGGAGGGAGAGTTCATTATCTGAGGAATAGATGTGTATCTCCATAACAGTAATTTGTGGCTTACTTCTCCGTCACATGTGACACACTCGATATGCCTATTAGATGCATTTCTAATTTCCTCTGCACGTAGATCAGCGACAATATTCGTTTCCTCAGAAGACATTGTTTCTTTTCTTTTTAACCTCGCCCTAGCTTGATGCTTCTTGATAGGAGACCAACTCGTCTCTAGCCGAGACAACTTTCCCCACTATCACAAGATTTCTAATTAGATTGAGTTGTCCCAACCACGGCCTTCATCAATTCCCACTGTAGCAATAGTAAAAGCTGATCCTGGAAATTTCGCTCGCCAAATAATGATGCATTCAATTTCCAGTAACCTGCTATCTAATTTTACACAAACTTGGATGAGCCTATGATCTCGGTAAACTACAGAATGGAAACTTGAACAATCTTAAGGTAGCTAGAATGTACCACCAAAGCCGAGCTGCTCTTATGAGTCCAAGTCGACACTAATTCCTAGAGCTTCTCGTTATGGTACTTATTGACAAGATTGAACCTGTCCATAGATTCCCCGAAATAGCTTCATATCCGGGTTGTTAGTACCCAATATTCCCCCTATACTATCTAAATCAGTCAAGGATGGCATTCCAGTTGCCCCTGAAACGTCAACAAAACCAGCCTGATCCACCGAAACAAATTGGGCCACTCCGCATTGTCATAGGACTCGTAAGCTCTAATGAGACAGTCTTATCCTTTATGGTAATGTCCAGCATCCAAAGGCTGCCCACTTTATCTGCAAAGACATGAGCACACGCTGCATTCAAAGACTTGATCACTAACCAGGAAACACTTCCCGAGTGTCTGCCAAAATATGCTGAATAGAGGAAAAACCTCTTAGCAGAATGTATTCGTGGTCGTGAGTTGAAAACCTGGTCTCCTCTGTGCTCCATACATCCACACTGAGATGCTGAAGTTTACAAGCAAGATTCGCCCTGTGAGTCTTAGATCTCGGCCATTTATACTAGCCAACCAGAAAGCTATTGTCAGTCCAATTAGGGTTGGGGGATCTTCATTAATCATGGCTGTTGTAAGGACACTATCAGCCTGTCCATGGAGTCTTGACTCATCTCAATTTTGATGGTACAGTCAAGAGATAAACCACCAATGTCACAGGGGAATGTTAACTTCAGAGCCCTATACAGTTGAGGGGGTGAGCAAAAAAGGGAGCCTCCTTAAACAGTATTGTTTAACTCTTGTTTTTACATTTTTCTCGTTAAAAAAAAGAAGCTAAATAAAGAATGTATTGAAGTCATTTACTTCCAGCAACATAGCCCATATTTGATGTGTCCTTGTCCTGATTGAACCACGGTTCGAACTCTTATTCGAAAAGTCTTGGGATTTTCTTTATCCTTTGACTTGATTTCCTTTAAATCTGATAGATATTTTAGGCCTTTTATCTTTTTGTTTGAGTAAAGGCCTTTTTCTTTGACACTCGGCACACATTTTCCCTAGTGTCAAAAATTGATTTAGATTTATGGTATCAGATGAAGATCTTCGCTGTCTTTTCTTTTGTTGATCTGGTTTCTTTTTTGGTGAATTTGTATACTCAGGGAGTTGTCAAAGATTTTGGGAGTCTAAAACATTGGTTTTTCAAAATTTTTAAATTTAAGAACGCTCATAAACATTTGTCAGGTTAGCCAAAAGTTTTTACAAGCTATGAAGGATGCCAAGTGACACAATTCAATGTCTAATAAACAAGTCATATATAATTGTTTTTGTTTTTTTTTAATTATTTAAATTATTTTTATTTTGGAATTAATTTGAAATATTTTAAATAACATGAGTTTAAGTTTTGAAGTTGTGTATGTTGGTTTGGGAAAGGAGTAATTTTTTGAAGAATGAAGATATTTGGAAAAATTCAGAGCGATGATTTATATTTTAGCCAGATTCCATACTGACACTCAAGAAATTGTTTTTGAGATACATAGAATTAGTGGATATCACTATATATATCATCATTAGAATTGAAAATAATTTATCAAAAGTCTATTTGCTTTATTACCTGTAATAATTTTCAAGGGATTTTTTGCAATACTTTCAGATACATGACGTGTTAATCCACTGTAAATTTGCACCCAAGTTCTTAGTCTCATCATTTTTGGTAGAAAATAACAAAAAGTGATGAAAAGAGAATCTAAATTAAATTGGATATATAAATTTTGTTCTACATTGATGACATGACTTGTAACCTAACTTTATAAATGGAGTTAAAATTTGAATGTACTACGACTATGTAGGTAAAAAAATTAAAAGTAAAGTTATAAAATATTAAAATGCAAGGAGAGGAAATCAAAGGGACGTAATTTATATTTGCGGAGAAAGTAACAGATCCCTTTCCTTCGAAGTTTATTTAATTTTTTTTTCTTTTTAATCGAAATAAATCTTTATAAGATTTAACTTCCATGTACCTGAACTCAAATATATTAAACTGTCAGTTTACAATATGCATCTGTTTACATAACGCTTGAAACCCCAAGTCGTGTAGTCTTAAATTTAGGACGAAATGTGCCGCACATATTGTCGTCTTTGTACATTATATATATAAATAAATCCCCCGCACCCAACCTATGTGAATTAATGGTTTTGAGGAATACGTTCTTTAAAGAACACGGCTTGAGAATTACCACAAGTAGAAATGTAAAAGGCTTTTCTTAGGTAACATTCAGTTTAATTTCGGTAATTTACGGGCTTCTGGAAACGTAAAAATTAAATGTCTTAACAAAATTTAAAATCCCCTCACACCCACCCATACGAATAATGATGCATATGAAGAGGTCAACATGAAGCCAGAAAGCCTACCTATCTGTTTAATGAGGGAGTCAAAGAAATATGGAAAGAAAGGAAAATATGACTTTAGCTCTTCACCTGTAACTGAACAGTGTAACCTAATGTGGCACGATTATTCTTTAAACTTGTTAATGAACGTCTGTCAAGTAAGTCATTTAATAAGAAATTGTTCAATAAAAATCACTTAAAGCTGCACAAGTAACATGGAAAGGTTAATTACTAACCATTGCAATAACAAAAAATGGAAAAAATCAAGATATGTACATTGTGGTTGGTCCGTCCACTCTTAATGGAAGAACCTCCCTCAAACCTTCAGTCATCTATGCGGGTAATCAATCTACATTTAGTAAGAAATTTATTTCTTTCCGGTAAATAAAAACAAATTAGCATTTATGTGAACCCCCACTGGTCCTTCGTGTCATCACCCAAAATCTCCGCGTCCGATTGATAGTTGATCACTTCGTTCCAAACTAGGCTCTGTCCCATGTTTGTTTGATTGATGACAAAGCCGCCGAAATCCGCGGTATCGAAAATCAAGACAGAGTTGGGAACTTGGCGTAACTGTCAACCCGAGCCTTTTAACTTTATCAGGGTGGATAAAATTTTCTGAGCTTCCTGTATCAACGAGTATCTTTACAGGTTCTCCTTTAATTTCTCCACTCAATTGTAAACTCGACCAATCACTTATTACAATTTATTCAACTAAGAACCGGAATGGAAAAGTTTCTCAAGCCGGAACGACTCGAACTAGACCCGTCTAAGCCCGAAGCTGCAGACATGTGGAGACACTGGAAAACGACTTTTAATATCTTCCTGGAGGCGGTCTCTGAAACTCAACAACCTACTTCTATGACAGACAGATTGAAATTTAAACTGTTAATCAACCTCCTTTCTCCGGCTATTTTCAAACACATTTCCGATATACATGACTACAGTACGGCTATGAATGTTCTTGAAGAAATCTTTGTGAAGCCTAAAAATAGCGTTTTCTATAGACATTTGTTAGCTACTCGTCGGCAACAAACGGACGAAAGCGTAGACCAGTATCTACAATCACTAAAAAGACTCGCTAAAGACTGTGATTTTCAGGCTGTTACGGCAACACAAGCGAGAGACGAATACATCAGAGACGCGTTTATTAATGGAATTACGTCCAACTGTATCAGGCAGAGGCTTCTAGAAAATAAAACTCTAAACCTTAATATGGCCTATGAGCAAGCGCTCACACTAGAAACGGCACAAAAGCAACTAGCGTCGTATTCTCAACAGAAATCCCTAACTGCTTCGGTATCTACTGTTCGGACCGAAGAAACGGACGACTGTATATCCGTGTGCGATGAGCAACCTACTGTAGCTGCTATTTCCGGACAGAAATGTTTCTTTTGTGGAAACCAGAGGCACGACAGGCCCAGATGCCCAGCCAGAAACTCAATTTGCAAAAATTGTAAAAAGAAAGGGCATTTCGCTCGTGTCTGCTGATCCCATACGGCGGCTGCTACCAACTACGGTAAGTCCTTGCTTGCTTCGTCTACTCTTAACTTCTCAGTTAGTCTCTCTCGTTCGTCCATGTGTGGAGAAATTAAAGGAGAACCTGTAAAGATACTCGTTGATACAGGAAGCTCAGAAAATTTTATCCACCCTGATAAAGTTAAAAGGCTCGGGTTGACAGTTACGCCAAGTTCTGAAAGAATTTTAATGGCTAGCAGTTCCCATTCTTCTACTACCCTTGGACATTGCATAGTATCTCTCCACCTGAGTGGTAGAGAATACAAGAATATTAAGTTATCGGTGATGGCTAACCTTTGCTGTGACGTCATTCTTGGACATAGTTTTCTATGCGAACATTCTTCTGTGGAAATACCTTTCGGAGGGCCGCTTCCACCTCTTACTGTTTGTAGACATACCGCCATTAAAAATATCCCCTACCCATCTCTATTTACGAACCTAACCCCAGACTGTCGTCCAATAGCAGTTAAATCCCGGAGACATAGCATACCAGACACTAAATTCATTCAGTCCGAGATCTCCCGGATGCTTAAGGAAGGCATTATAGAGCCTTCTCAATCTCCATGGCGCGCTCAAACACTTGTAGTATCCCCCGAAAATCACAAAAAGAGACTTGTTGTGGATTACTCCCAGACCATAAATCGGTTCACTCTCCTGGATGCTTATCCTCTTCCGCGGATAGAGGACATGGTAAACGAAATTGCCAGTTACCGAGTATTTAGCACCCTTGACTTAACCAGTGCCTATCACCAGGTCGCTATTAAACCAGAAGAGCGAAAATACACTGCATTTGAAGCTGCTGGATCCCTATACCAATTTTGCCGAATCCCATTCGGAGTGACCAATGGAGTAGCGAGCTTTCAGCGGGTTATAGACGACATCATCAAGCGAGATGACCTCAACGGAACCTACGCTTACATCGACAATGTTACCATCTGTGGGCAAAATCAAGCTGAACATGACTTGAATCTGAAAGAGTTTATGAATAGCGTGGTAAAGTACGGTCTGACACTGAACAAAAACAAGTGTCTTTACTCGCTTACCTCTATAG
The DNA here is from genome assembly GCA_037127315.1 of Ascarosepion bandense. NCBI lineage: Eukaryota > Metazoa > Mollusca > Cephalopoda > Sepiida > Sepiidae > Ascarosepion > Ascarosepion bandense. The sequence continues at coordinate 1,488,302 of JBBBDQ010001116.1, forward strand.
ATTTGCTCGGGTATACGATAAGCAAGGGTTCGGTAAAACCCGATCCTGATAGACTAAAAGGATTGATGGACTTACCAGTACCTCAAAACCTTCCTTCTCTTCGACGAGCTATGGGGATGTTCTCTCACTACTCTCGGTGGATCCCGAACTTTTCTGAAAAACTACATCCCCTAACAAAAGTTACCCGTTATCCTCTCTCTAAGGAACAAACAGAGGCCTTTAAGTGCCTGAAACAGGAGATTGCTAAATCGTCCCTGGTAGCTATAGACTCTTCTCTTCCTTTTGAAATCGAAACTGATGCTTCAGAACATGCTATCGCTGCCTCCCTAACCCAAAACGGTCGACCAGTAGCTTTCTTTTCAAGAACCCTAACTTCGGCTGAGAAAAAGCACTCATCAGTTGAAAAGGAGGCCTACGCTATTGTAGAAGCGATTCGAAAATGGCGACACTTATTACTTGGAAAGCACTTTAAGTTGATCACCGATCAGAAGTCAGTCTCGTTCATGCTCAATCCTAAAAGTAAGAGCAAGATAAAAAATGAAAAGATCACAAGATGGAAATTGGAACTTGCTTGTTTCAGTTATGATATAGCATATCGTTCAGGAAAACAGAATGCAGCTGCTGACGCCCTATCCCGGATTTGCTCTTCTACTACTGCTGCGGACAAGTTACACGGCTTGCACGAAGATTTATGTCATCCAGGAGTAACCCGAATGCTACATTTTGTCAGAAGCAAAAATATGCCGTACTCCGTAGAAAATGTAAGAGCAGTAGTCCGGTCGTGCCAAGTCTGTTCTGAGATTAAGCCTAGATTCATTGGAAGAGCACCTCAGACGCTCATAAAAGCGAGTCAACCTTTTGAGAGATTGAGTATTGACTTCAAGGGGCCTTTACCTTCAAGTTCCCGAAATCGCTACTTACTAACGGTGGTTGACGAATACTCTCGTTTTCCTTTCGCTTTCCCTTGTGCCGATGTGGCTGCTGCGACTGTCATTAAACACCTAACTAATCTATTCTCTGTTTTTGGAAATCCTTCTTTTGTACACTCAGATCGAGGAACAGCCTTCATGTCAGAGGAACTAAAAAGATTCCTACATTCTCGAGGCATCGCTACCAGTCGAACAACTGCGTTTAACCCTCAAGGCAACGGACAAGTAGAGAGATACAACGGCATCATCTGGCAAACGGTGAGTCTGGCTCTCCGATCAAGAAATCTCTCTATTGCTAATTGGGAAAAGGTGCTGGATGTGGCTCTCCATTGCATCCGCTCATTACTTTCCACTTCCATTAACTGTACTCCGCATGAACGGCTATTCAATTTCCAAAGAAAATCAGCTACAGGAGAGTCCATACCTACATGGTTAACAAGATCCAAATCAGCTCTCCTGAAGCGCCATTTACGTGGAAGTAAATATGAGCCCCAGGTGGAGACCGTTGAGATACTTGAAGTCAACCCGAACTATGCCCATGTACGCTTCAATAATGGGCGAGAAACAACTGTGTCCTTGCGTCACATAGCTCCTCTTGGTGATGGAATGAACAGTTTAGATGCGGAACCAGACCCTATGCCAGGGGACCCCCAAGAACTGGATGACCCTAACCGGTCTAACACTCCTTCATCTTTACAGAGTACTTCTGAAAACTTTGCTGCAGAGAATTCAGTTCCTACTACTTCTCTTCCCCCACTCTTGAATGATTCTCAGGAGACCTTGTCAGAAGATGCTGACTCACAAAACCTTCGACGTTCCAGTAGAACCCGTCGAAAACCTCCTTATTTAACTGAGAACTATCAACTTTAAACTTTCGTTTTCATTTCTTTTCTGTTTTCAGCTTGATCAAAGGATTCTACGGGACTCTCTTAATTGGAGATACCCTTTTGAGAGTCGCTGAACCCTTCCGCTCCCAAAAGATTGACGAACCCGAAGTTTCCTGGGCGGCGGAGAATGTGGTGATAAAGGAAGGAACTATATAATCTCCCTTACTTTCTTGAAACGAGTTGTTCCCCTTTTGTTTAGTTGACTGGTGAAAGGCCATATTAGCTGTGGATACCCCTAACACCAGTTCTTAGTTGAATAAAGCTTTTCTACAAGCTTATCTGACTTCTCCACTCAATTGTAAACTCGACCAATCACTTATTACAGAGTCACAATAAGAAAAAGAAATTTTTGTGAAATTAACAATAAGACACGCATATATATATATATATATATATATACACGCACACACACTGTTAAAGATAAGAGACAGTGAATGTCTATCATGTTTAATCCTGAGCTGTTCTAAACATAGTATTTTGGCTTTAATTTCAGGTGAAAATAAAAACACAAATTCTCCAACATTTGGATAATTGTAATATCAGACAGATTTTAATCAACAATACAATAATCCTCACTCATACACATAGTAAAAAAGAACCTTCAGATATTAGAGGCCATCTACATTAACTTAAAACGACCCACACTTAATAAAATCACATTTAAATCTGGTCATAACACATTACATTGCATTTAAATATATGGTTCTGTTATCATTTCGGGCTCTCACGCGGTGTGACGTCATAGAACCGCATTACAAATTTAAGAACTGTGTTTGCTATTTTTGGTAACTGTTATCATTGCTTAGCAAAGTTTTATGTCAACACAAGATAAAATAGTCGCTGATGGGTGTTTTTATGTTAACCTCTTTGAAGACGGCTCATGTGAGCCGAAAGCTAAGAACCAACTTAATAAAAAATTATCCAAATGTTGGAGAATTTGTCTTTATTTTCACTTGAAATTAAAGCCAAAATACGATGTTTAGAACGGCTCATGATTAAACATAGACATTCATTGTCTTTTATATTTAACAGTATATGTTTAGAAAATTATCTGCTGCTTCGATACACTATATATATGTACGTTCTGTTTGGTACAGTATTTGGTTAGAGTTTATCACTTTTGCATGCAGACAACTATAACTCCAAACCATGGCCTCTATATTATGTCACATTAAGTTGGTTGGCCTGGCATCAGGCTAAAATCGGGGTTTCTTCTAAGACAGGAGGTCACGTGACAACACATCTCTCGTATTAATTCGTTCCATACCTGTCCGACCTTACTGCACTCAGCTGTACTGTACTGTCTGAAAAAGTGCCGTGGTTGTGACGCACTTTGAGTACGCTTATCATTTCCAAATGACCAATGTGATCCTTCTTTTGGTTACTTGATCTACTCCCATCTCCTCTCCTGTGTGAGTGCCTCTTATTACTGCTCGAGGGGTGTGGAACATTTCTCCGTCTTTCCCGAAATTTACTGTGGCCATTTTTCTTTTTCTCATTGTTCATCTGATCAATCTCATCTCCTCTCCTGTGTGAGTGCTTCTTACCATTGACCAAGGTGCGTAGTCGAGCCTAAACAGCCAAATTTTAATTATCGCTCCAAAATTTATTTCTCTTTGAACCTTTGGTGTGTGGTCGTTTCATATGTTTTTTATCATTTCAGTTGTTGTAAGAAATTATCTACCTTTAGTCAAAAAGAAAAACCATGTGTTTCTCTTTTAATTATCAGCATCGCAAAATACTCTCGCCTCCTACAAAAATCTGGTGTAGGCGTCAAAGCTAACCTCGCAGCCGAGATTGAAAAAGACCTCCAATCCATAGTGGACTGGGGTAAGAAATGGCTAGTAAATTTTAATGCTTCTAAAACGAAGCTACTCTCAATTAACCATCATCGACAATCTCACCTACCTCCCATTAGCATGGACCAGGCTTGCCTCCCAGAGAGTAAAACACTACGCCTCCTTGGTCTCACACTTTCAGCGGACCTCAAATGGAATGACTATATCGAATCCATTGCTAAATCCGCTGCTATGAAAGTCGGTTCTCTGTGTAGGGCCCGGAAGTTTTTTTCGTCTAAATCTATCCTGCACATATATAAATCTACCATCCGCCCGTGCATTGAATACTGCTGCCATATCTGGTCGGGTGTCGCTGCTATTCTCCTCGGGCTTCTCTATAAGGTTCAGAGGAGGGTCTGTAATGTGATAGATACCGACTTGGCAGACCGCCTGCAGTCTCTCTCCCACCGGCGCGACGTGGCTTCCCTGTGTCTCTTCTATAAATACTTTCACGGCTTCTGCTCCGATGAACTTAGATCACTGGTGCTCCCTAAATACGAATTTGCACGAGATACTAGATTAGCAACTAGATCCCACCCTTTTACAGTGAAACCGATAAAATGCAACCGCAACTTCTACTCCAACAGTTTCTTTCCTCGCACTTCCCGACTGTGGAATTCCCTTCCACACGATTGCTTCCCCGACGGCTACAATCTCCAGGAGTTTAAATGTAAGGTAAATAGACACCTCCTAACACACTAACCTGCTCTCATTTTATCAAACACTCTTCCCATCTGCCCAACCCTCATCCTCGGTATCCTTACTCATCTGTCACCTTCCTCCTGACATTCCCTATGTCTAACCACTCCTTCTCTTTACCTTCCCCTATGTCGCCCCCATGCGCAATAGTGGCAGTGGAATACCTTGCTTGGGGTGAGATGATTGAAAAAAAAAAAACTCAACAAAGAAAACTTTATTTCTGGAAATTTCATCTCCCTTTCTGACCAGTGGGGTGGCTAGTCTCTAAGGGTCATACAATTCTTCATACCAGGGGAAAGTCTGTTTCAAATCAAATCTTTAGTCCGCTGTTGTTTTATTAATAGTTGTTAATTTTTCCAATAACCGAGAAACTCACTTTCCGCAATAATGTCTATTCCGAACTTTGTGACCAGCATTCAAGAGCCGTTGAAAAATATCTCGTAAATTCATTCATCTGTTTTTTCCTGTGTGGTCTTAGAATATCCTTCACTGTGCTTCTAGTGAATGAAAGAGAAAAATATTAAATTATTTTTTCTCCATCCCTCCTCACTTTCTCGGCACTAGAAATAGTATTACATGTGTTATTCGACAGCTGATTGCACGCGGGTCTCGTAAGACGATGCCAAAAAATGAGACTAAGGGCCTAACTTGTGTACTTAAGAAATCCATCTCTTCTCCCTCAAGATATTCGTTGAACAGCAGGATAGATTAGGTTCTATAGTCTTGGTTGGAAACCAGTGTAACATGGAAAGAAATGGCAACCTACTGTGGGGAAATCTTCTCTCTAGTCAGCCATAGATCGAAAGGAAAATCTCTTACGTCTTGCGTATGGCACTGAACTGACTGATTGATTTGCAATTTCATATGGGGAACATAATAAAAACGATTGATATATTACAATTTAAGAGAAAATACATATGAAAAAAAATGAAACTATTGGAGTAGATAGACTAAACTATCGCCCAGTTCACACTCCACCCACGTCAATTGAACAGGTGTAGAGGCTCATCCCTTGTTCCCTGTTTAGGATGTGGTTTCCGGCTTTCTCTCTTCTAATCTTTCCACTCTTACGTAGCCCCTGGCACATCAGTGGCGTTACTGCCTTGCTCGGGGTGATATGATTTTAAAAAAAAAAAAGAATGCGTTAGTATTTTTCAATTTCGCAATATCTAATATGGCGAAAAGTTAATCAGTTGATAAATACGTAGGAGGAAATAAAACTTTATATAACAACAACAGAATGTAAACAGCACAACACTGTCAAAGCTTATATGGGAACTGAAATATGTGCGCGTATGTAGAAGTAGTAATGGTACAGCGTTATCATTTAAATGAATAGTTAAATAGAAATATTGAAAGAAATTTAATTTTTGTGTCTGTATTTTTTAATCTGTTTTTATTTTATAACACTTAAATGTATAGACTTTAAAAAATTAATAAAGTGTGTCGTGATGTTTTCATTTGCTCCTAGGTGTGCCGTTTCTTAAAATGGTTGAGAAACAGTGTTGTGGAATAAAGAGTGAGTTACAACTTGAAATGTGGAGTAACAAACATTCTCGAATATGAGGACAAGGAAAAGAAATCCAAGGGGAACTACTCTTCTCTCCTGACATTAACCAAGGGAGATAACTCTCGCTATCTTTAAGATAATTTTTCAAATTTTAAGCGCGTTTTGTTAGAAGTATAGAAGTATTTTAAAAGTTCAATATTGCTTTATTCATTATTTTTACTTTATTTTAATTCTCTCCTCTGTCGGTAGGTACAGCTTCAGGAGATAAGTAAATTTATTGCGACGACTGACTTAAGAAGTTTAAGATGTTCTGTCGATACTGAATAAATAAAATGAGAACACAATTGTTAGTAACTTACTAAGTTACTAAGGCGTCTTTTCATGTCATAAGTCCCGTCATCTGACGTGGTGTTGAACTTATTTTTCAGCCTAAATATATCTCTGCTTATCTTGGAGGTTGTGGTAAAGAGCTTAGCGTTGAGGATAATTAGTCTGTTTTCCAATTTTGTAGTGTGTTGAACTATGGGATTATGAATTTTTTGTTTTGTTTTGTTTTAGAAAGTACCTATTCTGTCGGGTGGTGGTACCTACATTTTTGGATTTGTTGACTTTGTTCGTTTTCTACTGCTGAGAATGAGGTGACATAGTGAAGAGGTCTAAAGGATTTTTTTTTCCAATGTATTTATCTTCATTTGGGGCTAGATATTCTAAGGGTCAATCCTTCTTAAGAGTTACACCATTGAAACTGAATTTTAAGTTTTTAAAATATCACAAATTATTTTAATTAAAATTTAAAAAAAATTAAAACAAATCTTGTAAAAATTAATTCATCATCGATTTTTTTTCCCTTTAGACAATATTGTCCCTACCTTATTCATAAGCAATTAAAAGCTTCTCTAATTAAATAATGTATCAGATTTATTGCGTTGTTTTTTTCACTTTTCGATTCAAAAAGAGATTTTTGGTAAAACGAGGTTCGATTTTGCAAAAAAAAAAATCGGTGAAATAACATTGTCACTAAAAATTATCACGTTGAAATTTCTCAAGTTTTTATAAAATTAAGTAAGGGGGTGAAACATATAAAAAATGATTCTACGAGGATATTTTTAAATTTTGAAATAATTTAACTGACTTGTCAATAAATCCTGAAAATTTAATTAAAATCCGACAATTATTTAATTTTTGCAATAATTTCCAAATCAATGTGTGTATCACTGCAAAAAAGAAGCTAAAATTTGCGATGATAAAAGTTACTACAATCGCTTACGCAAGAAAACAAGATTTCTTTATCAAAATGTCTAATGTTCTTAAGAAGGAGTTAAAAATTTCATTAATTATTAAAACAATACTTTAATCTTTCTTGTTAATAATAGCATAATGATTTAGACGATGAAACTTTGTTTTCATTTACGTTTTAGGGGCTTTTTTTTTTTCATCAAAATGTTGTAGAGAATATGTAGCCCAAAATACCTATAATTAAAAAAAACCTATGATTTTATTTTTGGTTGTGGTGATTAAATCGTTTTTAATTGTGAGTTTGCGGTAATCTTTAAAATAGTTACCTCCACGAAGTCGCCCCGAAAAAACAATATGAAGAAAAAAATCCCCAAACTTAATAAAAACGAACTTTTTCCATCAAGATGTTTATTATTAAGTGGAAAGATCAAAGTAATTTTTTTATTATTTATAAAATTTCTTTAATCCTTTCTATCATTTTCGAGAGTTTGGTAAGAAAATCTTGTTTGTTTTTTTTTTTTTTTTTTTTTTTTTTTCGTCAGCTGGTAACCAAATTGTTAACAAAGTTTATAATGTAATATTACGTAACTCAATTTTTTTCTCTATGACATTATTTAATTAGATAAGCTTTTAATTGCTTTTAATATATATATATATATATATAATGACATTATAGTCTGAAGAATTTATTTTTTGATGAATGATCTATCTTTACAAGAATTATTTTCAATTTTTTTAAAATTGTGATAATGTATAAAAAAATTTTATTTTAATTCCACAAAGCTCTGTGGTGGTTAGGTTATTAAGTGAAGACTATATTTACTAATCAAGACTTGAAAAGTTTAATACAAATCATCGTGTCGAGAGATTTGTAAAATAATTTATTATATTTTATTTTAATTTGGGTGTCTATCGGAAGGTTTTATATGTATGGTATTTTTTATGTAATATTTAAAGGTCACGTTTTTCACTGTTTCTTCCCCTTGCAGGAAAAAAAATTGAACACGTAGCTATAATATACAACAGTGCCATTTATTTATATTTAAAAAATAGTATGTTATGCATGTGTTGCTTATATATTCAATAATAAAATGTTCGTATCTAAAATACGTGGTTTGTGCCGTAAATTTTGTATGTGAAATATTCATGGTCTCTAAAGTGGATGGTCGCAAGATCTCATCTTGATATTAATTCAAACTGGAAATTAAAATGGCTAAAAGGATTCGTTTATCAATATTCTGACGAGGTACAGCTGCAGTTTTGGCAAATCATACGAAAGAATGAAATCATACATTTGTAAAATTTATTTATTTTGTGGTGTAGGTCACGAGCAACGTCCGCTCATCAATATTGGGAGCTGCGAAGCACAGACACGATCATTGAAACAACTGATACAACGTTTATAAAAGCACATAACGTTCTTATCTAATAATTACAGCATTTTCATTTTTTTAAAAATAGCAACAAGAGAAAATAGTTCTAACATAGAGGATTATGTTGAGATAATCTTTAACTGGGATTTACTACTTATTAATCTCCTTATCTTCTGCACAAGGCGATTAACAGAAGAGAAAAAAAAAACTAGAATTTGGTCTAACATTACTCGTGATCTAAAAATATAATCCTCTCCACAGAAATTGTTGGATATGGAAACGTGGGTTTAAAGTTAAAGTGGTGAATTCAAATTAACCGCTGATATGCACTACAGTAGATACCTCTACTAATTCGTTGAAAAAAAAAAAACAGTATAGTATAAAGAAAAAAAGCAACAAAATTAATAAAACTTGTACAAAGTCTTGTGGCGGTTAGGTTATTAAGGGAAGACTATATTTTCTAATAGAAAATTGAGAATTTTCTGGTACAAATCGTCTATTCATTGTATTTTTAAAATATTTTTTAATTTTTCATGGTAATTTCAATGTTACATTAAAAGGTCATGTTTTACGGTTTCTTTTCCTTACAGGAAAAAAAATTAAACAATTATGTCAATTCTGTTCAGCCATACTTAGCTTATTTCGCCATCTGGCTGTCGTAACACGTCAATCATTTACGGCAAAGATGAAAAAGATCAACGCTCAGTGGTTAAGAAATAATTTTATTCTAAATTTCATGCTATAAATAAGTAATACTTGTATAAGTCAGATTAATTTGACTTTAAATTTGCTAATTTTCCAAAAGTAAAGATGTATATTTTATTTTTGCAAGGTTTTTAAAACCGAGAATTAACTTTTCTTTACAAATGAGTCGATTGCTAAAAAATAACCGAAAAATTGAAAAAATTTTTAAAAACCTCAACATTTTAGATACAATTTCTGTTTGAAATACACCAGAGTATTTTGCTTACTGGAAATTGTAAATTTAATCATTTAGCTTTCAAATAAAACTAAAATTTTATTTTTAAAATTTCCATTTAAATGTTAGGTATCGAAAATGAGTAGAGGTACCTACACTACAGGCCACAAGTTTAGGGATTTATTCTGGAATCAATAATTAGTAAGTTTCATGTCATCCTTGGTTTAATTAACTCGTATTAAGCTAAAATGCTGAAACTATTTAACCCTTGGCATGCATGGCATCCATTCCTTTAAAGAGGTGGTTACCTAAATATTAACATCCGCCAAGCATAAGATTACCTTCAGACAACAAGATTAGACAAAATAATGTTTAAGACTCGAAGGGAACTTATAGAAAAAAAGAGACAGAAAAAATAATCATTCACATATAACAAAAAATGTAACCTTATAGAATCAACAACAAAATAAAATGGTGGTATAGTCAATAAAACCTTGCCTTTACTCATTTATAATTTCAACCTTATATATATATATATATTACGGAAATCAACGAATTATAACGAAACTTGGGTATAAGCAACCGACAATTTGAAATGAATTGTTTGAGCATTTGATAGGGGTCGCAGGTTCGAATCTTGCCGAATAGCACACATTTTCGTAATAAAAAATTTATCGTAAATAATCAGGCTGGTAGAAATAAATATATAATACTGTTTCATTAAAAACAGAATATCTACTTAAATACGAGTATCGATAAAAAATAATGTTCAAACAATTCATTTCATATATATATATATATATATATATATGTGTGTGTGTGTGTGTGTGTGTGACGTCATAGAACCGCATTACAAATTTACGAACTGCGTTTGCTATTTTTGGTATTGCAAAGTTTCATGTCAACACAAAATAAAATCGTCGCTGATGGTGGATGTTTTTATGTTAACGTCTTTGTAACCTCTCTGAAGATGGCTCATGTGAGCCGAAAGCTTAGAACCAACTTAATAAAAAAGTATCCAAATGTTGGAGAATTTACTTTACAAAAAAAAAAAAAAAATAGAATTTATATATATATGAGACAATGAATGTTTATTATGTTTAATCATGAGCCGTTCTAAACGTCTTAATTTCAGTTGAAAATAAAGACAAAAATTCTCCAACATTTGGATAATTTTTTATTAATTTGGTTCTAAGCTTTCGGCTCACATGAGCCCTCTTCAGAGAGGTTATTAAGATGGTAATACACCATCACCGACGATTTTATTTTGTGTTGATATAAAACTCCGCTAGTCAACTGCAATAGTTACCAAAAATAACAAACGCAGTTCGCAAATTTGCAATGCGGTTCTATGACGTCACACCGCGTGATAGCGCGAAATGACAACAGAACCATGTATTCAAATGCAATGTAACGTGTTAATAGCCTCTCTGAAGATGGCTCATGTGAGCCGAAATCTTAGAATCAAATTAATAATAAATATCCAAATGTTGGAGAATTTTTGTTTTTATTTTCAACTGAAATTAAAGCCAAAATACGATGTTTAGAACGGCTCATGAATAAAATTAATAGACATTCATTGTCTCTTATATTTAATAGTATATGTTTAGAAAATTATTTGCTGCCCCGATACACTATATATGAACAAATAAATATAAGTAAATATATACGCACGCAAATACACAAGCAAGAAACAGAATACGTACAGAATAATTAAAAATCCATAAAACATTATATACAGAATAAAAAACACTTACTCAGATCTACTTATATACAACCTTTTGGCATAAATACACGCAAATAAGCACAAGAACATTGACACATAAGCGAACGCACACATATATAAGTGCATAAACAAGAAACAAATATATATACACACATACATGGACAAACGAACATATATATACACCCAAATACGCATACACATAGAATAGGAACATATATAAACACACATGTACATTTACATACATATTAGCATGTGGAACAAAATATCAATATGCACTCACCTACATACATACATTCATATGTAGACAAACCCATGCACCTAAGTATACATAGATATTCTAATCTAAACACAGGTAAAAAAAAAAAGAACCCAGATATACAGTTAAAAAACAGGCACTAATACGAAATTCAGAAACCATGCGAAATTGGTGCCTCAAGAATCATAATTTTTAAATATTAATTTGACAATCGGTGCTATAATAAAAAAAATATAAAATATGAAGCAGATGGTATACGCTAGATTAAAATCTTTCGAATATTAACATGATAATCTGTTAGATTAAATACATCATAACTATATGTGACGGTATATATTAGAGTAAATACTTAAAAAATATTAATATGATAATATATGCCAAGTTCAATGCCAGCAAATATTGATTTGACAATCCATGTCAGATGGAATTACCCATCAAATAAAGGTAAATAAGAATTGACGCCAGTAAAAATAGCATACATAAATGCTTAATATATTAAGCCCATATTGTAAAGTAAACAATGAACTATGTTTACAGCGAACGGTAAGTTCATTTCTTTGGTTTAAAAGATTAACCTTGTCTTTAAACCTGATGATTGCTAACTTCTCATTGAAACAAAAATAGCAAGGTGCACGGAGGGAATTACAAGTCCGAACTTTTGTAAGTACTTTCCATTTAACAGTAGAGGTTTTGTTTTTTCTTTTAAACACCAAATGTACTTGGATAACGAAGTGCTGTATTTATAGGAACAGTTATTTAAAGATAGTGCGTGATGATACCAACGGCTTTTGGACGGGTTTTTAGTAGGCCCGACATAAAACTTTTTAATATCAAGATTTTCAATCGTAGAGATAAAACAAAAATAAAGTAGGGAACTAGCCTATTGTCCACTACATAATAATTGCTTAGCTAGTTCCCTAGTTTGATTGAATATACTCTTTCCCGTCCTGTCAGCGGGAAACATTAAATCGAGAAAGCCCTACAAGTCACTCTACTGGAGGTTAGCATTAGCCATGCTGATGGCATACAAAGAAAACGATCCAAACAGAGCAGTTTCGTTTTGGAGATGTTCGAATTAACATGTCATTCCTTACCCCAGTTAACAACATTCCGTAGGTCATTTTTGAGATCAGCTGCCAATTTGACCTTATCGAACTGACCAGACTTATCATTAAGACAGGAGCAAATCGTTGTGTCATCAGCACAGATACCAGGTTGAGAATTGATGACATCAAGAAGTTCGTTGATGAAAATTAGGAACAATGTAGGTCCGCGGATATAGCACTGGGGAACACGTGCATTAACCTAGAAATCTCTAGAAATCTCTAGAAGAGGCCACGTTCAAGATGAATTTACTTTCGATTTGCTGGGAAAGATTGAAACAAATCAGAAATTCGCCCCCCCCCCAAATACTCTAACCTTTCAACTTGTAAAGATCACCATGGCAAACGCTTTCGACAAACCCACAGTAAGAGCGCGAGCTTTACCCTTCTTATCTAAACTTTGATAGACAATTTCAGTAATAAGCGTTAATACATCAGCAGTGGATTTAGAGAAGCAAAAGTCATACTGCGCGTCAGAAAGGAGACTTAGAGATGTTTAACAAATCCATTCGTCTCTAGTATTTTGGAAAAAGAGGTAAAAAGTCAATAGGCCGATATTTTAAAAGGTCAGATGGTTCACTTGAATTCAGTAAGACAGGTTCTACAGAAAAGATTAGGAGGCCGAGATTTAAAAGGGTCATTTGGTTCACGAGTTCTTTAAGACAGAGATACAGAAATATTTAGAAAGCCTATACTTAAAATGATCAGATGGTTCACTACTGTTTTTAAGATAGGGACTACAGAAAAGATTAATATGCCGATAGTTAAAAGGGTCAGATGGGTCTTTTAGACAGGAGCTACAGATAAGATTAAGAGACCGACAGTTAAAATAAAATATATATCTCTCATTCGTTATTTTTGGAAAATTATCAAATTTAAAGTTAAATTAATCTGATTTGAAACAAATATTACTTGTTTAATGACATGAAATTTAGAATAAAAGTATTTCTTAATCACTAAGGTCTGACAAGTTGACCTATCAAGTAGGCGATGACAGCATCTATCAATCCGAAAGTATGGTGACCGAAAGTTGACATAACCCAGTTTAACATTTCGTAAGAGGAATAACCCTTAAAAAAGGTGATCTTTTAATGATATGGGTCTTATAATTTCCAAAGTAAAAGAAAATGTGCGGTTTAACATAATAAAAAAAAAATAGAAATTATTTTACAAGTTTTAATTCTAAATGATTTGTATAAAGGTTATGAATTTTCGATTTGTAAATAAAGTCTATTTTTAATGAACTAAAGACACTGAGTAACTGGAAGAAATTTAAAAAGATGTTTGAAACAAAAAAAAAACAAAAATGAAAACAATTCTTAGAAAAATTCATTATTCATCGAATGTTTTTCTTCTTCTTCTTCAGAATATGATATCCAAAAATTATATTATTTATAAAATCAATTAAAACTTTATCTACATTAAAAAATAGCGTAGTTTTAATGCATTTTTGATTTTACTATTCAGAGCAGATTTTTGGAAAAATGATCCCATAATTAAAAAAAATAATTACGTGATTAACATTCCCCAATGAGTCAATGAATTGTTAGAGATAATGTTTTTCTAGAAGTTTTAAGTAATTAATTAGAGTGTGTGTGGGGGGGGGGGGGGTAACAGATGTAAAAAATATTTTTACCAAGATTTTCTAAAAATAATAATCGCATAAATAATTTCATTCATTTGGAAATAAGTCTTGAAAGTTTCATTAAAATCAAACAATTACTTTATTTTTGCAAGAGTTTTCAAATTAATGTGTCTTTCAACGCCAAAAGACCGACTTGCGTAATATAACGTTTTTTTGCTTAAAAGTCAAATTAACAAATTACGTGAATCGCTGACAAAAAACAAAAATAAAAGAAATTTTAATTAAAATTTCGAACGAGTTAGAAAGGATTAAAAAAAAATTTAAAAATAATGACAACAAAATTTGATCTTTCCTAATCATTTTGATGATAAAACTTTGTTTTTATTAAGTTTGAGCCCTTTTAACATCATGCTATATACTGTTTTTTCTGCAAGTGAGTGGAGGTACTAGGTACCTCCACGAATTCGCTGAAAAAAAAAACAAAAACAAACAAAAAACAAAAAACGCATAGTATGAAGAAAAAAGGTCTCAAACTAAATAAAAACAAAGTTTTATCGGCAAAATGTTTGTTATTATTAAGAGGATAAATCAAAGTATTTTTTAATTATTTAAAATTTTTAAAAAAATTCTTTCTAGCACGTTCGCCCATAAAAAGGTTTAAATGGTTCAGTTGAGACTACAGTTGAGACTACAGTTCAGTTGAGACTACAGAAAATGTTAATAGGCCATCAATTTAAAAAGTCAAAAGTGGTTCACTTGATAAGGAAACTACAGCAGAGGTAAATAGGCCGATAATGAAAAACAGATTGTTCACTTCATTTCTTTAAGACAGGGACTACAGAAAAGTTTAATAGGTCGATATAGTTAAGTGTCAAATGGTGCACTTGAGGTTTTTTTAAAATCAGGAACTACAGATAAAGTCAGGGGCTGATAGTTCAAAAGGTCAGGTTGTTCACTTGGATTCTTTAAAACAGGGTCTACAGGAAATGTTAGTAGGTCGATAATTAGTGTCAGATGCTGCTCTTGATGTCTTTATGACAGTGACTACAAACATTATTAGCTGGCCAATAGTTAAGAGGGTCTTATAGTTCACTTGTTTTCTTTAAGTCAGAGACTGCAGAAAAGCTGACTAGACCGAAAGATAAAAGGGTCAGATAGTTCACTTGAGTTCTTTAAAACATGCTCTACACAAAATGGTAATAGGCCGATTGTTAAAAGTGTCAGATGGTTCACTTGAGTTCTTAAAGACAAGAAAACATTAATCGGTCGATTGGTAAAAGGATAATATGGTTCGGTCGAGTTCCTTAAGACAAAGACTACAGAAAATGGTAATAGGCCGATAACTAAAAGTGTCAGATGGTTCACTTGAGTTCTTTACCACAGGTACCACAGAAAATATTAATAGGCCCATAATTTAAAAAGTCGGATGGTTCCTATGAGTTGTTTAAAGAAAGGACTACAGGAAATATACCTATAATTACAAGGGTTAGAGAGTACGTTTTAGTTCTTGAAGACGGGAGCTAAAAAAAGTTCAATAGTTTAAACCAGGGACTACGGAAGAAGTAAATAGGTCAATAATTAAAAGGGTCATATGGACAGGGATAATAGGCCGATAGTAAAAATGGTCAAATGGTTCACTAGTGTCCTTTAAGACAGGGATTTCCAAAAAAGTAAATTGGCCAATAATTAAAAGTGTCAGATGGACAGGGATAATAGGCCAATTTTAAAAATGGTCAAATTTTTACTAGAGTCCTTTAAGACAAAGATTATCGAAGAAGTAAATAGGCCGATAATTAAAAGGGTCAGATTGACAGGTATAATAAGCCGATAGTAAAAATGGTCAAATGGTTTAATAGGGTCTTTTAAGTCAGAGACTACTTACGAAATAAATGGGCAGATAATTAAAAAAAGTCAGATGGACAGAGATAATAGTAAAAAATTGTTTCCTAGAGTTCTTTAAGCCAGGGACTATGAAATAAGTAAATAGACCGATAATTAAAAGGGTTAGATGGACAGGGATAATAGATCGATAGTAAAAAATGGTCATATGTTTTACTAGGGTCCTTTAAGCCAGGGATTATTTAAAAAGTAAATAGGCCGATAATTTAAAGGGTCAGATACCCAGGGTTAATAGGCCGATAGTAAAAATGGTCAAATGGTTTAATAAGGTGTTTTAAATCTGGGACTACTTACGAAGTAAATGGGCCGATAATTAAAAGGGTCAGATGGACAGAGATAATAAGCCGATAGTAAAAATGGTCAAATTGTTTACGAGAGTCCTTTAAGCCAGGGACTACGAAAGAAGTAAATAGACCGATAATTAAAAGGGTCAGATGGGTAGGGAAAATAGGCCGATAGTAAAAATGGTCAAATTGTTTACTAGAGTCCTTTAAGCTAAGAATTATCGAAAAAGTAATTTTTCGATAATCCTTAGCTTAAAGGACTCTAGTAAACAATTAACGTCGATAATTAAAAGGGTCAGATGAACAGGGATGATTGACCGATAGTAAAAATGATTTACTAGTGTCCTTTAAGCCCGGGACTGCGGAAGTAGTAAATAGGACGATAATTAAAACGGTCAGAAGGACAGGAAAAATAGGCCGATAGTAAAAAGGGTCAAATAGTTTAATAGGGTCTTTTACGTCAGGGACTACTTACGAAGTAAATGGGCCGATAATTAAAAGGGTCAGATGGACTGTGATAATAGGCCGATGGTAAAAATGGTCAAATTTTTTACTAGATTTTTTAAGCCAAGGATTACCAAGGAAGTAAATAGATCGATGTTTTAGCATGATGTCTGCAGTCATATTTATATCACAGAGTAGAGGCTTAGCTGTACGTATAAAGTCAGACTAAAACAGTTGACAAAGCATGTATATGCACAAAAGCTAAGTATTATCTACCATGTATTCAAGTATGAAACCAGAATAACATATATCATATTTTTGGTATTTAAAAGCTTTCAGGAAAATTAAGTTTGGGCATTAAATGACCCATAAGATGTTGATATTCCATTAAACAAAGAAATCAATCAATCAACTAGGCAAAGATACTCCAAATGAGTCAAAAATAAAATTGGAAGAGAATTTACGAACAAAACTTCATTATCTGCAGACAGCGATAGCACCTGAAATTAAGTGAGGACAGAGAAGACGTAATCTTATTTAACACGCAAAGCCGCCAGTAATCACGTGAACCAAACTTGTTAGAGGTTATACGGTCCTTTATTCTTTCTTTTTTGAGGACAAGTTTTGAATTATTACGAGCCTTTAGTGATCGGTGATATGACGCTCATACAGCCGGAAAAAAGTGACTCCTGTGGGCTATAACAACTGAATAGGCAGGTGTGAACCAAATAAGTTTTCCATTATTACGAGCGGGCACAAGGAGGCACCTGTAGTGATCGGTGATATGACGCTCATACAGCCGGAAAAAAGTGACTCCTGTGGGCTATAACAACTGAATAGGCAGGTGTGAACCAAATAAGTTTTCCATTATTACGAGCGGGCACAAGGAGGCACCTGTAGTGATCGGTGATATGACGCTCATACAGCCGGAAAAAAAGTGACTCCTGTGGGCTATAACAACTGAATAGGCAGGTGTGAACCAAATAAGTTTTCCATTATTACGAGCGGGCACAAGGAGGCACCTGTAGTGATCGGTGATATGACGCTCATACAGCCGGAAAAAAAGTGACTCCTGTGGGCTATAACAACTGAATAGGCAGGTGTGAACCAAATAAGTTTTCCATTATTACGAGCGGGCACAAGGAGGCACCTGTAGTGATCGGTGATATGACGCTCATACAGCCGGAAAAAAAGTGACTCCTGTGGGCTATAACAACTGAATAGGCAGGTGTGAACCAAATAAGTTTTCCATTATTACGAGCGGGCACAAGGAGGCACCTGTAGTGATCGGTGATATGACGCTCATACAGCCGGAAAAAAAGTGACTCCTGTGGGCTATAACAACTGAATAGGCAGGTGTGAACCAAATAAGTTTTCCATTATTACGAGCGGGCACAAGGAGGCACCTGTAGTGATCGGTGATATGACGCTCATACAGCCGGAAAAAAAGTGACACCTGTGGGCTATAATTGAATCGAATAGGCAGGTGTGAACCAAATAAGTTTTCCATTATTACGAGCGGGTACGGAGGCACCTGTAGTGATCGGTATATGACGCCTATACAGCCGGAAAAAAAGGATTCCTGTGGGCTATAACAACTAATAGGCAGGTGTGAACCAAATAAGTTTTCCATTATTACGAGCGGCACAAGGAGGCACCTGTAGTGATCGGTGATATGACGCTCATACAGCCGGGCAAAAAGTGACTCCTGTGGGGCTATAACAACTGAATAGGCAGGTGTGAATCAAATAAGTTTTCCATTATTACAAGCGGGCACAAGGAGGCACCTGTAGTGATCGGTGATATGACGTCTATACAGCCGGAAAAAAAAGTGACTCTGTGTAATACTATAACAACTGAATATGGGTGTGAACCAAATAAGTTTTCCATTATTACGAGCGGGCACAAGGAGGCACCTGTAGTGATCGGTGATATGACGCTCATACAGCCGGGAAAAAGTGATTCTGTGGGCTATAAATAAATAACTGAATAGCAGGTGTGAACCAAATAAGTTTTCCATTATTACGAGCGGGCACAAGGAGGCACCTGTAGTGATCGGTGATATGACGCTCATACAGCCGGGCAAAAAGTGACTCCTGTGGGCTATAACAACTGAATAGGCAGGTGTGAACCAAATAATTTTTCCATTATTACGAGCGGGCACAAGGAGGCACCTGTAGTGATCGGTGATATACGCTCATACAGCCGGAAAAAAAGTGACTCCTGTGGGCTATAACAACTCAATAGGGGCAGGTGAACCAAATAAAGTTTTCCATTATTACGAGCGGGCACAAGGAGGCACCTGTAGTGATCGGTGATATGACGCTCATACAGCTGAAAAAGTGACTCCTGTGGGCTATAACAACTGAATAGGCAGGTGTGAACCAAATAAGTTTTCCATTATTACGAGCGGGCACAAGGAGGCACCTGTAGTGATCGGTGATATGACGCTCATACAGCCGGAAAAAAAGTGACTCTGGGCTATAACAACTGAATAGGCAGGTAGAACCAAATAAGTTTTCCATTATTACGAGCGGGCACAAGGAGGCACCTGTAGTGATCGGTGATATGACGCTCATACAGCCGGAAAAAAGTGACTCTGTGGGCTATAACAACTGAATAGGCAGGTGTGAACCAAATAAGTTTTCCATTATTACGAGCGGGCACAAGGAGGCACCTGTAGTGATCGGTGATATGACGCTCATACAGCCGGAAAAAGTGACTCCTGTGGGCTATAACAACTGAATAGGCAGGTGTGAACCAAATGTTTTCCATTATTACGAGCGGGCATTACGAGGCACCTGTAGTGATCGGTGATATGACGCTCATACAGCCGGAAAAAAAAGTGACTCCTGTGGGCTATACCACCGAATAGGCAGGTGTGAACCAAATAAGTTTTCCATTATTACGAGCGGGCAGTGATAAAACTGTAGTGATCGGTGATATGACGCTCATACAGCCGGAAAAAAAAGTGACTCCTGTGGGCTATAACAACTGAATAGGCAGGTGTGAACCAAATAAGTTTTCCATTATTACGAGCGGGCACAAGGAGGCACCTGTAGTGATCGGTGATATGACGCTCATATTGTCGGAAAAAAGTGACTCCTGTGGCTATAACAACTGAATAGGCAGGTGTGAACCAAATAAGTTTTCCATTATTACGATAAGACAAGGAGGCACCTGTAGTGATCGGTGATATGACGCTCATACAGCCGGAAAAAGGACTCCTGTGGGCTATAACAATCGAATA
Organism: Ascarosepion bandense; assembly: GCA_037127315.1. Classification (NCBI taxonomy): domain Eukaryota; kingdom Metazoa; phylum Mollusca; class Cephalopoda; order Sepiida; family Sepiidae; genus Ascarosepion; species Ascarosepion bandense. Next base: position 1,508,240 of record JBBBDQ010001116.1, read on the forward strand.
GGCAGTGGTGTGAACCAAATAAGCTTTTCCATTATTACGAGCGGGCACAAGGAGGCACCTGTAGTGATCGGTGATATGACGCTCATACAGCCGGAAAAAAGTGACTCCTGTGGGCTATAACAACTGAATAGGCAGGTGTGAACCAAATAAGTTTTCCATTATTACGAGCGGGCACAAGGAGGCACCTGTAGTGATCGGGAAAGATATGACGCTCATACAGCTTGAAAAAGTGACACCTGTGGGCTATAACAACTGAATAGCAGGTGTGAACCAAATAAGTTTTCCATTATTACGAGCGGGCACAAGGAGGCACCTGTAGTGATCGGTGATATGACGCTCATACAGCCGGAAAAAGTGACTCCTGTGGGCTATAACAACGAACAGGCAGGTGTGAACCAAATAAGTTTTCCATTATTACGATGGGCACAAGGAGGCACCTGTAGATCGGTGATATGACGCTCATACAGCCAAGCAAAGTGACTCCTGTGGGCTATAACAACTGAATAGGCAGGTGTGAACCAAATAAAAGTTTCCATTATTACAAGCGGGCACAAGAAGGAGGCACCTGTAGTGATCGGTGATATGACGCTCATACAGCCGGAAAAAAAGTGACTCTTGTGGGCTATAACAACTGAATAGGCAGGTGTGAACCAAATAAGTTTTCCACATGAGCGGCACAAGGAGGCACCTGTAGTGATCGGTGATATGACGCTCATACAGCCGGGAAAAAGATTCTGTGGGCTATAACAACTGAATAGGCAGGTGTGAACCAAATAAGTTTTCCATTATTACGAGCGGGCACAAGGAGGCACCTGTAGTGATCGGTGATATGACGCTCATACAGCCGGGCAAAAGTGACTCCTGTGGGCTATAACAACTGAATAGGCAGGTGTGAACCAAATAATTTTTCCATTATTACGAGCGGGCACAAGGAGGCACCTGTAGTGATCGGTGATATGACGCTCATACAGCCGGAAAAAAAAGTGACTCCTGTGGGCTATAACAACTGAATAGGCAGGTGTGAACCAAATAAGTTTTCCATTATTACGAGCGGGCCAAGGAGGCACCTGTAGTGATCGGTGATATGACGCTCATACAGCCGGAAAAAGTGACTCCTGTGGGCTATAACAACTGAATAGGCAGGTGTGAACCAAATAATGACATTACGAGCGGGCACAAGGAGGGCACCTGCAGACCGTAGATATGACGCCTACAGCCGGAAAAAAAAGTGACTCCTGTGGGCTATAACAACTGAATAGGCAGGTGTGAACCAAATAAGTTTTCCATTATTACGAGCGGGCACAAGGAGGCACCTGTAGTGATCGGTGATATGACGCTCATACAGCCGGAAAAAGTGACTCCTGTGGGCTATAACAACTGAATAGGCAGGTGTGAACCAAATAAGTTTTCCATTATTACGAGCGGGCACAAGGAGGCACCTGTAGTGATCGGTGATATGACGCTCATACAGCCGGAAAAAAAGTGACTCCTGTGGGCTATAACAACTGAATAGGCAGGTGGAACCAAAAAGGTTTTTCCATTATTACGAGAGGGCACAAGGAGGCACCTGTAGTGATCGGTGATATGACGCCTATACAGCCGGAAAAAAAGTGACTCCTGTGGGCTATAAATAACTGAATAGGCAGGTGTGAACCAAATAAGTTTTCCATTATTACGAGCGGGCACAAGGAGACACCCGTAGTGATCAGTGATATGACGCTCATACAGCCGGAAAAAAGTGACTCCTGTGGGCTATAACAACTGAATAGGCAGGTGTGAACCAAATAAGTTTTCCATTATTACGAGCTGGCACAAGGAGACACCTGTAGTGATCAGTGATATGACGCTCATACAGCCGGAAAAAAAGTGACTCCTGTGGGCTATAACAACTGAATAGGCAGGTGTGAACCAAATAAGTTTTCCATTATTACGAGCGGGCACAAGGAGACACCTGTAGTGATCAGTGATATGACGCTCATACAGCCGGAAAAAAGTGACTCCTGTGGGCTATAACAACTGAATAGGCAGGTGTGAACCAAATAAGTTTTCCATTATTACGAGCGGGCACAAGGAGGCACCTGTAGTGATCGGTGATATGACGCTCATACAGCCGGAAAAAAGTGACTCCTGTGGCCTATAACAACTGAATAGGCAGGTGTGAACCAAATAAGTTTTCCATTATTACGAGCGGGCACAAGGAGGCACCTGTAGTGATCGGTGATATGACGCTCATACAACCGGAAAAAAAATGACTCGTGGGCTATAACAACTGAATAGGCAGGTGTGAACCAAATAAGTTTTCCATTATTGATGAGCGGGGCACAAGGAGACACCTGTATAGATCAGATATGACGCTCATAACAGCCGGAAAAAAAGCGACTCCTGTGGGCTATAACAACCGAATAGGCAGGTGTGAACCAAATAAGTTTTCCATTATTACGAGCGGGCACAAGGAGGCACCTGTAGTGATCGCAGATATGACGCTCATACAGCCGGAAAAAAGTGACTCCTGTGGGCTATAAAATAACTGAATAGGCAGGTGTGAACCAAATAAGTTTTCCATTATTGGCGAGCGGGCACAAGGAGGCACCTGTAGTGATCGGTGATATGACGCTCATACAGCCGGAAAAAGTGACTCCTGTGGGCTATAACAACTGAATAGGCAGGTGTGAACCAAATAAGTTTTCCATTATTACGAGCGGGCATTGGCGATAGCACCTGTGGTGATCGGTGATATGACGCTCATACAGCCGGAAAAAAAAGTGACTCCTGTGGGCTATAACAACTGAATAGGCAGGTGTGAACCAAATAAGTTTTCCATTATTACGAGCGGGCACAAGAGTGCACCCGTAGTGATCGGTGATATGACGCTCATACAGCCGGAAAAAAAAGTGACTCCTGTGGGCTATAACAACTGAATAGGCAGGTGTGAACCAAATAAGTTTTCCATTATTACGAGCGGGCACAAGGAGGCACCTGTAGTGATGGGTGATATGACGCTATACAGCCGGAAAAAGAGTGACTCCTGTGGGCTATAACAACTGAATAGGCAGGTGTGGAACCAAATAAGTTTTCCATTATTAATGGGCACAAGGAGACACCTGTAGCGATCAGTGATATGACGCTCATACAATGGAAAAAAAGCGACTCCTGTGGGCTATAACAACTGAATAGGCAGGTGTGAACCAAATAAAGTCAATATTACGAGCGGGCACAAGGAGGCACCTGTAGTGATCGGTGATATGACGCTCATACAGCCGGAAAAAAGTGACTCTGTGGGCTATAACAACTGAATAGGCAGGTGTGAACCAAATAAGTTTTCCATTATTACGAGCGGGCACAAGGAGGCACCTGTAGCATCGGTGATATGACGCTCATACAGCCAGAAAAAAGTGATTCTGTGGGCTATAACAACTGAATAGGCAGGTGTGAACCAAATAAGTTTTCCATTATTACGAGCGGGCACAAGGAGGCACCTGTAGTGATCGGTGATATGATGCCTATACAGCCAGAAAAAAAGTGACTCCTGTGGGCTATAACAACTGAATAGGCAGGTGTGAAATCCAAATAAGTTTTCCATTATTACGAGCGGGCACAAGGAGGCACCCAGTGACTATGATATGACGCTCATACAGCCGGGCAAAAAGTGACTCCTGTGGGCTATAACAACTGAATAGGCAGGTGTGAACCAACAAGTTTTCCATTATTACAAAGGGCACAAGGAGGCACCTGTAGTGATCGGTGATATGACGCTCATACAGCCAGAAAAAAAAGTGACCTGTGGGCTATAACAACTGAATAGGCAGGTGCGGACCAAATAAGTTTTCCATTATTACGAGCGGCACAAGGAGGCACCTGTAGTGACGGGGTGATATGACGCTCATACAGCCGGGCAAAAAGTGACTCCTGTGGGCTATAACAACTGAATAGGCAGGTGTGAACCAAATAAGTTTTCCATTATTACAGAGCGGGCACAGCGAGGCACCTGTAGTGATCGGTGATATGACGCTCATACAGCCAGAAAAAAGTGACTCCTGTGGGCTATAACAACTGAATAGGCAGGTGTGAACCAAATAAGTTTTCCATTATTACGAGCGGCGCCAAGGAGGCACCTGTAGTGATCGGTGATATGACGGCCATACAGCCGGGCAAAAAGTGACTCCTGTGGGCTATAACAATCGAATAGGCAGGTGTGAACCAAATAAGTTTTCCATTATTACAAGCGGGCACAAGGAGGCACCTGTAGTGATCGGTGATATGACGCTCATACAGCCAGAAAAAAAGTGACTCCTGTGGGCTATAACAACTGAATAGGCAGGTGTGAACCAAATAAGTTTTCCATTATTACGATGTGGGCACACAAGGAGGCACCTGTAGTGATCGGTGATATGACGCTCATACAGCCGGAAAAAAGTGACTCCTGTGGGCTATAACAACTGAATAGGCAGGTGTGAACCAAATGTTTTCCATTATTACGAGCGGGCACAAGGAGGCACCTGTAGTGATCGGTGATATGACGCCTATACAGCCGGAAAAAAAGTGACTCCTGTGGGCTATAACAACTGAATAGGCAGGTGTGAACCAAATAAGTTTTCCATTATTACGAGCGGGTTATGAGGCACCTGTAGTGATCGGTGATATGACGCTCATACAGCCAGAAAAAAGTGACTCCTGTGGGCTATAACAACTGAATAGGCAGGTGTGAACCAAATAAGTTTTCCATTATTATGAGCGGGCACAAGGAGGCACCTGTAGTGATCGGTGATATGACGCTCATACAGCCAGAAAAAGTGACTCCTGTGGGCTATAACAACTGAATAGGCAGGTGTGAACCAAATAAGTTTTCCATTATTACGAGCGGGCACAAGGAGGCACCTGTAGTGATCGGTGATATGACGCTCATACAGCCGGGCAAAAGTGACTCTGTGGGCTATAACAACTGAATAGGCAGGTGTGAACCAAATAGTTTTCCATTATTACAAGCGGGCACAAGGAGGCACCTGTAGTGATCGGTGATATGACGCTCATACAGCCAGAAAAAGTGACTCCTGTGGGCTATAACAACTGAATAGGCAGGTGTGAACCAAATAAGTTTTCCATTATTACGAGCGGGCACAAGGAGGCACCTGTAGTGATCGGTGATATGACGCTCATACAGCCGGGCAAAAAGTGACTCCTGTGGGCTATAACAACTGAATAGGCAGGTGTGAACCAAATAAGTTTTCCATTATTACGAGCGGGCACAAGGAGGCACCTGTAGTGATCGGTGATATGACGCTCATACAGCCAGAAAAAGTGACTCCTGTGGGCTATAACAACTGAATAGGCAGGTGTGAACCAAATAAGTTTTCCATTATTACGAGCGGGTACAAGGAGGCACCTGTAGTGATCGGTGATATGACGCTCATACAGCCGGGCAAAAGTGACTCCTGTGGGCTATAATAACTGAATAGGCAGGTGTGAACCAAATAAGTTTTCCATTATTACAAGCGGGCACAAGGAGGCACCTGTAGTGATCGGTGATATGACGCTCATACAGCCAGAAAAAGTGACTCCTGTGGGCTATAACAACTGAATAGGCAGGTGTGAACCAAATAAGTTTTCCATTATTACGAGCGGCACAAGGAGGCAGGCCAGCTGTAGTGATCGGTGATATGACGCTCATACAGCCGGGGTAAAAAAAGACTCTGTGGGCTATAACAATTGAATAGCAGGTGTGAACCAAATAAGTTTTCCATTATTACGAGCGGGCACAAGGAGGCACCTGTAGTGACTGAAAGATGCCATGATGCTCACACAGCGTCAGCAAAAAGTGACTCCTGTGGCTATGTAATAACTGAATAGGCAGGTGGAACCAAATAAGTTTTCCATTATTACGAGCGGGCACAAGGAGGCACCTGTAGTGATCGGTGATATACGCTCATACAGCCGGGCAAAGTACCTCCTGTGGGCTATAACAACTGAATAGGCAGGTGTGAACCAAATAAGTTTTCCATTATTACGAGCGGGCACAAGGAGGCACCTGTAGTGATCGGTGATATGACGCTCATACAGCCGGGAAAAAGTGACTCCCTGTGGGCTATAACAACTGAATAGGCAGGTGTGAACCAAATAAGTTTTCCATTATTACGAGCGGGCACAAGGAGGCACCCGTAGTGACTATGGATATGATGCCCACAGCCGGAAAAAAAAGTGACTCCTGTGGGCTATAACAACTGAATAGGCAGGGAACCAAATAAGTTTTCCATTATTACGAGTAAGAATGGTAGGCACTCCAGAAAGACCAGATAAGACGCTCATACAGCCGGAAAAGTGACTCGTAGCTATAACAACTGAATAGGCAGGTGTGAACCAAATAAGTTTTCCATTATTACGAGCGGGCACAAGGAGGCACCTGTAGTGATCGGTGATACATCGCTCATACAGCCGGAAAAAGAGTGACTCCTGTGGGCTATAACAACTGAATAGGCAGGTGTGAACCAAATAAGTTTTCCATTATTACGAGCGGGCACAAGGAGACACCTGTAGCGATCAGTGATATGACGCTCGTATACAGCCGAAAAAAGTGACTCCTTGTGGGCTATAACAACTGAATAGGCAGGTGCGGAACCAAATAAGTTTTCCATTATTACGAGCGGGCACAAGGAGGCACCTGTAGTGATCGCGATATGACGCTCATAAGCGCCGGAAAGTGACTTCCTGTGGGCCATAACTGAATAGGCAGGTGTGAACCAAATAAGTTTTCCATTATTACGAGCGGGCACATGAGGCACCCGTAGGGATTTGGTGATATGACGCTCATACAGCCAGAAAAAAGTGACTCCTGTGGGCTATAAACAACCGAATTGCGGTGTGAACCAAATAAGTTTTCCATTACGAGCGGCACAAGGAGGCACCTGTAGTGATCGGTGATAAGACGCCCATACAGCCAGAAAAAAGTGACTCCTGTGGGCTATAAATAACTGAATAGGCAGGTGTGAACCAAATAAGTTTTCCATTATTACGAGCGGGCACAAGGAGGCACCTGTAGTGATCGGTGATATGACGCTCATACAGCCGGCAAAAAGTGACTCGTGGGCTATGCAACAATCAACAGGTGAACCAAATAAGTTTTCCACATTATTACAAGCGGGCACAAGGAGGCACCTGTAGTGATCGGTGATATGACGCCCATACAGCCAGAAAAAAAGTGACTCCTGTGGGCTATAACAACTGAATAGGCAGGTGTGAACCAAATACAAGTTTTCCATTATTACGAGCGGGCACAAGGAGGCACCTGTAGTGATCGGTGACAGACGCTCATACAGCCAAAAAGTGACCTGTGGGCTATAACAACTGAATAGCAGGTGTGAACCAAATAAGTTTTCCATTATTAAGTGAGCGGGCATGGCGGAGGCACCCGTAGTGATCGGTGACATGACGCTCACACAGCCAGAAAAAAGTGACTCCTGTGGGCTATAACAACTGAATAGGCAGGTGTGAACCAACAAGTTTTCCATTATTACGAGCGGGCACAAGGAGGCACCTGTAGTGATCGGTGATATGACGCCCATACAGCCAAAAAAGCGACTCCTGTGGGCCATAACAACCGAACAGGGCAGGTGTGAACCAAATAAGTTTTCCATTATTACAAGCGGGCACAAGGAGGCACCTGTAGCGATCGGTGATACAGATGCCCACAGCCAGAAAAAGGACTGCAAGGCTATAACAACTGAACAGGCAGGTGTGAACCAAATAAAAGCCCATTATTACGAGCGGGCACAAGGAGGCACCCGGTAGTGACCGGTGATATGACGCCTTACACAGCCAGAAAAAGTGACTCCTGGGGCTTACAACACCAACAGGCAGGTGTGAACCAAATAAGTTTTCCATTACGAGCGGGCATTAAAGGAGGCAGCACCTGTAGTGATCGGTGATATGACGCTCATACAGCCGGGCAAAAAGTGACCTGTGGGCTATAAATAACCGAATAGGCAGGTGTGAACCAAATAAGTTTTCCATTATTACGAGCGGCACAAGGAGGCACCTGTAGCGGGGATCGGTGATATGACGCTCACAGCCGGGCAAAAAGTGACTCCCGGCCATAACAACTGAATAGGCAGGTGTGAAAAAACCGTAAATAAGTTTTCCATTATTACGAGCGGGCACAAGGAGGCACTCGTAGTGATCGGTGATATGACGCCTTTACAGCCGGGAAAAAAGTGACTCTGGCAAGCCATAACAACTGAATAGGCAGGTGTGAACCAAATAAGTTTTCCACACATGAGCGGGCACAAGGAGGCACCTGTAGTGATCGGTGATACGGGACGCTCATACAGCCGGGAAAAAAGTGATTCCTGTGGGCTATAACAACTGAATAGGCAGGTGTGAACCAAATAAGTTTTCCATTATTACGAGCGGGCACAAGGAGGCACCTGTAGTGATCGGTGATATGACGCTCATACAGCCGGGCAAAAAGTGACTCCTGTGGGCTATAACAACTGAATAGGCAGGTGTGAACCAAATAAGTTTTCCATTATTACGAGCGGGCACAAGGAGGCACCTGTAGTGATCGGTGATATGACGCTCATACAGCCGGAAAAAAGTGACTCCTGTGGGCTATAACAACTGAATAGGCAGGTGTGAACCAAATAAGTTTTCCATTATTACAAGCGGGCACAAGGAGGCACCTGTAGTGATCGGTGATATGACGCTCATACAGCCGGGCAAAAAGTGACTCCTGTGGGCTATAACAACTGAATAGGCAGGTGTGAACCAAATAAGTTTTCCATTATTACGAGCGGGCACAAGGAGGCACCTGTAGTGATCGGTGATATGACGCTCATACAGCCAGAAAAAAAGTGACTCCTGTAGGGCTATAACAACTGAATAGGCAGGTGTGAACCAAATAAGTTTTCCATTATTACGAGCGGGCACAAGGAGGCACCTGTAGTGATCGGTGATATGACGCTCATACAGCCGGGCAAAAAGTGACTCCTGTGGGCTATAACAACTGAATAGGCAGGTGTGAACCAAATAAGTTTTCCATTATTACGAGCGGGCACAAGGAGGCACCTGTAGTGATCGGTGATATGACGCTCATACAGCCGGGCAAAAAGTGACTCCTGTGGGCTATAACAACTGAATAGGCAGGTGTGAACCAAATAAGTTTTCCATTATTACGAGCGGGCACAAGGAGGCACCTGTAGTGATCGGTGATATGACGCTCATACAGCCGGGCAAAAAAGTGACTCCTGTGGGCTATAACAACTGAATAGGCAGGTGTGAACCAAATAAGTTTTCCATTATTACGAGCGGGCACAAGGAGGCACCTGTAGTGATCGGTGATATGACGCTCATACAGCCAGAAAAAAAGTGACTCCTGTGGGCTATAACAACTGAATAGGCAGGTGTGAACCAAATAAGTTTTCCATTATTACGAGCGGGCACAAGGAGGCACCTGTAGTGATCGGTGACATGACGCTCATACAGCCGGGCAAAAGTGACTCCTGTGAGCTATAACAACTGAATAGGCAGGTGTGAACCAAATAAGTTTTCCATTATTACGAGCGGGCACAAGGAGGCACCTGTAGTGATCGGTGATATGACGCTCATACAGCCGGGCAAAAAGTGACTCCTGCTGGGCTATAACAACTGAATAGGCAGGTGTGAACCAAATAAGTTTTCATTATTACGAGCGGGCACAAGGAGGCACCTGTAGTGATCGGTGATATGACACTCATACAGCCGGGCAAAAAGTGACTCCTGTGGGCTATAACAACTGAATAGGCAGGTGTGAACCAAATAAGTTTTCCATTATTACGAGCGGGCACAAGGAGGCACCTGTAGTGATCGATGATATGTGACGCTCCGCATCCGAGAAAAAAGTGACTCCTGTAGGCCATAACAACTGAATAGGCAGGTGTGAACCAAAATAAGTTTTCCATTATTACGAGCGGGCACAAGGAGGCACCTGTAGTGATCGATGATATGACGCTCATACGTCGAGAAAAAAGTGACTCCTGTGGGCTATAACAACTGAATAGGCAGGTGTGAACCAAATAAGTTTTCCATTATTACGAGCGGGCACAAAGGGGCACCTGTAGTGATCGGTGATGTGACGCTCATACAGCCGGGCAAAAAGTGACTCCCTGTGGGCTATAACAACTGAATAGGCAGGTGTGAACCAAATAAGTTTTCCATTATTACGAGAGCGAGCTATTGAGCACCTGTAGTGATCGGTGATGACGCTCATACAGCCGGGCAAAAAGTGACTCCACCAGGCTATAACAACCAATTAGGCAGTGCCCAGACAAATAAGTTTTCCATTATTACGAGCGGGCACAAGGAGGCACAGTGATCAGGCGATATGACATTCATGGCCGATTAAAAAAGTGACTCTGTGGGCTATAACAACTGAATAGGCAGGTGTGAACCAAATAAGTTTTCCATTATTACGAGCGGGCACAAGGAGGCACCTGTAGTAGTCAGTGATATGACGCTCATACATCCGAAAAAGTGACTCCTGTGGGCTATAACAACTGAATAGGCAGGTGTGAACCAAATAAGTTTTCCATTATTACGAGCAGGCACAAGGAGAGGCACCTGTAGTGATCGATGATATGACGCTCATACATCCGAGAAAAAAGTGACTCCTGTGGGCTATAACAACTGAATAGGCAGGTGTGAACCAAATAAGTTTTCCATTATTACGAGCGGGCACAAGGAGGCACCTGTAGTGATCGGTGATATGACACTCATACAGCCGGGCAAAAAGTGACTCCTGTGGGCTATAACAACTGAATGAGCAGGTGTGAACCAAATAAGTTCCATTATTACGAGCGGGCACAAGTAGGCACCTGTAGTGATCGATGATATGACGCTCATACATCCGAGAAAAAAGTGACTCCTGTGGGCTATAACAACTGAATAGGCAGGTGTGAACCAAATAAGTTTTCCATTATTACGAGCGGGCACAAGGAGGCACCTGTAGTGATCGGTGATATGACGCTCATACAGCCGGGCAAAAAGTGACTCCTGTGGGCTATAACAACTGAATAGGCAGGTGTGAACCAAATAAGTTTTCCATTATTACGAGCGGGCACAAGGAGGCACCTGTAGTGATCGGTGATATGACGCTCATACAGCCGGGCAAAAAGTGACTCCTGTGGGCTATAACAACTGAATAGGCAGGTGTGAACCAAATAAGTTTTCCATTATTACGAGCGGGCACAAGGAGGCACCTGTAGTTATCGATGATATGACGCTCATACATCCGAGAAAAAAGTGACTCCTGTGGGCTATAACAACTGAATAGGCAGGTGTGAACCAAATAAGTTTTCCATTATTACGAGCGGGCACAAGGAGGCACCTGTAGTGATCGATGATATGACGCTCATACATCCGAGAAAAAAGTGACTCCTGTGGGCTATAACAACTGAATAGGCAGGTCTGAACCAAATAAGTTTTCCATTATTACGAGCGGGCACAAGGAGGCACCTGTAGTGATCGGTGATATGACGCTCATACATCCGAGAAAAAAGTGACTCCTGTGGGCTATGACAACTGAATTGGCAGGTGTGAACCAAATAAGTTTTCCATTATTACGAGCGGGCACAAGGAGGCACCTGTAGTGATCGATGATATGACGCTCATACATCCGAGAAAAAAGTGACTCCTGTGGGCTATAACAACTGAATAGGCAGGTGTGAACCAAATAAGTTTTCCATTATTACGAGCGGGCACAAGGAAACACCTGTAGTGATCGATGATATGACGCTCATACATCCGAGAAAAAAGTGACTCCTGTGGGCTATAACAACTGAATAGGCAGGTCCGAACCAAATAAGTTTTCCATTATTACGAGCGGGCACAAGGAGGTCTGTAGGCATCGGTATTAAGGACGCTCATACATCCGAGAAAAGTGACTCTGTGGGCTAACAACTGAACAGGAGAAAGAACCAAATAAGTTTTCCATTATTACGAGCGGGCACAAGGAGGCACCTGTAGTGATCGAGCTACGCGACGCTCATACATCCGAGAAAAAAGTGACTGTGGGCTATAACAACTGAATAGGCAGGTGTGAACCAAATAAGTCAATATTACGAGCGGGCACAAGGGAAAATTCCAGTGATCATAGATATGACGCTCATACATCCGAGAAAAAAGCATTCCCTGTGGCCATAATAACTGAATAGGCAGGTCTGAACCAAATAAGTTTTCCATTATTACGAGCGGGCACAAGGAGGCAAATTGGGAATATCGATGATATGACGCTCATACATCCGAGAAAAAAGACTCCTAGGCTATGAAATAACTGAAACAGAGGGCAGGTCTGAACCAAATAAGTTTTCCATTATTACGAGCGGGCACAAGGATACCTGTAGATCATATATGACTGCTCATACATCCGAGAAAAGTGACTCCTGTGGGCTATAACAACTGAATAGGCAGGTGTGAACCAAATAAGTTTTCCATTATTACGAGCGGGTACAAGGAGGCAGCACCTGTAGTGATCGATGATATGACGCTCATAAGATCTGAGAAAGTGCGACTCCTGTACGGTAACAACTGAATAGGCAGGTGTGAACCAAATAAGTTTTCCATTATTGTTGAGTGGGCACACAGGCACCTGTAGTGATCGATGATATGACGCTCATACATCCGAGAAAAAAGGACTTCGTGGGCTATAACAATTGAATAGGCAGGGTCTGAAACCTCGTAAATAAGTTTTCCATTATTACGAGCGGGCACAAGGAGGCACCATCGGGGATAGCGATACCATACATCCGAGAAAAAAGTGACCTGTACAGGAATAACCGAATAGGCAGGTGTGAACCAAATAAGTTTTCCATTATTACGAGCGGGGCACAAGGAGGTCTAAGGATCGATGAGACACGCCTATACATCCGAGAAAAAAGTGACTGTGGCTATAACGAACTGAATAGCAAGGGTGGAACCAAATAAGTTTTCCATTATTACGAGCGGGCACAAGAGGCACCCGGCAAGATCAGGATATGACGCCTGTACATCCGAGAAAAGCACTCCGGCTATAACAATCCGAATAGGCAGGTGGCAGGGAATCAGCGAAGTTTTCCATTATTACGATAAGGCTGAAGAGGCACCTGTAGTGATCGGTGATACGACGCTCATACAGCCGGGCAAAAAGTGACTCCTGTGGGCTATAACAACTGAATAGGCAGGTGTGAACCAAATAAGTTTTCCATTATTACGAGTGGCACAAGGAGGCACCTGTAGTGATCGTATGGCACGCTCATACAGCCAGAAAAAAGTGACTCCTGTGAGCTATAACAACTGAATAGGCAGGTGTGAACCAAATAAGTTTTCCATTATTACGAGCGTTTACGTTGAGGCACCCGTAGTGATCAAGGATATGACGCTCACATAGCCGGGCAAAAAAGTGACTCCTGTGGCCATAACAACTTAAACAGGCAGGTGAATCCTAAATAAAGTCACTTCCATTATTACGAGCGGCACAAGGAGGCACCCGTAGTGATCATGAGAGTTACGACGCTCATACAGCCAGAAAAAAAGTGACTCCTGTGGGCTATAACAACTGAATAGGCAGGTGTGAACCAAATAAGCTTTCCATTATTACGAGCGGGCACAAGGAGGCACCTGTAGTGATCGGTATAAGGACGCTCATACAGCCGAAAAAAGTTAGACTCCTGTGGGCTATAACAACTGAATAGGCAGTAGTCCAAATAAATTTTCCATTATTACGAGGCAACAGAAAGGAATCTCAGTGGATCGGGTGATACACGCTCATACAGCCGGGCAAAAAGTGACCTTTCTGTGGGCTATAACAACTGAATAGGCAGGTGTGAACCAAATAAGTTTTCCATTATTACGAGCGGGCACAAGGAGGCACCCGTAGTGATCGGTGATATGACGCTCATACAGCCGGGCAAAAAGGGATCTCAGGGCTATAACAACTGAATAGGCAGAACTAAAATAAGCTTTTTCCATTATTATTGAGTGGCACAAGGAGGCACCTGTAGTGATCGGTGATAGACGCTCGTACATCTGAGAAAAGTGACTCTGTGGGCTATAACAACTGGAATAGGCAGGTGGAACCAAATGTTTTCCATTATTACGAGCGGGTACAAGGAGGCACCTGTAGTGATCGATGATATGACGCTCATACATCCGAGAAAAGTGACTCCTGTGGGCTATAAATAACTGAATAGTAACGAACCCAAATAAGTTTTCCATTACACGAGCGGGTTACTGAAGGAGGCACCTGTAGTGACTACATAGCGACGCTCATACAGCCAGAAAAAGTGACTCCTAAAATATGCAACAACTGAATAGGCAGGTGTGAACCAAATAAGTTTTCCATTATTACGAGCGGGCACAAGGAGACACCTGTAGTGATCGGTGATATGACGCTCATACAGCCGGGCAAAAAGTGACTCCTGTGGGCTATAACAACTGAATAGGCAGGTGTGAACCAAATAAGTTTTCCATTATTACGAGCGGGCACAAGGAGGCACCTGTAGTGATCGGTGATATGACGCTCATACAGCCAGAAAAAAGTGACTCCTGTGGGCTATAACAACTGAATAGGCAGGTGTGAACCAAATAAGTTTTCCATTATTACGAGCGGGCACAAGGAGGCACCTGTAGTGATCGGTGATATGACGCTCATACAGCCAGAAAAAAAGTGACTCCTGTGGGCTATAACAACTGAATAGGCAGGTGTGAACCAAATAAGTTTTCCATTATTACGAGCGGGCACAAGGAGGCACCTGTAGTGATCGGTGATATGACGCTCATACAACCGGGCAAAAAGTGACTCCTGTGGGCTATAACAACTGAATAGGCAGGTGTGAACCAAATAAGTTTTCCATTATTACGAGCGGGCACAAGGAGGCACCTGTAGTGATCGGTGATATGACGCTCATACAGCCGGGCAAAAAGTGACTCCTGTGGGCTATAACAACTGAATAGGCAGGTGTGAACCAAATAAGTTTTCCATTATTACGAGCGGGCACAAGGAGGCACCTGTAGTGATCGGTGATATGACGCTCATACAGCCAGAAAAAAGTGACTCCTGTGGGCTATAACAACTGAATAGGCAGGTGTGAACCAAATAAGTTTTCCATTATTACGAGCGGGCACAAGGAGGCACCTGTAGTGATCGGTGATATGACGCTCATACAGCCAGAAAAAAAGTGACTCCTGTGGGCTATAACAACTGAATAGGCAGGTGTGAACCAAATAAGTTTTCCATTATTACGAGCGGGCACAAGGAGGCACCTGTAGTGATCGGTGATATGACGCTCATACAGCCGGGCAAAAAGTGACTCCTGTGGGCTATAACAACTGAATAGGCAGGTGTGAACCAAATAAGTTTTCCATTATTACGAGCGGGCACAAGGAGGCACCTGTAGTGATCGGTGATATGACGCTCATACAGCCGGGCAAAAAGTGACTCCTGTGGGCTATAACAACTGAATAGGCAGGTGTGAACCAAATAAGTTTTCCATTATTACGAGCGGGCACAAGGAGGCACCTGTAGTGATCGGTGATATGACGCTCATACAGCCAGAAAAAAAGTGACTCCTGTGGGCTATAACAACTGAATAGGCAGGTGTGAACCAAATAAGTTTTCCATTATTACGAGCGGGCACAAGGAGGCACCTGTAGTGATCGATGACATGACGCTCATACATCCGAGAAAAAAGTGACTCCTGTGGGCTATAACAACTGAATAGGCAGGTGTGAACCAAATAAGTTTTCCATTATTACGAGCGGGCACAAGGAGGCACCTGTAGTGATCGGTGATATGACGCTCATACAGCCGGGCAAAAAGTGACTCCTGTGGGCTATAACAACTGAATAGGCAGGTCTGAACCAAATAAGTTTTCCATTATTACGAGCGGGCACAAGGAGGCACCTGTAGTGATCGGTGATATGACGCTCATACAGCCGGGAAAAAAGTGACTCCTGTGGGCTATAACAACTGAATAGGCAGGTGTGAACCAAATAAGTTTTCCATTATTACGAGCGGGCACAAGGAGGCACCTGTAGTGATCGGTGATATGACGCTCATACAGCCGGGCAAAAAGTGACTCCTGTGGGCTATAACAACTGAATAGGCAGGTGTGAACCAAATAAGTTTTCCATTATTACGAGCGGGCACAAGGAGGCACCTGTAGTGATCGGTGATATGACGCTCATACAGCCAGAAAAAAGTGACTCCTGTGGGCTATAACAACTGAATAGGCAGGTGTGAACCAAATAAGTTTTCTATTATTACGAGCGGGCACAAGGAGGCACCTGTAGTGATCGGTGATATGACGCTCATACAGCCGGAAAAAAGTGACTCCTGTGGGCTATAACAATTGAATAAGCAGGTGTGAACCAAATAAGTTTTCCATTATTACGAGCGGGCACAAGGAGGCACCTGTAGTGATCGGTGATATGACGCTCATATAGCCGGGAAAAAAGTGACTCCTGTGGGCTATAACAACTGAATAGGCAGGTGTGAACCAAATAAGTTTTCCATTATTACGAGCGGGCACAAGGAGGCACCTGTAGTGATCGGTGATATGACGCTCATACAGCCAGAAAAAAGTGACTCCTGTGGGCTATAACAACTGAATAGGCAGGTGTGAACCAAATAAGTTTTCTATTATTACGAGCGGGCACAAGGAGGCACCTGTAGTGATCGGTGATATGACGCTCATACAGCCAGAAAAAAAGTGACTCCTGTGGGCTATAACAATTGAATAAGCAGGTGTGAACCAAATAAGTTTTCCATTATTACGAGCGGGCACAAGGAGGCACCTGTAGTGATCGGTGATATGACGCTCATACAGCCGGGAAAAAAGTGACTCCTGTGGGCTATGACAACTGAATAGGCAGGTGTGAACCAAATAAGTTTTCCATTATTATGAGCGGGCACAAGGAGGCACCTGTAGTGATCGGTGATATGACGCTCATACAGCCAGAAAAAAAGTGACTCCTGTGGGCTATAACAACTGAATAGGCAGGTGTGAACCAAATAAGTTTTCTATTATTACGAGCGGGCACAAGGAGGCACCTGTAGTGATCGGTGATATGACGCTCATACAGCCAGAAAAAAAGTGACTCCTGTGGGCTATAACAATTGAATAAGCAGGTGTGAACCAAATAAGTTTTCCATTATTACGAGCGGGCACAAGGAGGCACCTGCAGTGATCGGTGATATGACGCTCATACAGCCGGGAAAAAAGTGATTCCTGTGGGCTATAACAACTGAATAGGCAGGTGTGAACCAAATAAGTTTTCCATTATTACGAGCGGGCACAAGGAGGCACCTGTAGTGATCGGTGATATGACGCTCATACAGCCGGGAAAAAAGTGATTCCTGTGGGCTATAACAACTGAATAGGCAGGTGTGAACCAAATAAGTTTTCCATTATTACGAGCGGGCACAAGGAGGCACCTGTAGTGATCGGTGATATGACGCTCATACAGTCGGGAAAAAAGTGACTCCTGTGGGGCTATAACAATTGAATAAGCAGGTGTGAACCAAATAAGTTTGTATTGTTATTGGAATAATTGGAAGTTTGTTTATCATACTAATTGTGACTATCACTAATTGCTAACACCACGAGTTCTCTATCCAGTCTACTTCCGAAAAATTCGTATTTCAATGACCAAACATAAAATGCTAATTTTGGGAAGTAAGTCGGGCAGATAACTTTTAAGTACCACCTCGTATATGTGATCTTCTATATGCTAGAACGTGAGTCATCATGGCTCTCTACAACTTCCTGCCTTTTGTAGCTCTGGGTAAGGTTTGTCATTTTGCTGTCCCTTCTAGTACCTGTCCTGCCCACCATTTGGACCAGCTCGTAATGCAGGGTTAGTCGCTGCTTTCGCGTCAAAAGGTTAAGTATGAAAAAAAAAATCACTTGTCCTAAAACATAGCTTCCACTCTCTTCAATTTATTTTTCTTTGATACACGCATACACACAACGAAGAAAAAATTAACATCACTAACTAACGCATGAACTAATTACATCAAACTTAGTATAAATATAACGAAAAATTTGAAAAATGAGTCAATTAATGAAATCTCCTGACGAGTGGAATGAACGATTACAAAACGGTTAGTCGACGAAACTCTGGTGTCGAGGTGCTGACTATAACATCTACCAGCTAAGTGACAAATGTTATTTGTAATAATCTTATATATATATATATATATATATATAGTCATCCGTAGACAGATCTGTTTCGCTGTAACACAGCTATTCAGTAAGGTTAGACATCCGATTGCTTTTTTACCCAGGATTGAAACCCGACCAAATTGGTGTCAGTCGGCGATTCTACCTTTGAGCTATAGGCGCTCGGTAGAAGGAGGCAAACTTTTTAGCGTGTACATTATCATTTTTCACACGCCCAATAGCCGAGAGTGCTCTAATTCATTGCTGAATGAACGATGCGTAGATGCTAGAGTAGCTACTGTTTTTCAAAGTGTACCATTCTTCCAGAGTGCTCAATCATATATGTGAGAGCGTATATATATATATATATATATATATATATATATATATATATATCATAACGTGATGATAAAGACCAGCAAAGAATGGATGATTACTACGCCTTCGGTCTATAAACGTAATCAGATACAGCCGTGCAGCCTCATGTCCATTATCATTTGCTCGGCCGTATGTAAAAACCATATCTGCTAGCTCACGATATTAATTACCCTGCCATTGTTAAACGGATCACTTCTCAGTTAACAAACTAACACTCACATTAGACAGTGATGACAAACTAGCCACAAATATACGCGAATGACAAATGTAAGCGACTCTAGAGCGCCATTTATCGTAAACTTTCTTTAAACTTAATGCATAAAAGAAAACAAAAAACGAAGGATTTACAGATATATGTTTATATAGATTTTTGTCTTTGTTTTGGTCTGAGAAACCCGCCCTCACTGTTTGTGAAAGTATTTTTGACAAACCCTATATATATATATATATATATTTCGTATTTTGGCTTTAATTTCAGTTGAAAATAAAGACAAAAATTCTCCATCATTTGGATAACTTTTTATTAAGTTGGTTCTAAGCTTTCGGCTCACATGAGCCATCTTCAGAGAGGTTATAAGGATGATAACACAATAACATCTTCCATCAGCGACGATTTTATCTTGTGTTGACATAAAACTCTGCTAAGCAACGGCAATAGTTACCAAAAATAACAAACGCTGTTCTCAAATTTGCAATGCGGTTCTATGACGTCACACCACGTGATAGTGCGAAATGACAACAGAATCATGTATTCAAATGCAATGTAATGTGTTATGACCAGATTTAAACGTGATTTTATTAAGTGTGGGTTGTTTGGATTTAATGTAGATGGCCTCCAGTATCTGAAGCTTCTTTGTACTGTGTGTATGAGTGAGGATTATTGTATTGTTGACTAAAATCTGTATGATATATATATATATATATATATATATATATATATATATATATAGTATGTAATCTGCAACAGTGAGGAGTCAGTAAACCTAATGTAGTTTGAATATATGAATAAGCTTTCGTTAAGAAGAGGATTTCCCCTGCTTAGTAGTTTTTACTTACGTATTGTATCGCGGATACCACTAGAAACATCTACACTCTCGAGCAACACGATACAAATATATGTTTCGTTATTATACAACACTATGAATTTAAAGTTCTTATCAGACATAATGTTTGCATTTATCTTCCCTCGGTAGAAATGTCAGAACAAAAATAACTTACCTTCGGTTTTAGTTAAATTCGTAAAAAAATCACGAGCAGTATTTGGATTAAAACCTTGAAAAGCAGACGAAAGAGGTGAAGATGACGGCATGAATTCAAGTTTGGTTTGTATGTCTGATGCCAATTCACCGATGTCGCCTGCAATACTTTTTCGCTTCACATTAGACACACCACTTATTTTATCTTCAATGGTTGATATGAATTCACTGCGTTCTTTCTTCAAGTTTAAAGCTTCGTTGCAAATTTTGGCCATTCGTTCTGCACTGTCAGATAGATTTTGCAGCAGGGCATCAGAGGAATATACATTTTTGTGATCAGTCGCCGCCATTTTAACGCTTTTTCTACCGGAAATGTTCTGTAAATCTAATACCGGAAGTTTCTGTGGAGTTTATTGAGATAAAGCTACAAAAAATTATATTAAAAAAATGTGATTTCAATTTTCTAAGACTCTTTAGCCATTCTTCGAAATTTGGTACTTCGTAATTACATTCTGCTCTCAACAAAAAAAGTGTTTTATGTTCCGTACTGGTGTTATCCTATATCTAAACTTATTTATAAATGAAACTTTGTGTGTGTGTGTGTGTGTGTGTGTGTGTGTGTGTGTGTGTGTGTGTGTGTGTGTGTGTGTGTGTCCGTTACCTATAGACTCCGAAACGGATGAAACCGATTTTCTTGAAAATTTACACAGTTGTACTATAAACGTCTGCGAGTGTTTTTAGCTAGGTTTTGTGTCGAGGTATCCCTGATAAATATCGAAAATCGATAATCGAAAAAATCTTGTTATAGAAGGAGTGGTCCGATTTTAATCAAATTTGATACACTCATAGACAAAGACATACGAAACGATATTCAGAAGTTTCAAGGTTGCAGCTCTTACAATAGTGCAGAAAATCGATAATACATATATATATAAGGCAAGTTTGTGTGTGTTTGTTTATTTGCCTGTATGTCTGTATTTTTTCAGCCCTTTTATTTTAGTTTTTGCTTCGGGTTTGGCTCTAAGTAGGTATAATTGTAGTTCTTAGTCTCAGCCATGGTACCATTTACTCAGAGGACTTATTTAGCCTTCAAGATTCAGTTTACGACGAAAAAACTTATTTGATATCGATACTAGGAAATCAAATTTGACTTATATCCATTCATTTTTCTTTCGGTCTACAGTTTCGCTTTAACTGGAAACAACTATTGATTTTTAGTCTTTCGTGCCAACGTCCAAAGAGTCTGAGCTCATGGAGCATGGATTTGTTTTAAAGCTTTCATTACACCCGAGCAACTCCGGGCTATACTGCTAGTTAAAGAATAAATCAGGGTCGGCCAAACCATGGCTCACAAGCCATTTTGTGTGTGGCTCGGTGAAATATATTGGTTGAGCTTTGTTTCATCACATTTAATATAAAAATATAAGAAAGTAATAATCAATTCACTCCTGAACTTCTAAAATATATCCATAAATAACTAATTATACCATATGTCAATAGATTTTTGAAGCCCTAATTTCTCTCAGTTCTCGATCAGGGTGGGTCAAACCGTGGCTGGTGAGGCGCATGTGGCTCTATGACCTTTAATATGCGGCTTGTAAAAATATGTTGACTGAGCTCCTTTTGCCATTACAGTTAAAACTTAAATAAAAAAATGAAGCTTTATAATTATTTATTAGGTATGAATTTAGACCCAATCAGATTCAAATGTAAGTTTCATGTTAATGGCTATGTAACAAAAATGTGTGTGTAAATATTGTTCATGTCTTTCGGCTCTCAAACATTAGAACTTTATCTTATGTGACTCTTAAATTAGACAAGATTGGCCAGCCCTGAAATAAAACCTGTAATGGAATCAATAAATAAAATACTTCAAAGAAAGGAACTGAGAAAAACATTAAATTTTGACCACAACCAATAATTGTGAACACAATTTATTTTTTTTGTATCATTTCACCCCAATGAAGTCTGAAATATCACTAGTACTCAGTCGGGTGGACAATGAGTAGAAGTGAGAGAAAAGACTGAGTATAGGGAGGATTAAGGAAAGGACAAAAGATGAACGGGATTCAAGAAGATAGAAGATGGCGATTGAAGTTGCATTTAAATTTATTTAATCATTTCACCCCAATCAAGGTGAGAATGCCACTAGTACGCAAGGGGTTACATGGAGTGAAAGTGAGTGAAAATACTGAGTATAGGGAGGATTAAGGAAAGGACAAAAGATGAACGGGATTCAAGATAGATGCCAATTGAGGTTGCGTTTTAATTTTTTAAGTTTGTATTTATCAGGGAAGCAAATAAATGGAAGGGAAGTGCGAGAAAAGAAACTGTTGGAGTAGAAGTACCGGTTGCATTTAGTTATTTCAACAGTAAAAGAGTGGGGATTTAGATGCCAATCTAGTAGCAAACATATATTAATGCATTCGGGTCACCAGTGAAAAAAGCTCGTCAGAGCAGTTGCCATCAAAATATTTGTAGAAAATGCAGAGGGAAACCACGCCACGTCGGTGGGAAAGTGACAACAGTCAAGTTGCCAAGTCAATATCGATTACATTATTTCAAAGAAACTATAAATGAACATGCGTTTTGCATATTTCAAACGGACGGTTTAATATATTTGAATTTAACTTGAATTCAAGTCTATTAAACCGTCAGCTTTAATATTCCTCCTGTCACGCTGATGAGTCTGGGTTATTTTCTTATGTCTTAATGTAAGATAGTAGGTACATCAATATATATGCCGATATAAATATTTTGCCGCCATTTTTGATGGCACGGGCGCACTCGTAGAATAATAATAATGATCAAATTCTTTGTTACATATTGTGGGTGGGGGGCACTTCCGTGACTTTTACTAACTCATGGGAGAAAGAAAAATGCATTTTTCTGCAGTAGTGAATTTTATATTTCTATAATGTTTAGACGGTAACAATTTGTTACTAATTCCTGGGTATGACGATAAACTGCATCCGGCAGCAAGGATTTTGAAGAACATGGAATCATCTCTTAGTTGTTATTGTTCCCAGATCAACCCTGACCCAGGGAGGTAACATCTGTTAGGCTTCTATCTAGGGGTAAATAGATAACCCCTAAACTGGAGCCAAAATACTATCAAAGTATAAAAAATACATTTTTCTAGTATAAATGCTAGTAGTTCATTTTCATACAAGTAATACTTTTTTTGTAAAAAATTACTAATACCCTCAAGAAAATCAAATTTCAGCATTAAATGACCCATAAGAAGTTGATATACCGCTAAATAAACAAATTTGTTACTAACATAAAAGAAACTAAAAACAAAAGCTTTATTTTTAGTCGAAAACTGTTTTAGAGTGGGTACATCAAAGAAACTTCACTTAACGTCATGTCCGATAGGTCAAGTCACGTGATAATATGCTGTATACAAAAAAAGTGTCATAATCTCTCTCTCTCTCTTTGTCTCTGACTGTCTCTCTCTCTCTCTCTCTCTCTCTCTCTCTCTCTCTGACTCTCTCTCTCTCTTTCTAAAGTAAACTTTAATTTGAAACGCTGAAGGTAAACGTAGAGAGACTTAGATGCAGTTCACAATTTCAAGTGCATCAAATATGACAAGATCGGAGATCCCCCCTTCTCAATTAAGATCTCCCGCTGCTAAAACCATTTCACTCCAAGCAAGACTAAACCCAGGGGATTACTAGGAGTGAAAAAAGGACGAGGAAACTTTATAGGGAGAAAGGACAATAAAAGAACAGGTTTCAGAAGGACAGAAAATTGCAATTGGTGCTGCTTTAAATTTTTGAATATTATAGGTAGCAGGGAAGCAATAAACTAGAAAACACTTTCACATACGAGAAGTGCGAAAGAAGGAACTATCTGAATGGAACTTACGATTGCATTTAGCTAATTAATTCAATAGTAAAACGATGAAAAGTAGTTTCCAGTCTAGGCTTAAATTCATGCAGTCGAGGCACCAAGGAGGAAAGCTCACTGGAACAAATGCCATGAAAATATTTATAGAAAAGACACAGGGAAGCCACATAACGACGATGGTAAAGTGACTAAAGTTGAGATGCCGGGTGAGTACTAATAACATTACAGATCCTCGGTAAAATTTCCTTCCATACGCCTTTAACCAAATGTCATCACAAAGTCTTTTATTTGGGCAATTACTCAAATTACAAACTTAAAATTTATAAAAACCACCCCGTTTAAATCTGAAGAAAAAATTATTTTCATTTCGTTGGTTGAAAATAAATATTCTCCAAACTCAGTTTTGCTTTTCGATATTTTGATGGGCATTTTCAATGTCGACAAAGAATGACCATATGTTTGGACACACACAGCAGATTCTCTCAATATAAATATAAATAAACACATTTTCTAGTCGATTAGGTCGACTAATATTCAGTCAGTTAAGTACCATACGGGATACACGCTTGGGCGATCATGTCTCGAAAGAGACATGACTGACTAAGCAGGAGATTTTAACACAAAAAGTTGGCATTTCTTTCTGCGGTAGACTGGGTGCCAATCAAGGCTACAGAACCTAATCTGTCCTGTTATTCAACCCATAGCTGGAGGGAGAAGAGATGGATTAATATGCTGTGTTGCTTCATTTTGGTATAATTAGAAGATAACACAAACTTGAATTAATGATGTTTATTTTTGGTATAAAACTTTAGGTTTTTACATCAAGTTGCAACCTTTAAATTTTTGTGTGAATACAGGAGCAGACTAGCTAAATTCTCTTCACTGTAGGATGCTAGTAGTAAACGAGCCTATCCCTTCTGGACTCTAGTGGTCAACTGACTAGCGTCTTCCTGTTTTCAAATCTCCTACACAAAACTACTGTCCTTAACTCCTACTTCTTACTCCTACTCTTACTCCTACTCTTACCAAAAGAAACGGTTCCTTATTTTGCCACCCAATTTTGAATTCTTGGCGTCAGTGTGTCTATCTTTTTCTATTTTTAGCACACTCGCCATTTTATAAACCATAACAAATACGTTTCCTAACCGTATTTGTGCGTAAATGAATTCAACTTAAATTCAATTGGAATTCGAACTCGGCTCTCAGATTTCTCGTTACACCGCAACTCACACCCGATTAAAATATTACTGGGTTTAAAACTTGAAAATTTTTCTTCGTTGAGGTGAATTGGAATGACATGATTTAGTGACAAAACCGACATTTTCTTCTTTTTTTGTTTTGTTTTGTTTTCTAGTGTATCTATGTGAAAGAAGAATAAATTTACCGCTCATTCAAAGAAATTTTTTCGTCACCAGAACCGGTTAGCTACTTTTTTTTCGCTTCTTTCGCCGACCGACAAAAAATTGCCAATAAACAGAAATGTTGTTTGCTAATGAAGATAGAACGAAAAATCGATGAACTGCTTTGACACCAGATTTGTTGTTGAGTCTTTTGTTCATGTAATTTACACTTCTTAGTTCTTTAGTAATTCGTATATATTCACACACACACACACACACACACACACACACACACACACACACACACACACACACACACACACGTACTCTCTCTTTCTCTCTCATTCTTTCCCATACACTTACACATTTACATTAGATATATATATCTGTTCAATAATAATTTTATTTTTTAGGTGTAGTTAAAAAAAATGATAGACAATATTTCCTATAGCATTTATTATTGAAAAAAAAATTATTTAAAAAAACAAAAAATACAAATATTCGTCTTATTTAAACTATGATACAAGCATCAAGAACGTTCTTTGGTTAATGTTTTGTATTTTTCCATCATTTCTGAAAAATTAGTCGCAAACATGCGAACACACACACACACACACACACACACACACACACACACACACACACACACACACACACACACACACACACACATATTTATATATACATGGCTGCATATAAATAACAAAGTAAAAATCTTCGTAAATATTACATTTCCCTATTTATTTAGCTTCATTAGAAATTTTGAGAGTGGTAGAATAATTCGGATTTATTTTAAATTTTAAATTCTATATATAACTCCGAATTATTCCATTACCAAAATTTTTGATGACGCTAAATGAATAACTAAACGTGTCATATTTATGAAGATTTTTAACTTTTCTTTATTCAATCCTTCTGTCGGGTTTTATCGATATTCTGAACTTAACCAATTGACGGGGCGATTGCTGCAGGGTTCGTCTACGAAACTCTAAAGTCGGCATGCGGAAAATAACATCAATCAGCCAAATGAAAAATGATATATTTGTATTAACCACACACACACACACACACACACACACACATATATATATATATATATGATAAGATAAAGAACAAATAGGAAACGTTCAATCAAACATTTTTCAGTGTTATTAAAGCTTCATCGGAGAAAAAAAGAAAGTCATTCTGGTAGTTTTACTTCTGTGTTGTTTAAATTTCATTGGTCAGTCACGTATCACGTGCATACGACTCTTTTAAATCAATGTTATATTTATGATTTGTGTGTGTATATATACATATATATATATATATATATATATATATATATATATATATATATATAGTCATCCGCAGACAGATCTGTTTCGCTGTATCACAGCTCATCAGTACGGTTAGACTCCGATTGCTTCTAACCCAGGATTGAAACCCGACCGAATTGGCATCAGTCGGCGATTCTACCTCTGGTCTATGGGCGTTCGGTAGAAGAAGGCAGCCTCTATATATATATATGTGTGTGTGTGTGTGTGTGTGTGTGTGTGTGTGTGTGTGTGTGTGTGCGTGTGCGTGTGCGTGTGTTCAATGATTAGCAATTATTTCAAAAGAAGTTATACTATATTTATGTTCGATATTCAGCCAGGAAAAGATTAATAAAGCTTTTTTTTTTGGGGGGGGGGGGTTAAGAACCCCGCCCCTATTTCAGTCAAAGCGAGTTCTTCAGAGAAACATTATTTTCTTATAAATTCTTATCAGATGAGGTCAGATGAAGCCGAACTCAGGAATAATCATCAGTCAGGCAAACATTATTATTATTATTATTGTTATTATTATTATTATTATTATTATTTAGCGAGTCCCTTGTTGCCTACGAAAAGCTCGTTCTTAAAGTCAGTTTCGCTACCTCAAGAATTTGGTTGTAAAATGTTAGTAAATGTTGCGGCGAAAACAACTGACGCATTCATGAAAATGACGTTCAAAAAGTGAAAAATAATATAAAATAAAAATAAAATAATAAAAAACAAGTAGCAAAAAAAAATGTACCCACCAAAATATCGCATCAGAAATGTTTCTTTTACTTCATCGGGGCAGGTGTTCTCGGTTTTTTTTTCTGCTGATTTATCCATGTTAATAACTGAAACGCCGAATAATTAACCAGGAAAATCCTTTGCCGTAAATATTTTTCTGTGGTTTTTATTCTTGTCTTTTTTTCAAGGGTTTTTTTCGGAAAGATCAAATGAGTGGCGTAAGCGAAACAGGGAGATAACTGCGTCAAGCAAATTATTGGCAGACGACTTTTTAGTTCTTGGTGATTGCGTCCATTGGGGACGATTCTATAAGAGTGTCTGCATTTATGATAGTTAGCCAATGTGTATGTGATAAGTCGATAAGTAGCAGCATATAAGGTGATTTTTCTCGACAATGTAATGGTATTTATTGCAGCTAAGTCCGTAACTACAACATATACTTTGTGTGTGAACTGTATGATAGTGTAATCTGAGATTTACTAGATATTGTGAATGTGACGGGGCTTCACCAAGCTTATCATTGATTCTAACGAATTACTCTTTGTGTAATCGTGTTTAATAAAAACTCGTTACAGTTTTATTAGTGTGTGTGTGTGTGTGTGTGTGTGTGTGTGTGTGTGTGTGTGTGTGTGTGTGTGTGTGTGTGAATTGTGCTTGGAACTTTATTACAAAATAAACAGAGATGCAACCAAAGGTCAATTTTTTGCATAAATCCTATTTTAGCTTAACTTTTGATAAATTCGTCGACATAAGTGTATTTTCTTTCTTTCTTTCTTTCTTTCTTTCTTTCTTTTCCTTCTTTTCTTTTTCTTCTTTTTTCTTTCTTTTCCTTACTTTCTTACGTTTCCTTTTTCTTTCTTTTTCTTTTTTCCATTATTTTTTGTCTTTTTTCTTTCTTTTTCTTCTTTTCTTTTCCTTTCTTTCTTTCTTTCTTTCTTTTCCTTTCTTTCTTTGTAACTTATTTCATCGTTCATCCTTCCCATTTTCCTTTTCTCTTCTTGAAATCCTCAGTGAATTCTTTATTCTTTCAGTTTTTTCTCTACTCACTTCCGTTTCAACGTTCCATATTCATTCGCCCTTTTCTTTCATGTTTTTTTTCCTTCTTAATCAATTCTCAACCTCTCTTCCTTCATGAATAAATAATCCATCTTTGCTTCTCTAGACGATCCAGTCATCTTCCCCACCTCTCTATACCTGTATTTGTTCACCTACTCTTTCTATTTTTCTTTCCTTCTCACTTTCTCTTCTCTCTCCTTCCCTCCCTTCCTCCCTCCCCCTCTCTCTCTCTGATCGTTACTCTTTCTCTTTCCCATTATTGCAATCTTTACTTTCTTTAATTTTTGTTGACAATCGTATTTTACTTAGACCAGAAAAAACGAAAGTAATTGGTACGTATTCATCACCCCCATCACCACCACCCTGTCACCACCACCATCACCACACAAACACACGTACAAAAAAACAAAAAACAAAAAAAAAAAACAGAGCGCACGTCCCGGGACAGTTTTAAACATGACCTTCAGAGAGCTGTTCCAAAAGACGAACAGAAGCTGTTACAAATTATCTTGTGATCCACAAATCCATTAATGATGCTTCGAGATAGAAAAGCTTTATCTCTGATATTCACTGACAATGCCAACATTTTCAATACCAAAGTTCAATGCCAAACTTTCGAAAAGCTCGGCTGACACAGTATTTAACCACGGACAATTTATACCAAGACAGAAGTCTTGCTGCCTAATCTCTCTCTCTCTCTCTCTCTCTCTCTCTATATATATATATATATATATATATATATATACATGCAAGTACACGCATATATATAAATGTGTTTCTGGTGTTAATAAAACAGTGCTCGATGTACCTACACTCATTTTCGATGACTAACTTTTAAATTGAATTTTTAAAAATAAAACTTTTACTTGAAACTTTAATTTTAGCTTAGCTGAAAACTAAATGATTAAATTTACTATTTCCACTAAGCAATATACTCGAGTGTATTTCAAACAGAAATTATTTTGATTGCAATATAAAATTTTGAAATTTTCTTTAAATTTTTAATTTTTCGGCCATTTTTTGAGCGATCGACATATTGGTAAACAAAAGTTAATTTTTGGTTTTAAAAATCTTGCAAAAATAAAATATACATCTCTCACTCGTTATTTTTGAAAAATTAGAAAATTTAAAGTTAAATTAATCCGTTTTTAAGCAAATATTACTTTTTTATGGCATGAAATTTAGAATAAAAACATTTCTTAATGAGAAAAACACTGACTCGTTGACCTTTCAAGTAGGCGATGATAATCCCCTGTC